>BJEL01000064.1:3000000-3445000 GCA_019972355.1 Drosophila kohkoa | reverse complement strand
TGAGCGAGCGAGAAGAGCGAGGGCAACGACAGCAATTCGCGGCGCATAAAATGACCAATTCGAATCATCGTCATCATCGTCGAATCGATGTAAGTCGACAATGTCTTTTTAAGTTTACCAACTACAAATACATAATTGAATATTATGCATGCATTATATTTTACACCACAGAAGGAAGCACGTAAGTTGTTTGTGACATACAAGAACCGAACTTTGTTTTTTTTTTATTTACTTTGCCTTGTCTGCCAGCCAGGCTGGCTGACTGGGAATGCAATTGAAGCGCAGCGTCGTCGACGACAGACAATCAAAGCAATAAATGCCAATACCAACAACAACAAACAGCTTCCTTGACTCTCATTGGTTGTATGCATGCAAGTGTGTGTGTGTGTGTATAGTTGTTGCTCTTTTGTTTGCGCGCATCAGCCAAAACACTTACTCACCCACACATACACACACACACATAAACACGTAGATATGTGCACACGTAGCAAACTTCAGACTGGAGAGAGACAGTAAGTCAAACAAGATTGGCGCCCTCTGCTGGCAGCCCGTCACACTGCAATTGACTATGCTCACTCACACACACTCACACTTTGCCTTTTCTGATTTCTTTATACTACATGTTTATGGCGAAGTTGGTTCTTTGTCGTCTTTGTTGGCGCGGCGAGCTGTTGCTGTTGCACCCAAAACCCGCTCCTCTAAAAGTGTAAGTGGCTGGCGCTGCTACCCAACCCCGAACTTCTGTGTGTGTGTGTGTGTGTCTCTGTTTGTCTTTTTACACAAGTTAACAACGACTTTACGGCTTTAGCAAAAGTGCAATAAACTCGTTGACGGTGGTCCACCCAACACAACCCGGCAACAAGGTCTGTCTCACTGCCTGTCCATCTGTCTGTCCTCAGCTAATGACCAGCAGGGAACTGTTTTTGCTTTTGGCAGACTTCAATGTAAATTAAGTGCATACGCAAATACAACTGTATGTATGTAAGTGAAGGAGTGAGACAGTGTGTTGAGCCAAAGCTCGTAAGCCGTCAAAAATGGAGCTACAATTGAATCACTCTAGCTCTCCCGCTCGCTCATGAATAGTCGTCAAACTAATGCTAATTACTCAAAGGGCAGAAGGAGCAAGCAGATGTTATCGAATTTAGATTTGCGTTGTGGCTATCGCACAACAAACAGAGAGATAAACAAAATCTTTTTGTGTATTAGTGTATTTGTATTTGTGTTTAGTTGTAGTCGTAGTTGGTTGGCGCTGAAAACAAGTTGAGAGCATTAACAATAATTGCAAACACATTTGGATTGCAAAAACAGCTGACATGAAAGTGCTACTGTCTGGCAGCGCTAAAAAGTGAATGCACATTTACATACATACATGCACACAAACACACACAGCTGTAGACTGCACTGCACTGACCGTCTGTTTTGGAGGGGGAGGCAGCGCAGCAGTGGAATTTTTAGTTTCATTCCATGCCGACAATTTTGTTTTTGTTTGTCAAACGCTTACGCTCTCTCTCTCTCTCTCTCTCTCTATGTCTTCGACAGACTGGCTGGCTCTCCTTCTCTCACAAACACACAGACACACGCACACATTGGCGCCCACACTACGCTCTCATTGAGACTTTTGTGTTGATTTTAAGTTGTTGTTATTTTTGTGGGTGCATTGCACCACCCCCAAAATGACGCCCCCGCGCACGCAACTGCTGCAAACGCTCTTCTATGTGCACATACATTATGTACTACACTGTGTAGGGCTCTGTGTATGTGTGTGTGTGCGTGTGCCAGTGTGACCCCACTCAATGCATTCTGTTGAGGACTCGACGAGCAGCAGCGCAGCAACACAGTTGAGCTTCAGCTGTTCGTTCGCTCAGTTTGCATTCTGCTGCGCTCTGTTATCCATGTCGAAATTGTCGTCGTCGCGCTCGCCGTTGTCGCTGTCGTTGTCATTGTCTCGCGTGTCTGCATTTATTCTGGTTGTGTGATTTTTTTGGTTTTTCCAGCGCGCGCAGCAACATAAAAAATAATAATTATATATAGAATTTATTTGCGTGTATAGCAAATAAATTGTGTGCGTGGGTGAAAACTATGTAAAACTATTTCGCAGTATAATTTCAAATCAACATCAGCAGAGCCGCTTTAAAAAACATAAACAAATGGTACGCTTAACTTTCGGTTTATTAATTTTTGTAATACATTCTGTGTTAGCAGCTATTAACTTGTCAAATAGTCGTGAGAATTTTGTCAGTTCCCAGTGTACCATGCGTATGTGTGGGTGTTTGTGTGTGTTTCAGTTTATTACAGTCTGTGTGTGTTTTATTTTATTACATTGTGTGTGTATGTGTGTGTGTGTGTTGCTGTTTCTTTTGCTTGCAATTTGCTGCTGTTTTATGTGCCCGTCAGCTGTTCTAGTCTCTTTATCGCTGTCTGTTTTGCGCTCAAGTTGCGAGTTTTTTTTTATTGTTGTTTTTGCATTCGCAATTTTCGGGCATTGTTTTGCCTGCTTGGCTGATAACGTTGTCTTTGCGTAGTGTTTTTATTGCGTCTCGCTTTTGATTATTTTTTTTGCGTGCTCGCATAATTCGTTAGCCTATATACAGATACACATACAATGTGTATGTACGTGTGTGTGGCGAAATATGTAGCACAGATATATTGCACAGCTGACCCAGTTTTCGTTGACCTTGTGGCCTTCGAGAGGTCTATATACTGTCATCCTATATACCTCTCATATTATGTGCATTTAGAACTGAACTCTCTGCCTATATCAGCAGCAAAAAGATGACTGGATACTTTTTTTGTTTGACCATGGCACATATTGAAAATCCAGCACAAATTGTCTTGTCTGTTTTATTTGAATATTCGTTTGGCCATAACACTCAGCGAAGCCATGTTTTTTAATGGCAGACAAGTTACAAATAATGCATGCAAAATGTACATTTCATAGGCAGTATTTGAGTTTATACATTTTTGTTTACTTTTCAAGACGATCCACACACGCACACAAACTCACATACTAACACATATTTGCCTACTCACATTAATACACTCACATATGCTCACTCTCTTCTCTCTCTGTATATCTGGTTATCCTCTCTTTGCGTGTGGTTTTTGCTTGTTTGATTGCTCTTCGCACCTCGCGATTGCTTTACGTTTGGCATCTGTGTTTGTGTGTTTGACACTCTCGACGGACGGCCTGGCCTCACAGCTGTTTGCTCGCTCGTTCTAGCGGTACTTTGCCTTAGGCATTTTACGTGCCCAATAACAACAACACCAACAACAATAACAAATCAGCGGGCGACAGTGGGCAGAGGTTAATGTGAACAGTATCACGTATTACGTGTGCGGAACAAACGCCATAAGTTGCACGACTCGAATGCAAATGCATTTTCAGGTGCGAGGGCAGCTCAATTATTACCCTGCAGTTCTGAGCGCTAGTTCGTTGCTGGTGAAATAAGCGCTTACCAGGAGCCAGTCACTACTTACAAAGTGGCGTCTAGCCATGCATTTCTTAATTTCCGTTTTTGTATGAAATGTCCGCAAATAGGGTCAATCGCCACAGCCTCGATTACCACGAACTAGTGAAATAGTGCAACATATTAGGGTCAGTAAAATAAGTGCTTACATTAGACCCCATGGAACGGCCGGTAAAATAAGTGCTTACATGGGACCCCATGGAACGGCCGGTAAAATAAGTGCTTACATGGGACCCCATGGAAGGGTCAGTAAAATAAGTGCTTACATCGGACCCCATGGAGGGGTCGGCCATTATAAATTAAAAAAAAAAATTACAATTTTAATTACAGTTTTTATTTAATTTTAATTTATCTTTATTTTAATAAGTCGGATACTTTTATTATTTTAAGGCAACTTGAGTTTTAAAATATGGTTTTTTTTTTTTTTTTTGGAGCTGCAAGGCCTTTCTCAACTGGTCCTCAGTTATTGAATCTGGAAATAAAGGATTAAAAAGTCTTAATAGATTAAAGTGGATAATGATTTTTAAATAATTATCTTTTAAAATACTCACCGATCATAACACCAAAGAAATTGTCTTCTTTTTTAGGCCGCATTCCCCTGTCATTATTTCCATAACGTAGATTTTCTGTCATAATTTCCACTTCCTCTTCTTTAGGCACATTGTCGCTTTCCACTGTAGAACTATGCATTATACTAACTGCTTGATATTCTTTTATTATCTGTTTATTTAATATTTTACACATTAAACATATAATGCAAACTTAAATTATTTTTTAAGTAACTCACCTAATAATTGATCGCGGATCCGCTTTGCACTTCTCAACTCAAATGCTTGCAATAATTTCATCATCTAGGAAACACAGCTGCGTTTGAGTAAAAGAGTAGCATAAAATAAAACAAAGACGCGTAAACAAACAGCGATGTAAAGCATAATCGAAGTTTTCTCTTTAAACTTGTGTATACTTTTTCCACAAAATAACAAAAACAAAAGCGATGCTTGCCGTTATTTTGTACTTATGCTTTAATGCGCATATATTTATTAACTAGGTGGTTCGACGTTCGATTACTATAGGGTTAATCTAGTAAGTACCCATGTAGTGATCGACGAGGTAAGGACTTATCTAGGGCCAATCGCAAATTCGAGTCGACTAGGTGGTTCGACGTTCGATTACTATAGGGTTAATCTAGTAAGTACCCATGTAGTGATCGACGAGGTAAGCACTTACCCAGGGCAATCGACACCTCCAGAACTGCAGGGTATTGAATACTTTTATGGGCACTTAAATGTAAATAAATTGTATATTAATAATTATAGGGATTATTTATTGCATTGTGTATGTCGGATAAATGAATGTAACAGCTATTCAATACGTGTTAGGAATAGTTTAATAATCTGATTCACCACCATTACTGCATCAAGAACAAAACCATTAAATATCGATTGCCAACTTTTAGCAATTATTTAATGTAATTAAATTGAAAAAAAAAAACATTTATGTTTCAAAAAATCTTCGAATTGTAAGATTTGTAGAATTAAATTTTGAAATAAAATGAAACTCTAGAAATAAATTCAAATTAATCAGCAAATATTTCCTATTTTTTCAAATTATATATAAATCCATGAATATGTGTATAACCCATCAATATATCTAATTTCTAAAGATCTTGTGATGTATTCAATTGATAATTAATTTAAGGGAACAATGTAGCAAATAATTTCTGCCTAAATGACTAATGGAACTATTGTTATAAAAGCAAAAAATCGATATTCATTATACTCAATTATTTATTGAGCAATCCTCGCAAAATTTGTGTGAGACCATCGCATTATATTGTGTGTGAACCGTAAACAGTGTGCACTTAATAAAACGAAATGAATTGAAGCTATTTAGTTTAGTTTAGTTGATGTACGAATGCAATGCGAATTATGAATAGAAATTTCAATTTGAATTTGAATATGAATTGAAATGAATCTACTCAAGTGCTTCAGACTAGTTGAGATGTGTTGAGATATATATTTATGTGGGCCATAAGTTCATTCTTCCTTTTCGCAGTCGTGTTGTGTTTTTCTTGAGTGCGAGTTGATTGAGTGTGAATGCGAATGAGAATATTTATGCATACATCTGTGAACATGAGCTACATATATAATTATTTTAATTTCTTGCAATCAAAAATGTAGAAACGCATACATAATTCAAAGAGCTGTACTCAATTAGCCCAAATATAGGCTATTATTATTTCTTGTGCCAAATAAGAGTTTCTTCATGTAGTATTTTAATAAATTCACTCATACATATGTATCGCTCTCAATTAAATTCTAATGCGTTGTTAGATGTTCTTCAACAACAATTTCCGATCTTCAATTGTTACTTAGTTGGATTGTATTGTTGACATCGGTTCTTAATGGAATACGATTGGTCATAGAGAAGAGCTTTAGAATGTATAAATTTATATTTAATTGCTAACAAAAGTTTAATAATTCATGACGAATCATATTTAAAAGGAAATAAAACTATTATGTTTTCTACAAAAAAGCCTGACTATCACTTTGTAAACTGAGCTGTGTCTAATAAGTTGTGACACACTGTAATGGAAATAAATACTCGTATTATTCGACCTTGTAACGATTAATTGAAAATCTAGATTTTGTCAACATTTCCTGCGTTCGTTCCACTTTCCTTATCGTTGTAAAAAAAATCACCACAAAATAATATTTGTTTAAATTTGTTTATCTCCCCTCCTTATATGCGATGTCGTATCTTAAGATCGTTTAACTTCGGTCTTTGGATGCTCTCAGAGTGCGCAGCTCTCACCGGTTATTTCCCGACCGTCTTCCAGCTTTCCAGTGATTGAGCCGATCAACAAGTTCCATTCAACAGCTGCTGTTTATTTTTGTTGTCGTTCTGAATGTTGTTGTTTTTTTTTTTATTGTTGTGTTGTTGGGCGCTTTACTCAAATTCGCAACACGTTCGATTGCCTTTTTTAAATTGGCTTTGATGGTTTTTCATTTAAGCTGAATTGTATGGCATTCATTTAAAATATATATATTTATTTATCAGTATGTGTGTGTATACGAAAGGGGGCCTGGAGGGAGGGGAAAAGCCAAAGTCATTGACTGGCCGTCGTCGTCAGTTTTTATTTTTATTTTTTTGGGTTGTGTCGTCAGTCTCAAAGCTAACACAAAGCGGACGAGTTGTAGATCAGATCACTTGGTCGGCCAATATCAATTTGTGAAGGCGAATTCAATATTCTTGCGTTGTTTGTAATTTATATATTTTGTGGCCCCTCAATGTGTGACAACCTTGGGGCAACAATTTAAATGTGATTTAATATGTATTTATTTCTGTTGTTCTTTTTCACACGTGCGCGCCACGAGCAGCTCTAACGCAAAAGAAAAGCAACAAAATAAATTAAAATAAATAACAAAAAAAAAAAATGCAATACAACTGCCAAGTTTGCGGTGTCTACAAAAGTTAAACGAACGCCGCAAATTAGAATACGTGATTTCAAGAAACCGGGAGAGAAAGAGAGAGGAGCGCAACGTCCTCTCTTTGCCTCACAAGACATTGATGGTTTGTTTTTGTTAAGCAAACAAAACAAAACAGAAGAAGATAGCGAAGAGCAAAGGGAAGCGACGCGCAGCGCATCATCAAAAGACGCAATTTGTGAATAATTTAATCGTGCATTCACACGAAGACAGCGCGAACAAAAGTCCACAGTGAGCACAGCAGCGACGCTGCGTAAGTGAGTGAGTGAGACGAGTGATAGACGCTACAAAGAGAACACATCGGAAGAGAGAGAGTTGAAAAGAGTTGAAGCTTTCGAAAGAGAGACTTACGCACCTCGCTTAATGTTTGCGCGCAGCGGAATTAGCGCATCGCCCAATGGTGGCAGCGGCGCTGGCGGCGGCGGTGGTCGGGGCAGCAGCAGTGATGGCAGTGGCAGCAGCAGCGGTGGAGGGGCTGCCGGTAGCATTGAACTGTTATGTCCACCCAGTGGGAGCAGCAGCATTAGTGGCAGTGGCAGCTTTAGCAGCAGCGGTGCCAGCACAACTGCAACTAATAGCACCAGCGTCAGTTTGAGTGTGCCGCCAACGTCGGCGCCAGCAGCGGCAGCGGAGAACAGCAGCGAGAGCAACAATAATGCGAATGCCAATCGTAATCTGAGCTTACAACTGTCTAATAATAATAACAATACAAACAACAATAATAACAACAACAGTAACCACAACAACAATCATTATCACGGCGGCAGCACAAATCTAATCAGTGGCATCTGCA
Organism: Drosophila kohkoa; assembly: GCA_019972355.1. NCBI lineage: Eukaryota > Metazoa > Arthropoda > Insecta > Diptera > Drosophilidae > Drosophila > Drosophila kohkoa. Next base: position 3,437,252 of record BJEL01000064.1, on the reverse strand, counting down.
GCAGCATTTGGCGCACCGCAACCTTTGGCAGTGCTGCCCCCATTGCAAGCATAATGGCTGCCAACGGCGGCGGTGGCGGCAGCGGCGTCGCAGTCAGCAGCGGCAGTTACACGTCCAGCGGAGCCTCGATATCGCCAGCAGTCGACGAGGTGTGCATTGTTGAGCAGCAGCAAAGCAAGCGTACGGTGGCCACCAATACTAATGCAAACATGCAAGAAATTCAAATGCAAATCCAACTTTGTGTGGATCAGGATTCTGTAAGAAAAACAAAAACAACAAAGACAAAAACAAAATTTGCTTTGACTTTTGATTTTCAAATCCACCATACATTTCTCTCTCTTGCTCTCTTTGATATTGTCATTCTGTCTCTCGCAGCGGTCATTCATTCGAGCAGCGCCATTTTGTACATTGCCCTCCTTGTCATACGCCTCGCCTTTTTACTGTTTTGCCCCCTACCTCTCCCCCTGACTATCTCTATCTTTCTCTCGTGCCGACCATTGTTCATCAATTAATTTGTTGCGTTTTCCGTTACTTTTAGTTGAAAGAACATTTTTCTGTTTTTGGGACAGCCTCAATTACGATCGGAGTTAATTGTTTTGTTTTGGTACAATTTCAATTTATAAATCACTTCATATAATAAAGAGCACACACTATAATTCTATACACAATACTACTAGATAAAGTGAAACTAATTGAATTGGAATTTGTTGTTACAGCAAACTTACCTAGGCGCCAACGAACTGGACGATGAGCTAATCAAACAACTGCCAAAGGAGGTGCTGCTGCGTGTTTTCTCCTACCTGGACGTTGTCTCGCTATGCCGCTGTGCTCAGGTGGGTGTGACTCCATTGACTAACTAACTAGCTAACTAACTGTATAACTAGTCGACTAAATGAATCATTGCATGTTGTTGCAGGTGTGCAAATATTGGAACGTACTTGCCCTAGACGGTTCCAGCTGGCAAAAAATCAATTTATTCGATTTTCAACGTGATATCGAGGTGCGTCCTAATGAACAATTTGACCAATTCACTTAACATTATCATACTATATTCATATATTGTTTGCTTGACAGGGTCCGGTGATTGAGAATATATCGCAACGATGCGGCGGTTTTCTCAAGTCACTCTCGTTGCGTGGTTGCCAATCCGTCGGAGATCAGTCCATCAAGTGAGTAGGGGCAACTTTTTTTCCCAACAACCAAGATTTAATATAAGATTCTTATAGAACTCTAGCGAATCACTGCCACAACATCGAGCACTTGGATCTGTCGGAGTGCAAAAAGATCACAGATATATCCGTCACAGACATCAGTCGCTATTGCAGCAAGCTGACCGCCATTAATCTGGACTCCTGCTCCAACATCACCGATAATAGCCTCAAATATATATCCGATGGCTGTGCGGTAAGTTGAGTTGCTTTATATAAAACTAGCATTGTTTCCTGATTGATTGACTGACTGACTGCCTAACTGATTAATCTATCAATCCAATGCGTCAGCGGTAAGAGCTGGGAGGCTGTACTTTTAACCCAACATAGCTTTTAGAATTATTGATCAACTACAAGTAAAATGTGAGAAATCATGCAAGTTGACTAACTTTCAATGCAATATCTTAATGGTAAGAGCTGGGAGGCTGCTAAAGGCTGTTGGAAAAACTGACTACTTAACTACACACCTAACTAAGTGACCGATCTATTAATGTACTGCATTAAGCTGTAAGAGCTAGAAGGCTTTGATTTTGATACAACATCACTGTTGGCTAACACTCAACGCAATACCTAAGTGGTAAGAGCTGAGAGGTTGCAGTTTTATGCAGCATAGCTGTTAGAATTATATTTCCAATGCAAGTGAATTACTGTGAGAATAACAAGCTAGTTAACATTAAATTTATTTAACTTACTGATCTATTACAACAAATGCAAATACAAAACGCTATGAGGAAAACAAGTTAACTAAATTTCAATGCAATACCTAAGTGGTAAGAGCTTGGAGGTTGCAGGTTTCATGCAGTATAGCGTAGCAAGCGATAGGCTGTTGGAAAAAACTAACTAATTATTTATCTATAAATTAAATGAAGTGATTGATCTTTAAATGCAATACATTAAGAGGTAAGAGCTGCGAGGCTTACACTCGAAACAGATGCCAAACTTTCAATGCAATACCTCTGTGGTTAGAAGAAGCATACCAAAGCTAGTTAAAGATAGTTGGAAAACCGAACTAATTAGTTAACTATAAATCAAATTAAGGTACAATGCAACACATTAAGCGGTAACAGCTGGGAGGTTGCATTTTGTTCACAGCTTAAGTGCAAGTGAAAGGCAGTGGGAAATTTTAACCAGTTACCTGCAAATGAAAAACTGCTTTAACATGGCACTAAAGAATGTCATTAATTATAAATTAATGATGATTTAATTGTCTTTGTCTAGAATCTACTGGAGATAAACGTGTCGTGGTGCAATCTGGTCTCAGAGAATGGCGTCGAGGCATTGGCACGTGGCTGTGTTCGGCTGCGCAAGTTCAGCAGCAAAGGTTGTAAACAGATTAACGACAATGCCATCACGTGCCTGGCGAAATACTGTCCCGATCTAATGGTGCTAAATCTACACAGCTGTGAGGTGAGTCAATTAACATTAATACTAACATCATTAAAGTGACTAAAAACTCTTATTGATTGTTCTTGGCAGACCATCAGCGATGCGTCAATAAGGCAGCTGGCTGCCAGTTGCCACAAGCTGCAGAAGCTGTGCGTGTCCAAGTGTGTGGAGCTAACTGATCTCTCGCTGATGGCGCTGTCGCACCACAACCAACAGCTCAACACACTGGAGGTGTCTGGCTGTCGCAATTTCACAGACATCGGCTTTCAGGCGCTGGGTCGCAACTGCAAGTATTTGGAGCGCATGGATCTCGAGGAGTGCAGCCAGATAACGGATCTAACGCTGGCACACTTGGCCATGGGTTGTCCCAGTCTCGAGAAATTGGTGTGTAAACTGGGATTAATAATTTAAGAACTTTATAATGAGAGTTGAATTCTTTTTGTTGCAGACTTTGTCGCACTGCGAATTGATCACCGATGATGGCATTCGACACTTGACCTCGGGCAGCTGTGCGGCCGAAAGTTTGTCTGTGTTGGAATTGGACAATTGTCCACTGATCACGGATCGCACGCTGGAGCATTTAGTGTCGTGTCACAATCTGCAGCGGATCGAGCTCTTTGACTGCCAGCTCATCTCACGCGCCGCCATACGCAAGCTAAAGGTAAAGAAGGCAAAGGGAACTTGTTATTCGAATTAGCGTAGAAAAGGGAAAACAGCGTGGGACTTAGATGTCGAATAATAACAAATAGAGTCGAGACTTAGATATCGAATAGTTAGAAATAGCGCCTACAAAAATTAGGTCTTACATTTACTTTTTCAGTGTTTTTTTATAATCCTAAGAATTTTAATATATTCTTACGATATTTAAGCCGGCTACCTATAGCGTAAAAGAGTACTATAACTTTGTGCCTGCAGGAAATGAATGTAAGCATTCCGACTCCATCTGTCTGTCTGTCCATATGAACACCTAGATCTCACAGACTATAATAGAGTTATAATTTCTTTCAACAGCAATTGTTATATTTGCACACAGGTCAAGTTTGTTTCGATAATAATCGAATAACAAGCGTTGTTTTGAAGCTAGAGTTGCGAATTTTAGTGCAACATATATATTATATATTTTGTAATTTATGGCATATATTGAATGAAAATATTTTGAATCAATATACCAATTGCATAATAAGATATTTATACTATTTTTGTGGTATATTAATTTGATATGTTTAAGAATACCGCATTGCTTCACTCGCGAATGTAGTACGTTTATGGTAAATTTTGTACTATATTGTATATTTTGGATGTAGTACTATATCAATATACTAAATCTAGAAATTGATACATTATTAGTATTTGGGAGCTATATCGAAGCCGTTTGGCTTTTATTCACAATATAATATTAATAATTCACAATACGTAGCGGGTATATCACAGTTGAGCACACTCGACTGTGTCTTTCTAACTTGTTAAGATTAGATTAGATTAAGGATTACAGCTACCAAAGTATTTAAGTTTTTATTTAACATTTTGTAGTGTAGGTTTCTATACTTATTTTTATGATGAAATATTGAATGTATTCTTAAGATATTTTTTGAATTATACTTTAATTTTTTTACTTGCTCTTTGTTTTCCAGAATCATTTACCAAATATCAAGGTGCACGCCTATTTTGCGCCCGTAACACCGCCAGCGGTGACGACTGGACATCGGCCCCGTTATTGTCGCTGCTGTGAGATTCTCTGAGATACGGCCATTGGCTTCGCCAGGCGAATAATGCGCAAATCTGCGACAGACTGATGTTGGCCCATCAGCATCGTGGTGATGACGGTGGTCCTAACCCTGACGCTCATCGCGATGCTCTATTTGATCGATATCTACTGGTGAATGTCTAGCCACAAAAACCAAGCAAAACACAGATGCATAGACACACACTCACACATAGTCACATACACCCACACACACACACACACAGACACATGCACGCCACTCTGTGTATAACTAAAGCAAGATTCTAATATGGATTTTTAAGCCGAAACCGAGAAACGAATCGAAACCAAGCGAGCGAAATTCGTAACATTTTAGTATTTAATTTTTGTGCGCGAGTTTCTAAAACTCCACCGTCAATATACATAAATGTAAAATTGTGATTATTTTATTTAATATGCTAAGCTGTTAACTAGATAACCATTTACTTTTATCACTACTACTATTTTATTTTCCTGTCACTCGTGTGCATTAAGTATTAGCCTCTTTTTAATTTGTATCTTCGTCTGTTCTCTTATTTTTTGTTCGGATTGTAAGCAGCTTTCAATTAGCTTGCGTAGATGTAAATATGTCTACTTTATGTTTAATATTCCACACACACTCACACACTCTTGGACAGTCACACACACACTCTCACACAGATAGCTTGATGTATGCATGCTGATTAAGTTTTGATTAAGTGCTGCATATTTTATTGGAGTATAACTGAGATTTGAACAAAGTCTAAACATGTCGATAGAACCACTGAGCGTTCACCCAAACACACACACACACACACACACACTTTAAGCTACTCCCTAATAATTGTTGCTAAATCGTATTTTTTTTTGTGTATAGTGCCAGGTAAATCCGAATGTAAGCGTATTTAAACTAGAACATAATACACAAACTATGTTAAACGCAAATTGCAATTTGTATATTACAACAGAACAAAAACTAAAAAAAAAAAAACAAAAACGTAAACATAAACATAACGAAACTGATAAATAAAATAAAACACTGAAGTGCAAGCATGTCTTTTACACACAAAACAAAAACAAAATAAAACAAAGAAATAAATAAACAGTCACATGGATCAGCGTTTCTAAAACACAACCTTCTCATACAACACAAAGATAAATAAATCTATCTATATACATATATATTAAATGGAAGAAAAAATATATATATTATATATACATATATGTATGTACATGTATAATTGTCTATTTTGTAAATGTATTCCGCACTTTAAACGGATGCAAAGTGAAAGAAAAAGAAATAATGAAAATCGACCGCCAACATTTCAACGACTTTAGCGCACAATTTAATTAATACCCTTTATGTTATGTTCTGCCAATTCTATTGCTATGATCTTTTTATTTGTTTTCTATTAACAAACGGTTTCCTAAACTAAACTATCCTATTAATTGTGCGCAAACCTATCCCAAAATAAGGCAAAACAAAATTAAAATTATAAAATCACAAAGAAAATTTAACAATCGCATGGGGTCTGTCTTTCACCTTCCAGTCCCCTCACAATATGAATTAAGTGATTAGTCAGTTTCTAGTTCCACATTTTCAAAATATTGAAATTTGGAAATTGTGGAACAGCCATAATAATATTAATTAAATTCAATGTTCTTGTGTTTCAAAACTTATTGTAGCATTTTAAATACTGATTATTGCCACAATTTAATAGCTTTTAGTTGAATAATCTATAGCTTATTACTTTCTAAAAATAAATAAATATATATAAATGTGTGTATATTTTAAAGAAAATGAGAAAACTCAATAGATTTATGAAATCGACAACTTTCAATTGATTTAATTTAAGAAGCAAACACAATTGCATTAGTAAATAATTTATAAAATAAAATGCGTTGTACGAATGAACAAAAACCAACAGTACGTGCTTGACTATGCGATTAGTTCGATCAAAATGAATAAATACTTATGAATTTACTGACGTTTTCGAACTGGCGCTCTGTTCAGTGTTGTCCAATCAATAATAAATATTATTTTTTTTATTGGGCAACACTATCCGGTAACCAGTGTGACTTTATTTACGGTACCAATAAGAGTTTCCATACGGAAAAGCCGTTACTCGTTTTCCCAATTCTTTTTGAATGTTTAAATGACAAATTTATAAAGTTTGAATACATTTTAAATGAACTCCAAAATTGCAAGGTCTACAATTTAACAAAAACTATTCTGGAATCAACGTCTTTTACAGAAATTTGTTGAATATCGCTGCATTACTAAAACAGTGTTACCACATTATCAATTAGTAAAAAAGGTAATTTTTATATTTTTGGTATATTTTGCAATGCAACTACGGTCACGCTGTTGTATTGGTTTGCGGTAGACGAAGGCGTAGCGAAAATAATAAACAAATTAACTATGTCGAGATATATAAACAATCTGATGTTACAGTTATAGTGGTTGTTCGTGTGCAAATGAGTGTGTGTGTACGCGTATAATTATGCAATGCATCTCAGCCAAAGGCGCTCGAGACGGCGGTGAAAGTGTTGTTGTTGCAACGAAATTGGTTTTCGTGGCTTGCAGCAGCAAAGCAGCAGTTGTGGTTCAATTTGTTGTGGCATTCGCAGCAATACTAGCAATAACAACAGCAGCAATGATCAATTTACCCAAATAAAGGCGAGAGGCAGTGAGAGCAATAAGAAAAAAGTGCTAACGAAGAAAGGGAGCGACAAGTGCAAAGCAAAAATCAAATCAAAGTAAAGACATTTGGCGTTTTTTCATTTTAATTTTTTTTTGCGTTTTATTTCGCCTTATATACGCCAATATATATAAACTGCAGTGCTTACAGTTATACAGTTTTGTATATGTATGTATGTATAAGCCTGCATATGCGTGTGTGCAATAATAAGTTCAAGGAAAGCAGCAGAAAACAAAATGCAAGTAACAGAATGTGCAATGCAATAAAAATGGGGCTACAACCTGTTCAAGTGTGTGTGTTTGTGCAGTAATATGCGTGCATGTTGTGTATACATATGTGAATCGAATTCATAAAAAAAAAATGAAAACCCATCCAAATAATCAATGTGCGAAAATTTGCCTTTGCTGCTGTAGGCGGACGTCGCGGGGGCAGCAACAACAAAGCTCAGCTGAGCGACGGCGCGTCGACGTCAATGTTATCTATGCTTGTGTGAGTGCAGAAGGAGGAGGAGGTGGCAAATAGTAGCGGCAATAGCAATCAAAAGAATCGGAAGCCAGAGGCAAATCAATAGTTTCGTGTTATGTGAAACCGAAAATAAACTGCAATAATAATCATAAATAATAATGTGAAATTAAAGCAAGCAATTGATTGGCAATAATTTATGTATGTAAATCGAAGCAGAGCAAAGCAGAAGCACAGCAAAGCAACCTTGCAAATTCTTCGTTTGTTAAACGGTAAGTGTTCGCCATTTTTATTATGCATTTCACTTTGGATTTGTGCCTTTGCCCAATTACATACACTTAGTACACAGTACACGCGCTGATGTGTGCTTTTGTGCATTTATTGAGAAGCCAACAAATTGCGTTTAATTACTTTGAACTTTTCTGCGGGCTTAGCGTGTTGGGAGGGAGGAGTGCTATCAAAACTCCTCTTCCCCCGCTGTCCGTTGGGCAAACGAGTGTACTGAATTTATGGGCAGTTAGAATTTCAATTTCATATGTTTGTGAAGAGGTTAAAACTTGTTTCTTTGCTTCGCATGTGCGTCGTACATAGATTTCATATGTATGTATTTGTACATAAATCCCATAGCAACGTTGTATGTATAGTCTCAAGTGTATATACTGGTTTTGATCCCTATATATGGACAAAGTAAATGATTTCTGTTCACGTCTCACTGCGTCTCATTTCAGTTTTTGTTTGTTGACAGACAAATATCAGCGAGAGCAGCCGCCACCCTCCCCCCTCTTGCCCCAATATATTTGTATGTTCATCCGCCCCCATTCTCCATTCTCCTTGCACACACGTTTACATTTTGTTGCTGGCTTAATCAGCTGTGTGACTCGCGCTGTCTCTTTCTCTCTCGCTCTGTCTTGTTCTAGCTGCTGGTGCTCTTCTTGTTCTTGTTGTTGTCAAGTTCTTCAGCAGCGCACAAACAAAGAAACTGCTGCTAACGTTAACGTTCTTCTCGCTCTTCTCGCTGTGTATCCTTGATTTTGTCGTTTGCGCTTTGCAGCTACACATTTCATTTCCTTTTTGTGCTCGTCCCAGACAACAAAGAGAATTCGCTTTGTGTCTACGTATGTGTGTGGGTGTGCGTGTGTGGGTTTACTATTGATTTAATATTCCATATGATTGACAATTTGTTTATGCAAAAAAGTAACCAATGCAAAGTTAATATTATTTGGATTGTTTTTTTTTTTTATTGTTCAAGTTGATAGCTTAGTGGACTGTTGGACTATTGTTTAAGATGTATAATAATAACAAAATTAATTAATTTTTATTTAATTTGAAATTAATAGATTTAAAAATGTGTTGTATTATATACGTATTATACTTTTTATGCAAATTGCTTTTTAAATTTATATACAGTAGAATCCAGTTATAGCGACTTTTAAGGGACCCAAACGATTTTACGTCTTTATACCCGGAAGACGCTCCAAAAGGAGCAAAACAATTTTTTTTTGTTTATTTTATGGTTGCCATGTTCGTTATAGGTTTTAAGTAAAACAAATAAGTTTTTCAATCAAAATAAAAAATTTAAAAAATTTCAATAACATGGGTTTTTCATAATAAGTCGTATACATTTAATTGATATTCATAAACATAATATAAAAAGATTAATTTCTATATGTAGTTTTTCTTGTTATTCTTAATTTAAATAATCAGTTTTTGACATATAATAACAGTAGCGCACAGCATTATTTATAAGAGAGATGCTGTGTGTTAAACTCTCGTCATTAAAATTTGAATGGACAAATCTATTCAGTATTTCTGCAGCCTTTAATGCCTCCAAAACACTAGGTGCTGGCACATCTTCATTTTGATCTTCGACGTTGTCGTCGCTGTCATCGTTGTCATCGCTTTTAACAATTGTCTCTTCGAATGGTTCCTCACAAATCGCCACACTATTGTCAATAAGATCATAATCATCCAGTTCTTCCTTTAAAATCGGTAGCTGATTTTTTAGAGCTCCTGCCCAAACCGATAGAGGAATGTCATTCTCGATTTCAATATCATTTTGGAATGAGCTGCTGGGATTATCTAAAATTTCTTCGGCAAGCCCAGAATGCTTAAAACTATTCGCAATTGTCAACGACGAAAGTTGTTGCCATGCATCATTTATCATTAAAATGGCATCAAGTATGGTAATTTTCTGGTAATTTTCATCTTTGTTTTCATCCATATTGCTGATTATTTTAAGCACAAGATTTTTCCGAAAAGTTGATTTAATCACTCGAATTATGCCCTGATCCATTGGTTGTAATACAGATGACGTACTTGGTGGAAGGAAAACTAGAGTGATATTCGTTAGGTCACTAATTTGTGGATGGGTTGAACAATTATCAACCAATAGCAATATCTTCTTTTTCTGGGTTTTAAGCTCAGCATCCCAATGTCGTATCCAATTCATAAAAATTGTAGATGTCATCCATGCCTGGCGATTACTATAGTAGTCAACAGGCAAATACTGAATATTTTGAAAGCATCTAGGTCGCATTGATTTTCCAATAACCAATAAAGGTTTTTTAAGATTACCACTCATATTGGTTGCAACAAGCAAAGTTATCCTTTCCTTGGACAGCTTTCCTTCAGGGCAATTTTCACCTATAAATTGAAATTTCAATAAAAAGATTTCTACAAAATGATTTTTCTTCCCACCTTTAAATTGTAATGTTTTGTCTGGAGTTAATTTGTAGAACAGTCCAGTTTCGGCGGCACTAAAAATGTCCTCATCATTGAAATCCTTACGTAGTATAGGCCAAACCTTTGTAAGCCACTCGCTTTTTTGTACAGACAAAGATTTTTCACTGACTGTACCGCCGATATTATGTCTGACCTTAAAGCGGGTTATCCAACTTGCAGAACAATTAAAATTTTCAATTTGAAATTGTTTAGCGAAGAAATTAGCTTTTTCCTGAAGCTGTGGACCAGTAAATGTGATTCCTTGACTGCGTTGCATTATGAACCACTGTAACAATGCTTTATCGACTTGATCTTGAGTTGACGCTCTGACGCGTTTTGTCTTTAAGAAATTATTATTGAATAACGTTTTAATTTTTTCTTTATTTTTGTTTATTGTGGCAATTGTTGTATGGCAAACGCCGTATTCTTTTGCCAGAGTAACGTTGCGCTCACCGGCTTCCAAGCGACAAATAATTTCCATTTTTTTTTCAACAGAGAAGCACTTTCGTTTTGAAGACATTTTGCGGCTGTACTGTACAACAGACGAGCTTGAACTGAATAAAACGTACACATTTATTTCTCTGTAGACTAGAATCCGGTTCGTCCGGTTATTGCGACGTAAACTCGATGGCTTCGTTGGTCCCCATACAAACATACATACAAACATAAAAGGCATTCGGTTCGTACGTTTCTGCTTTCAGCGACAGACTGCTTATACCGACAAAATATTTATACTCGCTACACAGAGGGTAGAAGGGTATTATAACTTTGTGCTGGCAGGAAATGTATGTAACGGGTAGAAGGAGACAGAAATACTTTTGTATTCGTACCATTTCAATATACCAAATATAACATTAGGTATATTTTTTGATATTTTTGTGGTAATATTTCGCTTTTATTCAAAATGGGTAGCGGGTATCTTACAGTCGAGCACACACTAACTGTAGCTTTCTTGTTCACAATTCAACCAGATATTGCGACGGAAAAAAATACAGAGGAATGCCAACAAATTTAAGCATCAAACGACGCTGCTAGAAATGTGTGTATGTATTTCTCAGTTATCGCCACCCTTGCTTGTATCACACAGTTGAATGCCTATCAAAAACACGAAAGTTCTTATGTACATTCTCACTACGCTCTGTCAAATTTAGCTATCGCCGTAGCTTATGCGTATGAATATGCATGTATACAACTTATTATGTTATTGAATTAAATGTATTACATTTTTTGATTCGATTAAAAATTAGTTTGTTTTATTTTAAAAATCTTTTACGAACATGACAACCATAAAATAAACAAAAAAAAATGTTTTTTTGCTTCTTTTGGTTAGTGCGTCTTCCTTGTATAACGACGTAAAATCGTAGGTCCCTTGAAAGTCGCTATAGCCGGATTCTACTGTACTTTTTTTTGGCATGACGCAATATCCGGTTGAAATGAGAAAAATGTTGTCGTGTTTAGCTGTTTGTATATACAGTATATTCCGGTTATAACGACTTTCAAGGGACCGACCATTTTACGTCGTTATAACCGGAGGACGCACAAACCGGAAGGAGCAAAAAAATATTTTTTTGTTTATTTTATGGTTGCCAGTTCGTAATAGGCTTCTAAAATAAAACAAATTAATTTTTAAATAAAAAAAAATTTTTTTTGAGACATTTTGTGGGTGTAATGCACAAGTAGTCGAGCTGAATCTGAATGACCTCTTCATTGCGCATTTTATGCATTTTACGCATTTTGCGCATTAACTTACATTTGGCGGAATTACGTATTCAATAAAAAAGCAGAAAAAACTAGAAATATGTATAACGGAATAGGCTATGTGGTCTGCACACGCACGCTGTAACATTTGTGTGACGTCAGCATTGCACTTCAATTGTCTCTCTCTAACAGCAGCGTTGCTAAGGCGACGGCTAAGACTGACAGAGAGTAGTGAGAGTCTAAGAGATTCGTGTCGCTGCTACGCACACAAGCAAGGGTGCCGATCACTGATAAATACATACATACATACGCCGTTTGATGCTTAAATTTGTTGGCAATTTTTCGCTGAATTTTTTTTTTTCGTCGCTATATCCGGTTGAATTCTGAAAAATTTCGTCGGTATAAGCGGTTAGTCGCTAAAAGCGGAGACGTTGTAAGCGGAGGCGCTTTCATATAAGTTTGTATGGGGACCAACCAAGCCATCGAGTTTTCGTCGTAATAACCGGTCGGACGCTATAAGCGGAGTCGTTATAACCGGATTCTACTGTATATGTATGTATGTATGTTTGTATGGGGACCAACCATGCCAACGAGTCTTCGTCACAATAACCGGACGAAGACTATGAGCGGAGTCGCTATAACCGGATTGTAATGTATCATATGTTTTTTATTTTCTACTTTTCATTGACTGTCAAAAGTTAACCCAAATAAATAAATATGCCCCTCATTAACATAAGAATAATAACAAGAGAACTTTACGTTAAAGCTTTAATTTATTATATTTTCGCTATTAAGCTGATACGGTAAAATAGCATTCTTGATTAATTGGATTAAATTGAGTTATTTTCATTGCTTTGCATTCGTCGGTTTATCCGCATCCTGAACGCTTCATTACTAAAATATTTAGCTAAATGCGATAACATCTCTGTCAACTTTGCTTTCTTGATAGATTTTTATTTGCTTCTCTGAATTTCACAGTTCATGGTTATCGATCACGTGCAGTCGTTATATACAATCGTTATCTTTACGGTCTAACTCCTACTTCAATAACAACTTTATTGTTGCTCACAATTAATGTGTTTAACACTTGGCGGCTGTACATAAATATTTAAGCCATAAATTACCCCTTTTATGAACAATTACAATATTTTGCCAGCCCTTATGCTGCATTAACATAGTTTTTTCCACTGATAAGGCACTTATCTGTAGACTTAACAAAAATAAACTAACATAATGTCTGGCTAGTTGAATACTCTCAATTCTTACATACATATGTATAAATGGGGTAGTTATGTTAAACACAAATAAAATTGAAGTTTTCGTATTTTTTGAATTGAAATGCGATAAATATTCTTAAATCGGTTTAAGTTTATGAAACGTAATAAATGGAAATAAGATAATATTTATTCTCATAAAAAAATAAATATTTATTTTCAGTGTTTACTTTTTAATTTAATTATGTTAATATGACTTCAACTCAAACAGAATTTAAAAGAAGGCTCGACATTAACAAATTTTTGTAAAAATACGCTGTCTAAATGTCATCTGTTATTTTTGGAAGTTCTCAATATGGAAGAAACTCGTTTTCGGTAAGCATAAAACCGGTAACAACAAAATAAGCTTGGGAATTGATTTCCAAAATAAAAATCGATTCATGGGAATGACTAAACCCAGGGTATTGTCCAGTCGTAGCCAATAAATTTTGAAAAGGTTATTTTTATGGAACATTTGAAACCCTGACGCATAGTCTCGGACATATTCATATTTTCATTCATGTGATATGGGTCTGTGGGCTAGATAAGGGAAAATTAGCCGCATAACGAACTGAGTCCAAGCTTATCAAGTATTTTTTTTTTTTTTGTGATTATCTGTTCTGTCCGAAATATGGAGGTGGAAGTGATGGAATGAGTGCTATGCACTTATTCAGGGTCGTATATTAGTTTTCGATGATAAACGAAGCAAACAACAAAACAAAAAAAGCAATGTTACAAGTGCATAATATAAAGTACAATTAATGTTTTATGGCCGCGATACAAATACTGATTATTCATACATGGAGAGAGTGACTCTTGATTTCTTCGAGTTTATCTGATCTTCTGCTCTAAATGAGTTTCAATGAGCACATCCTGAGTTGTGTTCATTGACTTCACTCACACTGACTGAGGTTTGCCAGGGGATGGTCACACTTGCAAGAGAAAAACCAAAAGCTTTCGCCACACTACGCAATATTTTCAAATTTTTACCCCCTTTGCTACTTGTTGTCGCTGTTGTTGTTTAACTTACGCAAAGCTAAAATGGGGTACGGGGAAACGAGTGAGAGCGACAGAGAGAGAGAGAGAGAGAGATAGAGAGAGCGTCGCTCAGTGACCCCGCATTTGCTTCGTTTGCCTCCTTTTGCGTTTTATTTTACGTTATTTGGTTTTTGGGTTGAATGACTTTGGACAACGTGTGCGCAAAAAAAAAACAACATGAAGAAAATAAGAAAATAAAGAGCGTAACATTTTGGAGAGCCATTGAACCCACCAAAATGTAGACAGCTGATGGACGTGCCATAGAAATGGAGAGAGTGAGAGAGCGTGTTAGTGAGAAGGTGATGGAGTTAAGGAATGGTATGTAGATGTCTCGTCTGTTGCTCCCTCTCTCTGAATGACAGTTACAACAGTAAAGACGGAAGGGGTCGCTTGCCAGACTTAGACAATTTCGCCTTTGATTGATATTCGTATTCGTCGTGTGCATTGTTTTGATGGAATTTGCGTTTCATTTATTGTTGTCGCACTTCACTCACACACAAACAGCAATTTCTCTAAACACGTTACCATAAATCGCTTGATTTTGCATATATTACAATATATTATATATATATATATTACAATAGTATTAGTTGAATTCCGTTTCATATTCTTACAAATATCAGATGGAGTCATCGCTCGAAAAGAGACGCGTCATTTTGCTGTTGCTCTTTTCATCTAAAACTGTTGCTCGACGTCCAAATTTGATTTCACTTGATTTTTCCTTGCCCAAGTTTTTCGCTCTCAATTTTGTTGAAATTTTGTATTTGTTATATTTTTGCCTCTGTTCATTAGGTGCGTCATTGCGGCATTATTTTGGTATTATTCCTATAAATTTCTACCTATTTATTTGGCTGCTGAATTCATAGGGGCTATATACCAAATTAAATCTTTCTAGCCAATTACACTAAAATGTGTATAATGATGAAATTTGTACACAAAGTGCCTAAATTTGTAGCGAAAAAATATTCCTATCTTTAATTCTTAAAATGTATTAATTGGCAAAGTAACAAGTTCATCATCATCTCGTAATTATAAACTTTTTTATATTCAATTGAAATTACCATGTCCATCTAATTTCATTTTTATGTGCTCTAAAAACAGTCATAAATTATTTTTTGAATTAGCACATTATATCGCACAAATATGAATAATTTTAAAATAAAAACATTATTTACCCACGATCAGGCTTTGATTAAGTAATCATAATTTGCTAAATAATAGAAAACATTTATGTTGTATAATTTTGGATAGTCTATTTTTGAGTTAGAATTTCTGTTTTTCAGAAATATTTTTTTGACCATTTTTGATATTGTACATATTTTTATTACGCTGTTTGAATAAGTAATTCAAATGTCCCGCATTGCTCTAAATTACTTTCCCTAATTGATCCATTAATATAACCATTAGATTTGAGAAGCAATTTCCTCCAGCGTATGGAATCCATTAACTTAATGAATATATGAGTGTCATATAATAGCGTCCAGTTCTAACAATAAATAAGAGTAAATCTTATAGAAATAGATTGTTTTCCACTTATAGCAGCCCCAATAATAATCCAGCTACAATTGTACATAACATATTATCTAATTGACAAATTAAATTACATGATATTTACGCAGTTAGATGTTCTCTTGCCTTCCATGTGTGTTGTTGCTCTCTTCAGTTGTGAACTCTCTTAAATTATAAATACAAGAACTTCCATAACCCAAACAGAAGGAGTACACATTATTCCTCCCACTCGCACTGCCTTAATTTTGCATGTCGCAAGAGCTTTTGCACTACGAATTTGTTCAGCAGCTGTTGTTACATACACACACACACACACACACACAAACACACAGAGGAAGAGGAATACTTTGATCTGTTTGGAGTGTCGACCGTGGCGAAGACCTTTGCACGTGTATCTACGCATTTGCCGTTGTTATGCATATCCGCATATGTGTGTGTGTGCCTGTATATGGAGGTAACACTTAGCAATTGTGCAACAATCGTCTGCCAAAGCGTCTATATTTGCTCACAATCAATCTCAAGCGTCGGTCCAATGGTCGCAATACACATACATACATACACACACGCACACATTCAAACGTCTACATGCCAACGACAATTGCGTTCTACACAATTTCACATTTATAGCAACGTGCGAGACCATAACAAAAGTAAGCACGATGTAATTTATAAGGTATGGTAAATAAAGTCACCCACACGCATGCATCACACACACACACATGACTGGAGAGGGTGATGAGCGAAGAGAGAAAAAGAGAACACATTACAATGTTGCTTCTGCCGATAAGTGACAAAATGAAATGAATGTGTTTTAGTAAACATTTATTAGGTACCTACAGACACATGTATTTGTTGTTATGGCTGCTGCTGCTGCTTGGTTTTATTTTTATTTCATTTTTTTATTGTTATTTTTGTGTGTTTGTTGTGTCTCTGCTTTCGTAAGGTTTTTAACCGTTTGATTATCAAAACAGCTGATCGCAACAATTAAAAACAACTGCGCACATACAAACACATGCACAGCCAGAGAGACACACACACATGTGTTCATACAGAGCATTTGCCCTTTTTATCAACACCTCTCTCTCTTCATTAGCAACTGTCTCAAGCTCAAGTACTGCCAGAGAGCGAGAGAGAGCGCGCTTGCTGGCAACATTTTTGGCATGGGCCCCCCACACAGACACGCACGCACACCGATGCAAAACAAAAGCAAAAACAGTGTGTGCCCATTAATGTTAGTGAAAAATAAGCAATTAACTCGCTTGGGCGAAAAAGAAACAACACATATGGGCATGTGCTGGCATATGAATGTGGATGCTATCTAAGTATATATGTACATATGTATGTATGTTATGTATATGGGTATGTAGGTAGCAGTGATCACTCAACTGATGTGACTGTTCTACTATTAATCTCATCATTAAAAGGGTATAACGTGCTTGAACATTATTAATTAGTTATTAAAATAATTGTTAGACTGATCAAATCTTTTTAATTACTGAATTATTGTTAAAAAAAAGTTTGTTAAATTATAGGGTATTTTTATAGTTGTGCTTTTGGGTGCTTAGCTTTAAGTACGTAGAATTCCGCTTAATTAAAGTTGGCCGTCGAAAGCTTTTAATTGGCTCTAAGCCAAACACTCTTCCAGTCGCATGCTGAGCTCTTTGTGACTTCATCTTAAACGTTCACCGCGTCCCCTCTTCGCCTTCTTCTTCCCCTTTTTTTCAACGCACCTTTTTGCCCTAACAGCGACATACAAACATATAGAGAAACAGAAAGACAGACATAAAACGTTCGTTACCGTTCCGTTGAGCATGGAAAATTTTTATTTTTCTTGGTTTTTTTTTTTTTGGGAAATGTGTCAGATAAACTACCTGCAGTTCAGTTTGATGGCAAACACGTTTTACTATATTTGTAGTACTAAGTACACAACGTGCAAGATAAAAGAAAAGCAACTGAACCAATAGTGTCAATATTTGTTGAAAACTTGCTTCTTATCTGTCGATAAACTATAGCTAAAGCTACATACATATATGTTAACTGAACTAACGACCTTCGCGACATTCGTTTCTCGAGTCTATGGGAAAGTACACAAATTTTAAATTGATGATATGTCTCATTTTTAAATAGGAATAATAGCTTGTCTTTCAAAAACATTTTGTTTTTTGGTTTTTTGTGCCATTGTATATTCATCTTCATCATCTTTTCACAATACTGAAATGATATAATAAATCTTCAATTAGATTCCATATTGATTTTCAGAAGTGATCTTTAATAAGCCTACATTTGCTATAATTTCATTTTTTTTGCATATATATTTTCTATGAAAAAATAAGAATCTATGTACATAAATATAGATATGACGATATCTCAAACTTCAATATAAGGAATAATCGTTTGTGTTGCAAATTACATCATTTATTTATTTTCCACTGTGTATTTCATCATCTTTACACCATACAGAGAGATCATATAAAAGCTGAAATGTGGAAGCGGTATTTTAAAATAAGATCTTTGAGTTTTTCGCATTGAATATATAATAAAGTCTTCGATATTCCTTCAGTTTTCTATGTATTTTTGGTGTATATACAATATTCATATTATCTTGTGATAAAATTAGTTAGTTGAGGATAAATACAGAAAAATCATGGTAAAAATATAGTACTTTTACATTTAAATTATATTTGCTGAGGAATACTTGCTTTTTTAATGACATTCCGCTTGTTAAGCTGATTATAGTTGACGAAATAAATAAATAAATTTTATGATTATTTGTATGAAAGCCACCATTTTCTTGTCACATTATTTCCGCATGGATTAAAATAGTCGAGAAAAATATGTGTTTTTACCCAACTCATAAATTGCCAACAATTCACCATGAACGAACATTAGCTTAAGATGCGAGAGTATGACAAGCATCCGTCCGTACCCTAGGCGAAATCCGACGAACCCGGAACCCCGTTGTTCAGTAGCCTTAATGACGCTGAGACTCAGCGATAACAGAGAAAAGTAAATGGTGGAGAAGCAGAAGGAAGAGAAGGTGCAAATGGAAAACAGCAAACAAAGTATATCAATAAATGATGTATACTCTAATAATCCTGATGAAATTGTAGCTTTTAAAGTTGTGCAAAAAGTTTCTTAGTCAGCGAAAATCGCTTCGCTATGACTTATTCATTGCTTTGTATGCATATGTATTGCAATGACTGAGAGTGCGATGTGTGTGTGTGAGTGCTGTATGCGTATGTGTGAGTGCTGTGTGAGTGTGCATGCGGCAGACAAATCCCAAATTCAAGGGTTCAACAATTTCTTTGCTTTCCTGTTTTCGCACAGGAGACAGACAAAACTCATACAAACATACATATGTGTGTATATGTGAGTGTGAGTGCAAGGCAAAGCAGACCAGAAGAGAGAGAAAGAGAAGAGCAGAGTCAGAACGAACGCAGACAAGAAGCAGAAGACGCCGCCGTTGCCGTTTTCTTTGTCTGCAGAGTCTTTGTTGTCTCCGTCTGTGCTTGTCCTCCAACTTTGGCTTCTTGGGTCATTAAAGCTTTACACACACACACACAAGTGTTTGCATTGGTGTTTGTGTTGCCAAGGAGCTGCTGTGTATTGAACTCGAAAGCGCAGTCATCAAATCATATCAACAAAACATTAAAAATCTCGCATACATACAAACAGTATGTGTGCTGATAAGGTGTTGATGCAGTCCAGAATCATAAAGCAAACAAACAAACAGACATACATACATTCATACATATGTATGTATGTATGTATATAAATTTCTTATGGTGCCTGGAACGGTATGTTGACTGTTGTCTGGGTCGCAGACAGCGGCGCATGCGTTTTACGCCTTGTTTATTTACTTTACTTTGCACAGTAAGTGAGCCAACAAGTACTTGCACACACACACACACAAAGACAGAGAGAGAGACGTACATACAATACATACTTACATATATGTACAGTAAATACACATGTATATTGCACGCACTCATACTTGCTAAAAGCGTACATAAAGCAAAAGCAACATCAGCATTTAACGACTCGACAGCAGCAGCAGAAGCAGCATCAACCAACAAACATATGGAAACGAGTTCGCTTTGTATACGTGTGCATGTGTATGTATGTGTGTGTCGCGTTGTCTGCATGGTTTGCTTTTGTTATTGAAACGCTATCACGGACAGCAACAACAATTTGCTTTCATATACCCACAGCACACTCATCAACACACACACACACACACACACACACTCACACACACAAATATAGACGATAACATTGCCTATTTACTTGTCACGCATATGTTTTTGCCCTCTCTTGCTCTCCCAACGCGTTGGAAATTCCATATGATTTTTGTATACACAATGCGCTGCGCAGCAACATGTTGACGCCGTCAAAGCATTAGCAACAAATGTTGCTAAGAACGTGTATCTTCCCCCTACACAGTCATACACATACATAGATATGTATGTTTTGTACATATGACTGGCATGCCAAAACTAGCCACATAAATGTTGTACATAAATAAATGTACGACGTAGTTTCCATACATAACACACGCAAACGGCCGTACATAAGCCACGTTCCTCGTTGTATATAAACAACACACAAGCAAAGCGCAGAGGCAACAAAGCAAGCAGCAACTGTGTATTCATATACATATATGTGTATATATGTATGTATTTATCTGGCGTGTGTTGCGCTGTCGTGTGTCTGAGGCTCGCGCTCAGCTGTTTTAGAAAGTTGCTGGCAGCGCTTATGTTCATTCAAGCAGCGACAGCGCAAGCGACAACATCAACAACCTCCAATACAGCAAAGAAAAACAAAAAAGCTCCAAGCAAAGAGTGTGGCAAAAAAATATATATATATTGTGTAGCTGGTGGCACAGCAAAAAGTGCAAAGCAACAAAAATAAAAAACTGCAAAACAAAAAACATACAACAGCCAAATATCAAAAAATCTCTAAGCAGAGCGAACAAGTTTATATTTTTTTTGTGTGTGCGTTTCGTTTTTGCTGTCTTGCAGTATAATCTTTTGCGTTTCGTTTCGCTGTCGTCGCCAGTTGTCCCACTGTACCACAGTGCACAGTGCAAAGTTAAAGCATTCGCGGAGTTGCGCTGAGAGTGAGAGTTTGAGTGATTGAGTGAGTGAGAGAGGCTCGTATCGTGAGTGTGTTAGTGGTGTGAAACAAACTCTTTTGTTTGGTTCGATTTGGATTTAGATTTCTGTGGTGTCGAAGAAGTTGATTCACAATTCACGTTGAAGACGCAACGCAAAATCGTTGAAAATTCAAATGCTACGTTCACATTTCGAATGCTGCTGCCGTTGTCAGCCGCTGAGAACTAAACCTATAACGACGAAACAAACGCAACATCAGCAGCGATATCAGAAACAACAACGTCGACAAAAATTTACGGCCACGGTGAAGAGTTAAAAAAAAAACCCAAAAAATAAACAAACAAACAAAAGCAAAAAATATGAAAACACATAGAAAAACATTTGAGCAAAAGCAATTGAAAAAATAAAATAAAACGTTCGTTTTATTAACAGCAAGGAAACTTCAAATTAAGGTTCGTATTTTGTGTATTGTAAGGCAATTTCTATGGAAATATATTAGGGTCCATATGTGTGTGTGTCTGTATTCGTTGTGTTGTGTGACGTCGTTGTCAGCACTCAGCTGAGCGTTGCGCATGTGTTGGTGACGTAATGCTCGAGCACAGCAACAACGTACAGCGTAATAGTCAAAGCTTATAAGCTTGCCCTCCCACTCACTCACACTCACCTATTCTATACGTATTCGTGTTTAGCTTTGCAGTCAGCGTCAAAGTTGAATAATTGCAGATCGCACATACAAACACACACACACACTCATACATTGATATAGGCACTCTGGGAGACTATGCGACGCCCCCTTCAGCGTTGGCGTTGCGCTTGCTTGTATAACAAATAAATAACAGAAAAAGCAATTCAAATATCGTTCGCTCGCTCTTTCGCTCTCAATTGTTCGCTTACTCGCTCCACTCCCTCGAATTGCATAGACAAGAGAATGAGTGAGTGAGTGAGTTTGCATTCGTATTAGTGTGTACATGTATTGAAGTCAGGAAAAATACTCGCTTTTAGGTGTTTTATTTTTATTTTTTTTACTCTGCTGTGTAATATAATTGACATACATTTTCTAATTGTGGCGTTGGAGAGAGGGATACACACACACAAACACTGAGGCACACACGTGAAACGTGGATCGTTTGTCAAGTTGTCAACTACTATTTGAGGCGCGGCGCTGCCAACTCGTTTCACAAACAGCTGTAACGGCACAGGTGTGAACAAGAGGAAACACATCGTGCAGTTTGCTAGTTAGAGCTTTAGTTAACAGCTGCCTCACTTACAACAACAACAACTGGCCTTGTGTAACCCGTCATCAACGACGACGTCGTTGTCGTCGTCTAACGATAAGAACTTTAAATAGAGCGCAGCCACAGTTGCGCAACATCAGACGTTTCAAGTTTTTCATCATGCTGTGCAAAACAAGAAGAAGAATCAAGGCTAAATATGAGCTTCGCATTCATTTGTAAACTGAAAGCATTGCTGTTCATTGCATGAACCGGTTCAAAATTGGAAAGTCATCTAATTTCTAAATATCAAATGCGAAATTCAAATTCATGTGTAATTTCAAATTTCAGTTACCTCTATGACAGTCTTTAAAATGTACGTTAAGTGTATGTACATACATACATACATAGATAAGAAGACAATGCCCAAAAATGGGCAAATCGCATAAAATGTACGACTAAAAATAAAAGCAGAAAAGCAAAACAGCAAACAGCTGTTGTTATCATGCACTAACACAAATGCAACCATGTGTGTGTTTGCATGTGTATTGAAATGAATTTTGTTTTGGCTTTCGCTTCGTTATTTGGTTGGTTAATGAGCGATAAAAACTCAACGAAGAAATGCGTCGTGTAATTTTATACTATGTGCGCAGTTGGCAATGTAAATGAGATGTGATGGAGATGCACAGTATAAATGGCGAATGGAAAGCCATAATTAAATGAAACTGTGCAAACGAATTAAGAGTATAAATATAAATACACGACTAAATGGAGTCAAATGAACAGAAGAAGGAGGCAGACATTGGCACTTCTTTTTGCCTTGCGGTCATTTGCTTTTGCACTCCCCACGTAAATACATGCATATATATGTATGTATGTAAGTTTTTGTGTGTCTGTATCTTTCAAGTCAATTCTGAGTCTGCTCTCGATTTGCAAAGCAGCCGCAGCAGCATCAGAATTTTGTTTTTGGCTAAAAATAAAACGCATTGCTGCCCGCACTCGACACACACACACACACAAACGCACACTCACTTGTCACTGATTGCTGCTTGTTGTTGTCGTTGTCCTTTCCTGGTATTGGCACCTCGCTCTTTCTCTCCAGGCTGCCATTTGTGGAAGCGAGACGCGCTCACGTGCGCTCACGTTACACACAAAAGCAAGAGGAAGAGCGACGGAGCACGAGCACGAGTGAACGCTACTTTGTCTTCTTCTTCCACTGCTGCTGCCTTGCGTTTGTTTACAATTTAATCTTTTGGTTTTGTTTTTGCCTTTTCCGTTTACTGCGCACATGTGAGCAAGTGTAAGTGTGTAAGCAAAGCAGGGAGAGTAACAAACTGAGAGTGTGAGAAAGAGAGAGGGACAGTCGAAGCCATGTAACTCTTTGTGTAAAAAAAAACAGGGTGTCCCTGTGCAACATTGTTGTAAATTACGTTTGACGAAAATAATTTATTCACCGTTGAATGAGCACAGATAATAGAGCCTAAACAATGGCTCATTATGTACACTGTATGCACACACACACACACACAGTTAATCACGAACTATACTGTATATGCATATGTATAAGTAAACCCTATTAACTGGCAATTAAACAACATTTTTTTTCTTTCATTCTAATTGCAGCAACAAAGCTAAAAAATAATGGATTTTTAACAAAGTAGCAAGAGGTAAGTGCATTAATCGCTTCACATTAAGTAAAAGCAACACCTGGTTATGCCAAATAATAAATATTTATAAAAGGCCAAAGTATAATTAACAGATAAATTATTACTACTTATTGCATTCAACAAAAATTAGCAAAAAAAAAAGGAAATAATTATGAATTTGAACTTAAAATTAATTCTTTTTCTTTAAATAGTTCGAGTATGCTATAAAAAATAATTGAAAATAATGTGGTTTAATAATACATATATAACATTAATTACCTTCTAGCATGCACAGTAGGAAAAGCTTCTAATAGAATAAATTCCCTAAGTGAAGCTTTCAAATTGAGAATTCCAGCTCAGCATATTTCAACTTTTAATAGAGCACATAGCCCCTAACAGTTGTAGCAATTTGATTTGAATTTAATTCCATTATGATTTTGTGCGAGAAACCTTGAGTTATGGTTACATGTGGCACACACACACACACAACCACATCAGCAATTGCCCAGGCATAGTGTGTAAAAAATTGTACGACTTCAGCTGGGAAATATGTACAACACGTGTATTGGCAAGAGGGAGAGGAAGAGGAGGGGAGACAGTGTCGCGCCTTATCTCGTGGCCTTTCTTGTTCCTGCTATATCTACTTACAAAATACATATTTTTGTGTGGTGGCCAACAAGGGGGCAAGAGAGGTGGAATGAGCGAGGGAGGGGCAGAACCCATATCGGAAGAAGGTGCGGCACTTTTGTGTGCTCGCTCAGCTGTAAAGGCAAAATAAAAGGTGGATGGTGGAGGAGGCGGAAGGGGGGAGGGAAAAGCGATGTAGATGGGCACTTTTGTAACATGGGCAGCACAGTTTGTAAGGTCGTCAACGAGGTCAACAACGATTTGAAAAGCTCTATTGTCTAATCAAAGTCATCTGCGTGGCATATGCTGTCCACACTCAAACACACACACACACACACAGGCGTGCATAAATAATTGGCCAGTCAAGTGAAGTGGGGAGAGAGTGTGCGAGCGAGACAGATGTAGTGAGCATGATGTAACACGCGCGCTATGAAATCAGCTGTGAAACACACTTCCGCCTTGAGCATATGGATGACACACAACACACAGAAAAACAGAATGAAATGCGCCAAATTCACTCACACAAATGCATTTTGATGTATCAGCATTCAATTAGCTGTGCTTATGACGCATTCCACCATTCCAAGTGAAGTGCATGAAAAAGAGAGAGGGATCAAGAGGGACGCTTTGGAATTGAAATGACATGCTTCAAAGTTATTTTGGCGATTTTTACACTGCAGTTGTTGGCTCACGTGCGACGTCAGCGTCGCTGCATTGCCTTTGGCGTCGCATTTCATAATCGCAGCAAAGCAAAGGAAGCAGCGCCTAAGCGAAAGGCGACGGCGGAACTTGTTTTTGTTGCGGTTACTGTTGCTGTTGCTGTTTGGCGAAAATTGCAACATTTGGTTGCGTTTCAAATAAACAATTGTGAACTGGTTTTTTTCTCTTTTCTTTTTGTTGCTGATGCGAGTTGAATGCAGCGCCATCTGTCGACGGTGTTGGGCAGCTAGCCAAGCATGTGCATGCATTTTGTGTGAATTGCCTTTCACTGTTGTGCCTATTGTTTCTAAGGGTGTGTGTATGTGTGTTTGCAGTTTTCCTTTTGCACATTTGCATAACGGAACCACAGCTACGGACGGACAGACAAAAGTCGTCGTCGTCGTCGACGTCGTTTGGCTTTTGCGTTCCCGGCAATCAAAATATAAATGCAAATTTTGCAATGTGCAGCAAATTAAAAGCAGAACGCACTCAGCGAAAATAAACCACACACAAAAACATGCATAGAAATAGATTTACATACATACAAACGTTGGTACATTATTTGCCAGTATGTACTCAAATGATTATTGCAAAATCAAAAGCATGCCAAGGACGGCGTCGGCCGAAGCAAAATTAAATTAGTTCACAACGAAACAAAAACAAAAATGCCAAAAGTGCAATTAATTATGTTACTAACGCGACTGACATTCACTTTAATACGTCTTATTCAACAATTCCCTTTACTCGATACTTTCATTTAACTGCCACGTTCCTATCTCATGGCGTTCCATTGCGTATACGCGTCATGAGCCAAAGCTTCTTAAGATTCCATATCTACATACATACATACATACATACATACATATTATATCAACAATCTGCGAAAAGAACCGCTATTCAACGAATTAAATATGTATACGTTTGTATGTATGTGTATTTAAAAGTAAACGCAAGTTATGCATAAATAAAAAAATAAAAGCGAAACAGCGATAATGTAATCAAATATTATTAAACTCCGCTCGCTGCTTGCGACGACTGTTGTGGTTTATTATTGTTGTTACGTTCCATTCGCTTGCCCTCATTTTGTAGTTGCTGTATATGTGTATGTATGTGTGTGTGAATGCTTGTCTATTGTGGGCCAAGTGTATTTGTATGTGCGAGCGAACCATAAACAAAAATGCTCACATACACACACACACATGCCAACGCTCCCAAATACAT
This sequence comes from Drosophila kohkoa, assembly GCA_019972355.1. Lineage (NCBI taxonomy): Eukaryota > Metazoa > Arthropoda > Insecta > Diptera > Drosophilidae > Drosophila > Drosophila kohkoa. The sequence continues at coordinate 3,411,037 of BJEL01000064.1, read as the reverse complement.
GTGAGCAAACATTGCCAACTGATTGTGAGGCGCAGCCAACACAAAAATCATATGTTTTCTAACAGCGCACACACACACACACACATACTCAGACGGAGACATACTCACCTCTCTCCCGCGTTGTGTATGTGTATGTACATTGAGTACGTCTCGCGCGCTAGTTATATATTGTGTATGCAGGTCAAGAAGAAACGCAAAAACAAAAGCAAAAGTAAAGACAAACATGTTTACAAGCTGAGCACACCACCACACCACTCACAGGCAGCCAGACAGAGAGAGAACGAGCGAGCGGGAGAGACTTAACGTTTGACTCTCTTGCTTGATTTGCTCTCTGCGTTGGTGTTGCTGGTCGTGGATAGCAACATGCTGCCAGCGCTTGGCAACACTTGCTTGAAGAAAACACAAAACAGCTGTTTGAAACATCAATCATATGCAAGTATGCAATTTTGTTGCCAAGCAATAACAATTCGATAGGCGCTGACCTTCGATGCTTTTTTTCGCAAAATTTGATTGTTGCCAAGCCAAAGCTTGGCTTGTTCGTTGTTCTGTGTTATTCTCGCCGCCCCCAATGACGTCACAGCAGTGTGTGCTAGCAACATGTGAAAAGTTGCAACGCCAAATTGCACATTGCACAAGTTTTGCTGCGTCTCTTTCGCTCTCGCTTGGCTCTCTGACATGGCAACAGCTGCCTGATTAAGTAACGACCTGGTTGCCTGCTTTTTTGGGGCCACATTGAGGCCGTGTCAGTGTGTCGACGTCGCCGTCGTCGTCGCCGTCAATAGACAACCAATTGCATATTCTTTTTAAATGCCACAACAGTTAGGATCTAGGCCAAAGTAAATTGTAGCATAAGCACATACACACACGTACATACATATGTATGCATTCTATGTACTGTCTATATATACCATGGGGACCTTCAAAGCATAATTCAATTTGACATACAGGGTGTTGCACACACATAGACACACACAGACTCACACATACACAGCTGGCCTAGTTCCCATCAACAGCTGGCCACGCTGACATTCGATGTGGCATGCCCCAATGCCATCACATACCCAATAGTTGCACACACACTTGCCCCTTAAATAGCCAAATAAATAAATGATTGCGAAATCAGCTGCATTTTTATTGATTTTGTCTCTTTGGAATTATTCTCAAAGTCTGCGAATATTGCGTCTTTAAATAATTTGCGATGAGGTTTATAAGCTATAAAAAAGGTATATATATGTATATAAGAAAGAGTAAAGATAATGAAAACGATATACAATACTTTTAAATAAAAAAATATCCGTGTTAATAATAATAGTGTTCTTAAGGTTTATCGGAAATTATCCGAAGAACAGAAACTTAAACGAAAGAGTTTTAGGCTTCTCTTCTAATATCTGGATTGAAAAGGGTTTAGGAAATATATTTTAAAAATACTTAAAAGAATACGTATTTGCTTTAAGATTCATATCAAAGTCTGATCTATGATATATCATTACAGACACGATATACGATTTTTATTTTTGTTTACTAACAATTATAAGTGAAGGACACATATTTTAAATAATTCAAAGTGAAATAAATTATTATCAACTAATTCAAAGAAGATTATTAAGAAATCAATATAGTATGTATAAATATGTAATATGTAATAAGTAATATGATATGTAAGTATGTAATATGAAATATAGTCTGAAGAAAAATGGTATAAAGTTCATAAAACACCCTTAAATAAGCATAGCTTATGTAAAAAAAATTCTGTAAAAGTATCTTGACAAATTAAGCATATTTATAAGAAAATATGATATATATTAATATAAATAAATATATTTAGAAAGAAATAAAGTATATACATATAATATAAATAAATAAAATATAAATAAATAAATACATATGTATTATAATGTTTTATAATGATGATATGAGCTTATAAAGTATGCTAAAGGAACATTAAAATGTATTGTTATTTAAAAAAAAAAACAGCTTTATCCGTAGTCTTTTGCAACGATCACAATTTTTTCAATCATACGGATTTTTTGTGACGCAAAACTTGGCTTCAACAAAAATGAATGATCTTAAGCAAGCGTGTTCAAAGCGAACATTTAGTTTCAATCACTCTTGCTTGGTTCGTAAGGATTTTCTTCGATCGAACGCTTTGTGTGAGCAGCAAGGAATGATTGAGAATGCTGCTTGCATTCAGATCGATCACACTCATACCGTTTGGTCATACCGGGTGGTTCGATTCAACCTGATCCACTTATTTCATCAAAAGCCGAAACTACATGCTAAAAATTTGTGTTCCTCAATGTTTTAAGAATTACTTTTGTTCATTCGTTAAAAATGAAGAAATAAATGAAGAGTTTTTTTTTTAATTACGTTAATTTTACGCATTGCAACTTGTTTCCTTAATATGAGTTAATATTAAGGTAAATTCATTTGTTAAAAATAAATCTGCTTTATCCGTAGACTTTAATCCATTATTCGACTGCAATTTGTCAAATTGTTTTCTCTTGACTAATGTTTTCTTATTCCAACTTTCGCTTTGCAGCGTACTTCTGGTGCAGGTGCGAAGAGGACGACGAATCAACATCTACGCGAAGAAGTAGCAGGCGAACAGGAAGAAGAAGAAGCAGTCTAAGCTAGCTAGACGTGTAGGAGGAGACCCAAAAAGAGGGAGACAACAACAACAGCAAGTAGAAGAAGAGGAGGAAGAACAAGAAGGAGAAGAAGGAGAAAAGATGATACCCACAAGCGTGACAAATTCGCCGCCCGTCTCCGCTGGCCTCGCCCAGAATGGAGCCGCTGTTGTAGGCGGAAACAATGGGGCAGGCGGAGCAGCAGCAGCAACTGCTGGGGCAGCAACAACAGCAACAGCAGCAGCAGCTGCGGCACAGCAGAACATGTACAGCTCCATTGTGCTGGGCCTGGCCTCGCTGATCCTGGAGGGCAGGCCCATAGCAGACGACGAGTATCAACTCCAGCAACAACAACAGCAGCAGCAGCAACAACAACAGCAACTGATGGTGGGCAGTGGACGCCTCTCGCCACGCCCATCGACCTCGCGGGCAGCCATCAACATTACAACGAATCCTTATGCCTTGACAAGCGGCACACCACGCACGCCTTTTGGCCCAGGACACGGCTCAAGTGGCAGCCACAGCAACAGCCACAGCAGCAGCCACAGCAGCAGCAACAGCAGTCAGGCGACACATCAGCGCTGGACACAGAAGCTATGTCAGCTGCGTCAGCTGTCGCCGGCGGCGCAGAGCATGAGCGTGGAACCCGAGCTGGTGGCGTTGGCCATCAACGAGCTGAATGCGGAGCGTGGCGACTTTGAGATTGTGCGACGCGTCATGTTGAATCGGGCAGGTCTAGGAGGAGGTCTTGGAGGTGGCCTGGGAGGCGGAGCAGGTCTGGGAGGAGGAGCACCATCACCTTTAGGCGGCGGTGGATCTGGCGGAGCTGTGTCAGCTGCACTTGGCACTGCCACGAATAGTTCCAGTGCGGCCAGCTCGCCGGGATCCGCCTCCGACAACATTCTCCACTCGCTGCAATCCCTGGCCACGACCTGTTTGCGTGGCGGACCCGTTGTGCCCGCCGAGACGCGTCCGTTGAGTCTGGCCCTGGCCTCCACATCGAGTGCAGCCAGTTTGCTGGACTACAATTGCAGTCGCAGTGCCTTAGGAGGCGTTGGAGGAGTTGCTATACCTGCAACTGGTTTGGGAGTTGGACATGGCTTGGGAGCATCTGCATCTGCATCTGCAACTGCAACAGCAACATCAACAACAACTGCCACTGCCAGCAGCGACGCAGCTGGAAGCAGCTGCGCAGCGAGGCCCAAGCATGGGCCACATTGTGATCAGTTCCTCAGGAAGATGGGGCTCGCCAAGGGCGATGCTCCCGATGCCGAGGAGCATTTCTGTGATATGTCTTACGTAAATATAACCGTAAGTGGCATGCTCTTAAAATCCTAGTTCACATTGTAATCTTCTCCTGATTTCTTGTAGTGTTCCCGTTGGCGAGCGCATTGCCTGAAGATGGAGGCAATTCTGGCGCGTCGGGAGCCCGTTTGCATCGAGGTTTATCTGGGTCCCGCTGGCCACAAGATACTGCTCGAACAGTGGATCATCAGCGGCAAGGAGAAGTAAGTGTGGCTAAACATTTTGCGTGTTTCCATTGGCACATGTTTTTACAACAAGAATTTTTAATCGGAGTGTTTCTTAATGATTCAATTCAATGATGTGTGAGAATTCATGTAGAGAAACTGTGGACTGAATTGAGAAACTCTGAAACTGTGAATATATAAGTATTTTTGAAATGTAAAACCATTATCATACTTAATTTCAAACACTTTTGAAAAGTAAAAGTATGTGGATTTATGTACCTATGTAATTATAAGTATGAAAAATTTACATTTATTATTCTGATTATTTTCACTTAGTAGAGATTTAAAAGTACGTTAATGTACATAGTTTTTAATATTATCATCGATAAACTGATTCTTTCCACTGATGTCTTTACTTTAAAACTTTGTAAATTTAATTCACTCAGTTATAAATACTTGTAAAAACTATGTACATTTATACCTAGTAACGTACTTTTAAGGCTCTTCTTTCACTAAGTGAAATAATCTGATTAAAAAAGTTTATAAAATTGACATTATAAAGCAAATGTACAAAGTGGAAAGAGGTTCTTATTAAATGTATAGCATTTAATGTTCAGCTGTTCGAATTGAACTTTTATTAGGTTTATAGAGAAATTATATTGTTAAATTCATTATTAAGTAAAGGAATTGTAAAGGAAATATCTATATATCAATTTGATGCAATTCCTGTTCGTTGCCTGATTAAAGAGAGTGTCATAGCTCAAGGAGATCATTGGAGGTAGAACATTATCTATATTATTTATTATATTAAATCAAGTATTAAATACTAAATTTATTATACAGAAAAGAGAGTGCTGGTAGAAAATAAGGAAGGTAGCATATAAGGAAGATGTATAAAGCTTTTAAATGTGTAAATTTTAAGAGAACAAAATGGGTTTACCTAATGGAAAGTTTATATGAAATGCTTGTACTATATTTAACTTTATCAGTTTATCAATTTCATGTTATAACAGTTTATCTTAATGTAACAAACAGCCTTAGAGAGTTTATAAAGTATATAGGATTTTACATAGGATTCTAAAAGCAGAGAATATAAATGTCTTAACTAAGTGGAAAGTTATTTTTTTATTAAATTTATAAGTAAGTGTAGAAAACATACAACATAAAATTACAACCTTAACAACACAGGGAAGTGATTTGTTAAGAGCCAAAGCCCATAATGTAGTCTTATGAAGAATAGTTGGTTTAAGTTTTTATGAATTTTTGAGAATTGGATGTATTGTAATAATCTGCAAAAAGTGTAGAAATATGTGCCAGTGGAAACCAATTAGAAATACTCAACTTATCTAAAATTGTAACTAATGTTTTGATCCACCTTTTGTAGAGTGCCACCGCCGACGATGACACTGCCATCGCTGTGCAGCGCCATACGCAGTCAGTTGTACTTCTCGCAGATTGTGGCCTGGTGTGATCTGCTGCGCAAGTGTGATCCTTCTGTTTACGACAGCGGTCGCGTGATCTTTGCCAGCTCGAATGCGAACAACGCCGGCGATCTGGCGACGACAACGACAACGTCAACGCTGCTCGGAGGAGGAGGAGGAGGCGGCGGAGTCATGCGACGACCGCGTCTCAACATCTTCTACAGGATACGAGCGCACGATGCGAATGCCACAAGCGGGCAGAACGATGGCGGCTTCAGTGCCAAGGCGACGGTGCACAACTTTCCGCACGTGAATATTGCCGAGAACTTTAGTGTGGCGGTGTGTGTGAAGAGTTTGCCGCGCTTCAACGGCGGTCTGCCACATGTGGCAACACCAACGCCGCAGCCGCAGCAGTCTGTGGCGACAAGTCGAGCAAAGCCAGAGGCGAGCACACCGACCGGAGGCGGGGGGATGTGTGCGGCAACGCCAACGGGATTGGGGGCACGCATTGCCAACAGCAATGCGGCCGCAAGCAGCTGTGATAAGTATGCAACAAACACGAAGCAAAGGCAGCAGCAACAACAGCAACAGCAGCAGCAATCGAAACACTTGCAGCGGCAACGTGAGCAAGCGGAGATGCTGGAGTTGCAGCTGGACCTGGATCTGGATGCGGATGCGGCAGCTGGAGCAGATGAGCTGGACGGACATCGCGAGCGACAGCTGCAAAAGTATCGCAAGCGGATGCAGCGACGCGACAAGAAACGCGAACGCAAACCCTCCGAGCAGCAAGTGGAGGCCATGGACGAGGGCAGCAGCAGCGAGGTGGCCATGGTCATGACTCTGACAGCGGCGACGCCGCGTCGCCAAGGCATCGCCATGATCTCGACGGGCACACAAACATCGCTGAGCAGCTGCCAGCAATGTGGCAGCGAGAAGACGCTGCTCTGCCTCAACTGCAATTGCAATGGACAGCATCATGGAGAGGGCGACAAAGATGATGACGTTGATGATGGCGACGATGATACGAGCGCCTCGGAAATGGATGACATGTCCAGCTGCAGTCTGAGCAGCTCTGATCTCATTGTGGGCACACCGCGCAACAAGGCCGAGTTGCTGTTGCAAGCCATTCAGCGCACGCCAAAGAATCGCAAACCCACCGCGCCTAAAGATCTCAAAGCTGGACGAGAGTTGAAGCAGCCATTGCCGTCCTCCAATTCAGTTCAGCAACAACAACAACAGCAGCAGCAACAGCAGCAGAACAACAATCAGCACAAGCCATCGACGGCGCCGTCGAGTGGTTGTCAGGTGTGCAAGCGACAGAAGACGCAGCACAACTTCAGCAACGGACAGCAGCAGAGTGCCAGGGAGAGCAATGGACATGCCAGTGATAGCAACAGCATGGAACAGGAGCAGCAACAGCAGCAGCAGGTGAGCAACTGAACGAATGGAAGAAAAAAGAATGAAAAGCTAAAAAATCACATAGTTATGTACTGAGTTCTGTCTGTCCGCTTACTTAAGAGATAAAAACTAAGAGTTCAGCAGTTCTTGAGACTTAAAAGTGAACATAAAGATTGTTGGTGGTCAAAAACCAATCTAAATCAAGCTTGTTGGACTAACAACAAACGTCTAGTTGGTTTCTTAGCAGCAATCATACAAAAAATTTAAAGATGCTCTAAAATTTCTAACTTAAAATAAGCTAACTTGTATATTAATGATAGAAAGGAATTTAAAAACTACAACTTGTAGCTTATATTTTAGCTATTTCTTTCCTGGAAAAAATGAAATTTAAGGCGATTTTAAATGATTCAATTCGATATTAAAGTTAGCTTTAGAACCAAAGTCTAGTTCCGAAATTCACAAAATATCCTAGCAATGGGAATATAGAAAAGATCAAAAAGTTCTTGACATTCGCGGTCACTAACTGAGATCATTGAGGTTTTTAAGCGGGAGTACATAAATCTAACTAACTACTCACAAAGCTTTATGGAAATCGCACCACAACTAGAGAAACAATAGTAATATAGCAAAGTTTATGAAATTCTTTAAAGTCGAGCTTACAAATTTGTTTTATTTTATTGGTATTTAGCTGATCTGCTTTAGAAATTGAAACTCAATATGAATCCTAATCCAAAGATTTATTTGGTATTAAGCTGATCTAATCTAAGAGTTTAAGAGCTATCTATATATTAGAAATAATAATAATGCTGAGCTGTCAATACACAGTTAATTAATTTCCCTATTAATACCTTTCAATTTTAAAATGAGCAAAAAGTGTCCACTAAGGTAGAAAGGGACGACTCCACACCCAAAATATGTAACAATGGAAATTTTGGATAAGGAGTGACGAACTTCAAAATTTGTGGTTTACAATTTAACTTTTGATTGAAAAGTGTGCCAAGAAAGTGATCTTTTAATAGTTTATGAAATATTAATAGGAAAATAAATAGAAAATAAGTTCGAGCGATCCACATTTTAAGTATAGAGAAATGGAAAGAAAACGATATATTTAAAAAAGTATAAAAAGGATAGGATCACTAAGGTATAAATAGATAACTCAGACTACCAAAATTTGTTGGTAACAATAGAATTTTTGGGTGAAGAGTGTCAAAGAATTGTATATATTAATAATTAATTGAACAATAATAGGAACATTTTTGGGAAATAAGTCCGAGGGACCTATGAAAAGGAAAGGGTCTATTGCAGTCAATATTTGTACCGATTTTTCTTACTTATTTTATGTCGAGAACTCTACTAATTGGTATTCATCATACTTACAGTCATCTTCGACCAAGCTGACGCCCAATTTGGAACGCTGTTCGTTGAATGCGCCGCAGGAACGTTGCAAGACGCCGCCAGAGCTGTCAGTGAATGGAGGAGGAGGCGCCACAACTGCTGCGCTTGAGGAACGCCTTGTGGTGCAGTTCAAGACACCCATCAGTCATGTGCCGCTCAAGCAGCAAGAGTTCCTGACGGCGCCACTCACGGTGCAGCCGCCCAAGCTGCCGAATCAGTTGCGATTGAACTGCAGCGGAGCAACGTTGCTGGACAGGGAGACGCCACCGCCAATGTTGTCGCCGCAGCTGCGCAAAGCGTTGCCCAAAGTCAATCTGACGACGATCTTTTGCGGCAGCGGCAGCAGCAGCTCGGCTCCAATTGCCATTGACAACAGTCTCGCCTTTTGCTTTGAGCCCTCAACGCTGAGTCAAGCGCACTCGCAATCGCTGCTGACGCCTCCCGAGGCGGGGAATTTGCCCGTGCAGAAATCCTACTCGGCACCCACGTTGCCCAACGCTTTGGCAGTGTCGCCTCGCTTTGCTAAGCAGGCGGCGTTCTACAAGCGACGATCGCGACATCTCAGCGATCGCAGTGATCGCAGTTCGCTCGGTTCCGATGAGCAGCTGTCCGATGAGGATCTCGAGTCGGGAATGTGCAGTCCGGCGGGTTCGCCGCTCAAGTCGCGTGCCCGCCTCGCTTCACAGTTCACTGGGCGACCGCTGCTCGGGAATCTGGAGGAATCGTTGCTGCAGAAGCGTCTGCTACCGAAGATCGAAGTCGCTGGCTTTCGTTTGCAGCTGGGCGCCTCGGGTGGCTTTTGTCCCACACAGCTGACCATTCCGGCCTCGTCGTACTTCTACGAACTGCACGGCGAGACGCTTAGCACGCCTTACCTGGTGAGTTGTAGTAATGAAATCCTTTTCTCTGCCCTGCTTAACACTTTCTGTTTTCAGTGCGAGATTCGCTTGCCACGCAAGGGTTACTTTGTGCCCCGTTCGGGGACTGTGCAGGCCACGCTGTTGAATCCCATGGGCACCGTGGTGCGCATGTTTGTCATTCCCTACGACATGCACGATATGCCGCCTCTGCATCGCACCTTCATTCGCCAGCGCATTCTTGCCGAGGAGCTTCTGCCCGACATCGATGCTTGCACCGCAGCCGCTTCGCTTAATCCGTTGCCGCAACAGTTGAGGAAGGAACGGGAGCGAGAGCCAAGCAGTCCAACGGCAGCGACGAGCACCACCGGCAAGCTGGGACACTTTATCAGCGCCGAGCAGATGAAGCGATTGCGCTACTCCATCCACCTGAGGTTAGTTGAGAGAATGACAAGGGAGGAAACAGGCGAAAGTTGTACGACTTTAGGGGAGAGAATAGCTAAAGCATGGATGTAGATTTCTCTGACCATCCGTGCGATAAAATATCTTGATAATATGTACATTAGTACACATAGTTCTACATTTAGTGAACTCATTTGTTATCAAGTGAAAACAGTTAGCGTTTGCATATTCTGCAGAAAGAAATTCTTAAGTTCTTAAGATTAGAACATAATGAATTTCACATAGGAAAATTCAGTCTAGGAAAAAACTCCTAAGATCTTAAGAGTAGAAAAGAATGAATTGTATCTAGGAAAAGACGGACAATCAGCAACGCAGTCTAGATAGATCTAGATCTAATAGTCTTTCTTATTTACATTAAAAATCTTCCTCAATATGCGTTCTTAATTTACAAAAATTAGTCTTAATAATAATTCATTATTAATCGTTTCGGTTCTTAAAGACCCAGCAAAGATTTGAAGACCGAATCGATTAGGTATTAATTATTAACTAGACTACTTTTTGTAAGCTAAGAAATCATCTTGCAAACCCTGAAATAATCCTTAAACAACTGCAGTTTATACAGTTTAAACTTATGACAGAATGTAAGGATTTAGGGAATGATAATTTTAAGTTAATTCGTTCAAAAATTAATCTTGTATAAGCAAGCGATATGTATAAATAGGATACTAATAATGCTCCTAAACTTATGCACTTGATGGTGTAAAAATTCGTTGCCTTTTTTTATCGACGTTTCCAGTAATCTATTACGCTGATAATGATGAAGCGAATAGCGGGAAAAAAGCCGAGAAGCATAGCGAGTAGTAAAGCGAGTAGCGATGCGAATAGCGAGAAGCGAAGCGAGTAGCGAAAAGTGAAGTGAGTAACGAGAAGCGAAGACAGTAGCGAGAAGCGAAATATGTAGCGAGTAGCTAAGACAATAGCGAGAAACGACAAGCAAAGCGAGGAGATGGCAGAGTGAGAGCTTTAAGAGAAGCGAGATACATCGCTGTATGCTCTAAGCGAGTTGACGCAAGAAAGTGCAAACTTCTCTCACTGCTTCTCGCTTCGCTTTCACTCTGACATCTTTAAACGATTGCATTTAATAAAACATGCAGTGGTTCATCGCTCGTTCTCGCCTAATCTTATCGCATCGCTTTTCGCTCGCACTCTGACATCAGCTCTAGACACTATCAATGCTGGGTTTGAAATAAAAGGAATTGAATTTCGTCTGACTTTGAACTAGGAAAACTCTTCGCTAAAAGGTCTTCAATTTTTCCCAATTTTGTACTAGAAGAAGTCTTAATAATTCGTTACTAATCATCAGTCTTAGACACATATAGCCTATCGATGAAATAAAACCGATTTCATTTTTCCTAAGTTTGTATTAAAAATTCGTTACTAATAATGTTCTTTTCCTTTACAGATTCCAGACATCTCGCTCGGGTCGTTTGTCGCTGCACACAGACATTCGTCTGCTGATCTCAAGGCGCACGGACTGCGACACAGCAGCGGCGCATGCCAAAGGATTGCTGGAGGCACCTAACGAGCTGGTGACGGACACGCTGATGCCCACTGAGCCGCGTTACAGTGCGAGGCAGGAGAGTCCCGGCAAGATTTAGTAGTTGCTGCAGGCATTGGGAGCGGTGGCGTGTGTTGGCTGTGGAAGTGGAAGAAAGGAAGCGGAGGAAGCGGAGGAAGCAGGCGAAGAAAGTGAAGAAAGAGAAGACGGCGAGGAAGAATTGGAGGAAGCAGATGGAGGAGGAGAAAGTGGAGGTGGCAGCTTTGTGCGTGGCCTGTGGAAGCAGCTGCAGGCGCGTTGGCAACTCTGGCAGCAATATCCCAAATATCAATTGTAGAGCAAAGATTCACACTTCTGGACAGCGGGAAATGAGACAACTTCCCCACAACACAAACACAATCACACCTAAACACACACCCACAGAACAACACCTACTGCATTGTTAGTCAGAGTCTCCTGCTCTTTTGTTTTTAAGTCACCAACAAATTTAGTTTGAATTGAAATTGTGAGAGAAGATTACGAAGTCGCAAGTGCAAGTGCAAGTCGATATACACTTACACATAAGTATATACAAACACACTCACCCACACACACACACACACATCTATATCTATACACGTATAGATATCTCTGTGGTTAATATGCCTCTCTGATCTATCATTTATATATTGTATATAAAGGGGGCCACATCTAACAAAACAAAACAAAACAAAAAAGAGAAAATAAGAAAGAAATATCTCAATTTACACTTTACACTGAATCCTTGGGCCTTGGTCCATTTAGCAATACTAAGAATTAGTTACAACAAATCATACATACATAGATGTTATGTATACGCAATATACGAGTGTACTGAGTGATGAATGAATGCGTCTGAAATGTGAATATGTGTGTGAATACTACTAATCAACAAAATTAGTAAGCACAATAAACAGTGACAACTGTTGCCTAAAAGAGTCGAGTCTACACTCAATTATGTTGTGAATGTGAAAGTTTAGATTACAACTATTCTGTTTTTTTCAAAATCAAGAAAAGCTTGATATGCTTTAGTTAAAAGTGAATGACTAAGAAACAAAGAGAAGCAAATACACTTCGAGATGGAAATCAACTTATTAGATTGTGAAGAATTGTGAATGAAAAGATGAGTTATCAAAATTTAGACTCTTCATCAGCTTCCTATATTTTCTATGAAACACTATCAGATATATCGTATATGATATATATCCGATATATACCACGAAAAGTTCTATATGCTTCAGATAAAAATGAGTAAAAACGAACGGTCAAATCAAAAAGAGAATTTACGCTTCAAGAAAAAAATTCTGAAACTATTGTTCGTTGTGAAGAATTATAAAAGAAAAGTTATCAAAATTTAAACGTTAATTTTTTAATGTTTTCTATGAACCGAGAAAAGTTTGATATGATTCAGTTATAGAGGAGTTAAAACAAAGTAAAGTGTAAAAAAAGTGAATCACTAAAATAAGATAGAAAAGAAATTTTCTTCTTTGATTTGGAAATCAACTTATTAACAAATTTATCATATTAAATATTCAATTTTGAGATGTTTGTTCTAATGAACACTCAAAGAATTGTGAATGAAAGGATTAATTATCAAAATTTAGATTCTGCTTGATTTTTCAATACTTTCTATGAAATTCTATCAGATCTACCAAGAAAAGTTTGATGTGATTTAGTTAAAAATGAGTAAAGAAAAAGTCAAGTGATGTGACTATGAGTGAAAAAGGAAAAAGGATTTTTTTTCTTCAAGTTGCAAATCAACTTATAAACAATTTTTTCATAAAAATGAAAAACTTAGTAACAAATTTGTTCATATTAAATATTCAATAATGAATGGATTGTGAAAGGATGATTATTTAAATACCAGCTCAATATGCTTGTCAAATGATTTGACGAAAGCGAGACCTAAAAATAATAAGGAAAGTTGGAAAAAGTTGAAGAACTTATTAAAAGTGCATTATACCATCTATATCTTTATTATGGAACGATTTTTCTATATAATTCTAATAATTTAAATTTGAAAACATATTTCTAATAATTATACTATCTATATCTTTATTATGAAATAATTTTTCTAATGATATAGAAATTCTTTATTTAAATTTTGATGTGAGTGTTTCAGACAATATTAATTATTGAACTTGCGAGTTTTGTTAAAGCAAAATATGAACAAATTATAATTGACAGTTTGCTGCAAAGGCAAATAGAAAAGTAAGTTACCCGATGTGGAAGAAGATAAAGCAATATAAAGCTCAATACAGCAAAAGATTTAGGAATATGACTTGAAAACTTGAGCAGGAGGAATGAAGAAAGAGGTGATATAGAATTTGTTGAATTTTAAGTGAGGTGATTCACAACATAATTGGGGTGTCTTGGCAACTGAAATCGCCTTCTCGACAGTGTGCAAAAAACATATATTTATTGACTTGTGCGAATGCAATTTTAACCAAAATAAATGCAGTAGAAGGGAAGAAGAAGAACAAAGAGAGTGAAAGCTGGGGTTGAATTGAATGAGAGTGTGAAAGTGTGTGCGTGTGTGTGTGTGTGTGTGTAGAGGAGCTCACATCGATCGTTGTTGTTAGAGTAGTGTATGGATCTATTTGTCAAATCAATTCAATAATATTCTGCAATTCATTTTGTAATAGTTTCGTGTGAATTTTGTTCAATTTGTTTTATGGAAGAGCGTGCCTGTGATACGATGTGAGCTGCCTGTGAGAGGGGTTGGGGTTGAGGGAGGGGAAGGTACAATAATTACAAGAAAAGAAAATAAAATGTGTAGAACTTTAGTTAAATACAATTAAAAACAATTTATGTTCATTGAAACATGCAATGCAATCTACTTGGTAATTAGTTTTGTTTTATTTTTGATTCAAATTGTGCGATCAATGCACAACTCTGTACTTCAATAATAATGAAATAGTTTGCATACACGCATACATACATAGCAATATGTACATGTGTATAGTACATACTCGAGACACTGTGTTAAATTCTAATACTATATAACTCTTATTTCAATTGATACCTGACTATAACTATGTATAACTAAACTAAAACTACCGCTATTAACAAATTTTCAATCTAGTTGGTAAACGAAACAAACATAAATAATGTACACACCCGACACCAACACCAATAAACACACACACACACATACACACACACTAAAATGCAAATCTTTTTTTATTTTTCTTGAATATTTGTTTAACTGTTTTTAAGTAGTGAGCTTAATGTGCCCAGTCAATAGCAATTATACAAGTATAACACCAATATACAACAAATGATTCAAATAAAGGGTTTTGTGTTTTTAATCCAAAAACAAAATACTATAAATAGACAAAAAAAGACTTTAATATGGATGCGATATCAGAATGAAGCTGGGTGGAATCTTATCTTATCAAAATCTTTATTCAAATAACATTTGCTGTTTTTAATTTCAATCATTCAAAATCTTTTAACAATTGAATTCCCTAATGATCTTTCCACAATCAAAAGCCAACGCTGCGAATGTGTAATATGGATTCTACAAAAATTAAGCCACTCGAAATCACTCAAATCCTCAAAACACAAACTGCTGTTTCCATTCCATTTGTTTCATTGCTTTGCTGTTTAGGCATTCAATTCGCCTGCTCGTTCGCACACACAGCGAAAGCATTAAAACATGTTGTCGTTCCAGTCACACTTATAAGGCAAGCCAAACAAAACGAAACGAAAAGAAAACAAAGCAGAAAAACATGTTTTGCTCTCGCACTTGCCGCAGTTGGTGTGTAACTGAAGTTGTTGCAACATGGATCTGGACGCGGAGCAATTAATATTTTTGATTGAGTCAAGAAAACCCATATATAATTACAAAAGCAAGGATCATGCAAATAAAGAAATAACCGATAAGCTATGGCGACAAATCGCAAAGGAAATGAATTGTGAAGGTTAGTTTATTGAGTATTCAATTGTATTGCTTGCTTGCTTGCTTCCTTCGTTGAAAAAACGAGGGCTGGGCTGATGAGTTTAGCTGCATTGCAAAAAATGCAGCCACACTGATTTATTAAAGCGCCACATATTTAAATCTTTACCTTGCAGTATCCGATTGTAAAAGTAAATGGACTGTTTTACGTAATTCGTATGCCAGATATTTGCGAGATGAGCGACATGGCTTGAGACTGAACTTGAGTGGAAAGCGAAAAAAGAAATGGTATTTAGCTGATTCTATGGCTTTCCTAAAGGACTATGTGCATCAACAGCATCCCGTTGCTGCCTTGGATAGCCAAGATACAAGTAGCATAAGTTCTGAATCAAAAATGCGCTCATCCAGAACATTCGCAGTGTCAACTAAAAAGATCAAGACGGAAATGGTTAAATCATCGAGTGAATGCTTTACGCCAATGGCACAGGATAAATCAACGGAGTCTTCGAGTGGTTTGTTTTTCAAAAGTCTATTGATGGACTACGATCAACTAAGTAGTAAACAGCAACGTTCGTTTAGATTAGCAATGTTGACAAAAATGAACGAGTTGCAAGAGGAGGCTGAGAATGAAGAAACTGAAGTTGATTGGCAAGATTGAATAAAAGTATTAAAGCTTTGTAAAAGTATAGTTTTTATAATGTGAAGTTTCGACTTTTTTATTAAACAGATAGATCTTACTTATTGGCATATGTACAATGTACATCTTCACATTGCATATTAAAGCTTTTGCTTTGATTCGACAATCAGCTGGTCTTTTGTTTACAAACAAGCAAGGGCTGCAGCATCAGTCAAAACAAACTGCAACTTGACTGCATTTAGTAGCATTAATACTGAAAATTCATAAACGTCAAATATTTGTGCAGATTTTGGCTTAAACGTTAAATATGATTGAGAGGCTTGTGAATGCATAATAAAAGTTTTGTATAATATTATAAATTCTCAGATACATCAAATATTTCTTCATGCACAATATGGCGCCTCTGAAAAGTGTGACCAGCTTGGTGTGTTGGTTGCAAAATGGTATATATTATTCAAATGTTGAATATAAAATACAATTTGAAATTAATTTAAGTTAAAAAAAATAAAACAATAAAAACATTTCAAGCTTAAGTTTTGTTATAATAAGCAATGATTAGCAATGCATAATTAATGTTTGGCTGACAACAGATCAACAATGTTCGTCACAAATCAACTTTATCGGCAGTAATCGATAAACCGATAGCGCCAACGGTGTTTTTGTGCAGTTGCTAGTGACAATTAGGTAATTCAAGATGCGCTACAGTTTGTTATCGCGTGCCGTAAAATTGTTAAATGAAAACCACAGCCGGCGAGGACGAATATTATTAACGCGCAGCAGCAGCAACAAGGCGAGGAGCGAGCTCAATGCGCAGCATGCGGGACAGCAACAGGAAGAGGTGACAAAGGCAGCAGAGGAGACGGGCAAGTTGCCGGCACGTGAACCGCTGGCAAAGAACTTCTTTGTTGGCCTCACAGATCGCGAGCTGCTCGGCTACCCCGAGGTCATACCACGCGATGAGATGGCGAATCTGCAGAATGCGCTGCTGCCGCTGAACAATTACTTTGCCGAAGAGCAGCAACAGCAGGAGCAGGAAACGCAGCTGAAGCAGCTGGGACTCTACGGATTTAATGTGCCCACCGACTACGAAGGTCGTGGCTACAAGTGGAGCGCCAGTCTAATGGCCAGCGAACCCGAGGCACAGCACACTAGCCTGGCGCTGGGATTGCAAACGCATCGCGTGGTTGTGGATTTGTTGTGTGAGCTGGGCTCATTGGAGCAGCAAGAACGCTACTTGCCACAACTAGCCTCAGGACAGCTCGTGGCCAGTGAAGCCATACTGGAGTACACGCCACCGGAGGATGACTTCTTTGCCACCCAGGCGCAATACGATGCGGATCGTCGCTGCTGGCTGCTCACTGGCGAGAAGGCATTTGTGCTCACAGCTCCAGCTGGACAACGACAATTGTTTTTGGTGCTGGCGCAGACACAGCAGCCGAATGTGCCCGGCACTCTGGGACGCAGCAGCACCATCTTTCTGGTGGACTCACAGCAGCAGGGCGTACGTCTTGGCGAAGCACATGAGACATTCGGTTGCCGGGCGGCAAGCATGCGTCGCATCCACTTCGATCAGGTGCAACTGACCGAGGAGCAGCTGCTGGGCCTGCCACACGAGGGCAATCGTTATGCGGAGCAGCTGGTGCGTTCGTCGCGTCTACGGGGCAGCCTCACCGGTATTGTGCTCGCCAAGCGTCTGCTGCAGCAGCTGGCCAGCTTCAGTGTAGACACGCAGCAGTGTGGCGTCCAATTGAAGTGAGTAACTTAGTTACTTAGTTATACCAGCTACCCATTGCAGAGTATTATAAATTTGTGCATCCAGAAAATGTATGTAACAGACAGAAGGAGGTCGTACCCTATAAAGTATATATATTCTTTTATATTACGTCAACAGCAGAGACGATCTAGCCATGTCCGTTTGTCTGTCTGTCCGTCCATCCATATAAACACCTAGATTTAAGCGACTATAAGAGATAAAGACATATTTTTTCCGACAGCACTTGTTATATTTGCACGCATATCAAATTTGATTCAAATTTTTGCCACGCCCACTTCCTCCCCCGACAAAAATCAAATAGCATGCGTAGTTTTGAAGCTGGAGTCGCGAATTTTAGTAGATGTATGATATATTTTGTACTTTATGGTATATTTTGAGTGCAGTACTATTTAAATATACCAACTATAGCCTTTTTCATATTTCAGTGTTTTGTCATATTTTAAGAATAATATCGCGCTAATTGCTTTTATTTTAAAGCTAGAGTCACGAATTCGGTACATTTATGGCATATTTTATACCCTATCGTATACGTTGAATGTAGTACTATACATTTGAAGTATTTTTGCGGTATATCAATTTAATATATTTTAAGAGTAATACCGTACTGTTTTGCTTTTATTCAAAATATCAATAAATAAATTATAGCCTTTAGCACATTTTAGAATTTTTGTATATTTTAGAATTTTGTATATCAACTCGTCAAATTTTAAGAATAATATCGCACTGTTTTGATTTCATTCAAAATATTAGTATACCAATTATAACCATTGACATATTTCAGTATTTTTGTAGTATAATTAAGAATAATAGTGCACTGTTTGCTTTTATTCGAAATATCAATATACCCATTATATATTTTGGTATATTTTCGGTATACCAATTTAGTATATTTTAACAATATTACCGCACTGTTTTGCTTTTATTCAAATTGGGTAGCGGGTACCTCAAAGTCGAGCACACTCGACTGTATCATTCGTACTTGTTCTTTTCATAGCAGTTAGTAATCGTTATATCCACACAGAGATCTAGAACTGACGCGCGTGCAGCTGTCGCAGGCCACCTGCTCCATCTATGCCATGGAGAGCATGCTGTACATGACCGCTGGCCTCTTGGATGAATTTGCTGGCCAGGATGTGACGCTGGAGAGCAGCATAACCAAATACTACACGCTGCAGCAGCTGTACACGATTGCCTCACAAAGTTTAACGCTGCTTGGCCCACAGAGTCTGCATCGTGGACAGTTCTGGGAGCAAGGATTACGCGATGCCGCTCAGCTCTGCACGCAGGGCGAGTCCTTGAGCACGCTGAGTCTGTTCATAGCACTGACGGGTTTGCAACATGCGGGCGTAAGTTAAAACAACATTTTGTATAATTTATACTTAATTTATACTCTTCCGTTGCAGCAACAAATGAACGAAGGTGTGCGCAAGTCACGCAATCCGCTCTACAATCCCGGTCACATCTTTGGCAAGTTTCTGTCCACCAACACTCTCGAGCAGCCCAAGACACGCATGCTGCTGGCGGAGAATTTGCATCCCACACTGGAGCCGGCGGCTCAGTGCATCGAGCATTCGGTGGCTCGCCTTCACATGGCTGTGGATCTGATGTTCACCAAGCATGGCAATGCGGTGGTGGAGCGTCAGCATGAGATGCAACGCCTGGCCAACATTGTCAGCACCATCTATGCCATGTGGTCAAGTGTGGCACGTGCTTCGCGTTCCTATTGCATTGGCCTCCCGCTGGCGGATCACGAGATGCTCACTGCTTCGGCTATTTGCACGCAAGGACGCGACGATGTCCTGCGTCTGGCCACGGAGATCTACAGCGGCAACTATGTCAACAACGACAACAATCTGTTGCGACTGGCGTCGCAGGTGACCAAGAGCAAGGGCTACTTTGCTGTGCATCCGTTAACATTTAACTTTTAAGTTGGTTTCATTCTCTGTTATCATGCGGCTGCAAGCCATATTAAATTTATTAATTGTAATAATAATTGTAAGTGTTTGATGCTTGTGAGTTGCGATTAAACAAATAAGTTTATGATTTGTTGATCGATAATGATCGATAATGTGCACTTTTAAAGACCTGTCAAAACACGCCAGGATAAAAACAGAATACAAGCTATTTCCCTCAAAGGACTTGTTAATTGAAGCCATAACTCAGCAGGATAACAAAGTATTTCGAAAGGACATGCATTTTAGAGATCAAACATGCCAACACTATCGTTTGACATATAAATATTTCCAGGATTCGACAAAAAAATTCGACGAAAATTTTTCCAAGGGGGGAGCATGTAAAAATTGTCCAAAATCATATTTTCCGCTGTAACTCCCCCATTTTAAGAACGATTTGCATAAACTTTTCCACATCGCTAGATATCAACCAACACATACAGAAACAATAGCAATATCTTTGAAAGTCCTTTAAACATCCGAGTTATAAGGACTTTTTCCTATACAGAAAACTAGCACTATCTCTGGAATGTGCAACATGATTGGGATAAAATAAGAGTCACATAGTATAGTTTTGATAGATCTACCTTCTGGCCAAAGGGCATTCAAATCGTCCTGCTAGTTTTTGAGCTAGCCAGGATTTAGTATTTTTGTCCATTTTCCCTTCGCTCCGGAGCTGAAATTTTACAAGTGTTGGATTCTTAGATGATGCCATGCGATAGATTTCGTCCCTATGAATTGAATGCAACAAGTCCTGTCGAAATATGTAAGGATATGGTCGAACTACGATAATTTCTAAAATTTTTAAATAGAGCAATGTGCAGCACATTTTGTAGCATACTTTTAAGCTGCATACATTTAAACGTCTCTGCGACGACAAACCACAGATGGCGCTAGCAATCAACGTTTTGTTTTTCCAAGTACTACACCGGCAACATTGTTAAAGCTAAATTTAATAAAATATGAATAAAATAATGATGATATGCTTTTTAATACAATAAAAATAAAATATTAATTCTAGTTTATTTTTGTCTTGGATGCGCTTTTATCCATTATGAAAAATTGACCCCTTTCACAGAAGCCACCTGCATTTTAATTTACGCAAATATAAAACAAAATTTAACACAAATAAAAAATTCTAATTTTAAAGTAAATTTTTTATGTTGTGAAATTTATTATAAAAGACATAATAAGATTGATCAAATGATTGATTAAACTCCCTGCTCAAATTTGTTTAATTATTTTAGAATTTATATTACAATGTTTTTTAATTCTTAATAGTAATACTTAAATCATTTTTATATATTTCCCATTGAAGATACAAGCAAGAACCAGCTCACAACTACTATTTTATAAATCTAAAATAATTTTGGTTTTTAAGATACAAAAAAACAACAGCTACAAAAAGAAACCATTTTATAAAATTGTACCGAACACTTTCATTTATATACTCAACATTATTTTACAAACAATATATTTTTATATTTAGAAAAATATTTTAATTCCTTATAAAATTTAATTCAATATCCATCTTGTAAATTTTATGATAAATATATTTGAAAGTTCCAACGAACGCAAAATGTACAATTTTTGCTACAAAAATGTACTAAACGAAACGAAACACACGATATCTTTTGATCATCTCATCTAATGAGCTTTTGAGCTCACCTTATAAAATACACTCACTACTCTAAGCTCAACTGAGCACAATCGCTTGAAACAAAGCTCAAAACCTGAGCCTGAGTCCACGCGAGCGCTGTCGCTAATCTTTTTCTGCACGCTGCGCTGTCGACGCAGACGTTAACGTCGTTCCATTTCATTTCATTCCAATGGCAATTTCAATTCCGATTCCATTCGTGTTTTGCAATTTTATTGGCAATCGGTTCATTTTCGTTTCGGTTGTCGTGCGGTTCGCGCGCGTGTTTTTAGCATCGTCCAAGTGGAAAGTGCGCAAAGTATTTTTCTGGCCATTTTCTCATGCATTATTTTTCAAATACAAAATAATAATACATACATACATACACACATGTGTAAGAACATTGCACAAAATTGAAAGAAAACAACAGTTTAGTGTGCAAAGTGGTGTGGAAAATTTTAAAAGAAAAAGCATAAGAAAAGTAAAGAATAAAAAACGCCCACGGATAAAATTTATTGCTACTCGTGTAGTGTGTGTGCGGCGAGTGCGTGCGTGTGTGTGTGGTTGTGTGAAAGAAGAAAAAGCAGTGAATTGTGCAAAAAATAAAATAAAGAATTACAAAATAAAAGGAATAAAGTGTTGCAAATCAATTGGAGAATATAGTAACGAAGAAGAGAGCAGCGACAAATGAGAAAGTGGCAAGGGAACAAGCAGCAAGCAGCGTTTAACTTGACACAGGTGAGTTTTAACATAAAAACTACCAAACGGCTGAATTGCTCATCAAATTGTACCCCAAAATGTGGGGTGTTTGTTGTTGTTGTGCACAGAAAATTGCGTTCGCATTTCGCATCGCATTTGTTGGTGCTCTAAGCAGCAGCAGCAGTAGCAGCTACGTTCCCCGCTGACACTTTGATGGGTGGGAATGGAACAAACTCAACAGCAACAACAACAATATAGAAGCGACAACACGAGGGGTAGTTGAACTGAAGACCTCTCGCTCTCTCTCTCTTTCTTTCGTTCTGTCGCTGTTACTCATATGCGGCTTCGGCTTTTGTAACCGTTACACAAAAGTTAGCAGGGCATTTTAATTTGCAGTCAATTGAAAATAAAATTAAGTAATTAAATTTTTTAAGTGAATATAATTTTAGTCGTTCTTAATTTCACAGCTGCTGCTCAAACTTGTGTTTTCCTAACATATTTGTTATTATTATACTTAGCGGGTATTTCACAGTCGAGCAACTTGGCTTCTTACTCCACTCGTATTTCTTTTTTTTTTTTTGCCTTTTAGCAGCAATAATTTAAACTCGAAGATTGAGCGCTTTCTTGTTGGGTATCGTGACATGAACAGTGAGCGGAGGTAGTTGGGGGCGCGGCAGGGTTGGGATCGCAACTTAGCACACGCACCAAAAGTTACAAACAATAAAAATTGGAGAAATAAAAGACCAAAGAAGAATGTGAACAGCAGTCAGCAGCAGCAGCTAGCAGCGGTGGCGGCAGAGGAGTTTTGCTGCCTGCTATTTCATTTCGTTTCGTTCCGCAGGGTGTTGTGTTTTTTGTTTTTCTTCTTTTTCGGACTCAGTGACAGTGAACGCCATGAGCACTGGCACACGACACACACACACGCAGACAAAGAAGCATTGGTTAGTTGATTGGTAGGGCAGCCGCAGCCAGAAGTCAGGGCAGCAGGGAGGAAAGCAAGAAACAGAAGACAGGCACGACAGAGTCACCGGCCAAACCGATTCCACTGGATTGTATTTTTTTCTCGGCCTCTGGCGGTGACTGTATGTGAGAGTGTGCAACTGTGTGTGTGGGTTACAATCCATCAACACACACAGTGGGAGCAGCGACGCCGCGACGTCGTTGACTTTGCGTGCTTTTATTTGAGATTTGCTCACGAATTGTTGCTTTTGCTGTTGTCGTTGGATCGCGTAGTGTTTATATGTATGTATGTATGTTATAAATTGGCAATGTGGGTGTTTTGTAGTTGTTGTTTTTGCTAGCATTTTGGCCTAGGCGGCAGAGGCAGAGCGCAGCGGCAGAGCACGCATTGCCGCCAAGTGGATTGAATTTGGATTTTGTTTTATTTGCTCTTCGTTTTGCCATCTTTTTTTTTTGTCGTTGTCGTTGTTGTTGTTTCGCTTGTTTTTCACTCGCTCTTATGAAATGAGTGCGCATTTTATTATTGTTGTGCAGTATTTTAAGCAATTTCAACTTGAAAGTTATTAATCAATTAGCCAACCAGCAAGCTTGCAACAGTGTGTGTTTAATGGCAATTGTTTTCAGTTGAATTTGTTTAATGTGTGGATGTTAAGTGTATTGTATTTAATGCTCATAATTTGCTGTTAATTAGCTTGGCGTAGATTACGAATTACGATTATCAAGTTGATTTTTTCCTTTTGTAGTTTTTGTGCGAGGGCGTGTATTAGAGTCTTACCTCTTACTCACACCATCACACTCACACAGATTTTTACTAACACAGACACACGCACAAATCGATGGCATGGAATCGCAACCCTCTTTGCTGTCGATAAGCTTGACATAAATCATTTTAACGGCGACACACACACATTCACACAAACACACACACGGACGTCATGTGTGTGTATTATTGTGAATTTCTTCTGTACATTTGAAATATTGTCCAAACGCATAAAATCGATTTCTAATCGTGTAAATAAATGGCGACAAATGCTGCGCCCCCCAAACGCCAGGTGGCGTCGCACACTCACTCATACACTTGCTTGGCTTGCACATATGTGTGAGAGTGTGTGTGTGTTTGAGTGAGTGAGAGAGTTTCAGTGCCTGGCATTTTGTTTCAGTTCAGGCCAGCAGGCGGAGGCCCGTTGCCAATGTTGCACCTTGAGCTCCACTGAACTCGAGAGATGCGCGTCAAGGGTACAAAATGGGAAAGGGAACGGGACGGGCACGGGTATGGGAATGCGAAAGGGAATGGGAATGGAAGAATTGGCGACCGAAATCGAAACGGCGAATTTTGCAAGTAAAGGCAAAAGCAGAGCAGCAACAGCGACGGCGTCGTCGTCGTCGTCGTTTAAATGGCAGATAAGCGTAAGCGAAGAGTTCGGCACAGCAACAGCAACAACAACAAGAAGAAGAGCAAACAAAATGGCAAATGCCGAATGCAGACACAGTAACAACAAGCAGACTACACACAAACACACACACAGAATGAGAATGAATGTGTGTATATCGAGAGGCTATAAAAACCAAACGTTGGAACAATGAGAACATCGAAACTGGCTCTGACTGATGTCAGTTTGGGGGCTGCCCACTAATTGGATATGGGGATGAGGTGGTGGGAATGCGAGGGGTAGAAGGAGCAAGTGCAAGCAGAATGTTTGGATTGTTGTCCCCTGGCATTGTAATGCACAGCATTCACACACACACACACGTACGCACGCACGCACACATTCGTGTTATTTGCAATGCCCCCTTGACGACCCCTCACAAACACTCACACCTACACACATACACGCACATTCACACACACTTACACTTCCACATAAATACGAATTCAACTGCAAGCTAAAAGTGCAAAAAATCACACGCCAATGGGACAGAGAGAGCGAGAGGAAAGAAAGAGAGAGCAAGAGTTGGACAGATGGATAGATAGAGTCGATGGATAACTGAAAATTGAATTTGTTGTTGCTGCTGTTGTTGTTGGCATCGCTTTGAAAATATTGGCAGTAATTGAATTTATGCCGTTCGGTTGCAGCTGCAAAACACTAACGGCAAAATTGCAAAATGCTAAAGATGAGTGCAAATTGCAAAGTCCCCAAACAGCAAACCTCTCTCTCTCCCCTCCTCCACTGTGCGCCTCTTCCCTTTGCCGCCTCCGCAAGTTACGGTTTACAAACAGAAATAATTTTGTTGGGCGTCCGTTTGCAATGTGTTTGCCCCTCCTCTTCGCCTCTGCCTCTCTCCCCCTCCACACTGTTCACGCCTCTCGCTCTTTGCCACTTTTAATGTTAAACAATATTTCATTGGATTTTGCGGTCGAAATTGTTCGTTTTATTCATTTCATTTCTTCTTTTTGTTGCGTTTTTGTGTTTTTGGTTTCATTTCGTTGTGTTTTGTTTTTGTTTTTTTTTTTCGTTGGGTGGCTTTCTTTTTATCGCCATAACAAGGTATTTTTAATTAGCTTAATTTAATTGGATTTCATTTGATTGGTTGTCATGTGAATCGAAAGACGCCAGACATTGCAATTGTGTAGTGTTTGGCCTACAGCGTTAAGAAAATTAACTAAACAACTGATGGGGAAAATATACAGATCTAAATATAATGGAGGACAAAAACTAATTGAGAATTTATACAGAAGATTACAGTTTTGAGGTACTTCACAGTATTTTTCATGACCAATAATGGAGAACAGAAACTAATTGAGAATTTATTTATACAGTTTTGAGATAATTCATAATATTTTGTATGACTAATTTAGTTTTAAGATTAGAGAATCATTAGTTTTTCATATTTACTTATGAGGGAAATAATTCGTGGAATTTTGACACCTAAACTATAAAAAAAAAATTGTGGTCAGCTTTTATAGAATTTTATTTTTAGAATTCTTACTTTATTTCAAATTGCTTAAGCATCTGTTCAATCCACAAAATGTAATTAGAAAACTGTTTAATGTTGTTTAAGTTATTGAAATGTAGTATTTTCGTTTATGGGTTGTGAATTAATTAGTTCTGAAATAACGTCTAACAACCTCATCTTTGTTATCCCTAAACTATTCATAAATATCATTAATAACGTAGCCTAACTCCTTTAAATAAACTTAAATTCAACTTTAGTTGGGTTGTTAAGGAAATATTTAGGCTGTTAGGTTAAATTATCCTGCATTATATCTAATATTAAGTTACATATTTTCAAACTTTTGGTAACAAAGTTAATATTTGTTAATATTTGCCATTCGCTAAACACAATTATAAGTTCTGGTTGTCTTTAAACTTCTCCGTTACCATAACAGCCGAAATGATTAGTTTTAAATGCAATTAAAAAAGAAATTAAATTGGTAGTTGTACAGCACCCCTTTTTATTTATGGTATTTGGAATCGGAATTGTGGAAGTGTTCCAGAAATAAGCAAAGTGGAAAGCGGACACATCACACACAAAAACCCAACACAATTGACCGCATTGACAACTCTGCAGCATCTGCTTCTGTATTGAAGCGATAACAGATGATGCCCACTGTCATTAGACTAACTGTGTTTGCTTCTCTTCTTCGCCTCTGGTTCAGTCAATCATGCTATCGCACTCGCACGCACACGCTCTCTCACATCATTACAGCTGTCATAAGTGCGCTTTGTCGACAGCTGTGACGATCATGCAAAAAAAAAAAATAAGAGAGGGAAGATTATAAGGACTAAAGGGAAAACGTAAATTGCAGTTTACGAATTCATCTCACTCATAACATATTTATATGTATGTATGCTAGTTATCAATTTATTTAAACTAGAGTCGTGCAATCGATAAGCACAAGTGAAAAAGGAATAAACTGAAACTTAAACTTGACTCGTTCCATGCGCTGTTTAATGGAAGTTTTTGCTACTCCTGCTGTAGTTGTTGTTGTTGCTGTTATTGGTTGGACACGCGATTGTGTGGAACATGGAACTGGAAGTGTGAGGTGAACAAGGAGAAGAACAAGAGACTAAAGTACGAATGCGAGAGTTGTGAGTGTGAGGAGAGCAACCCTTGAAAGCTTTTGTCGTTCGACTTCATTATGGGCATGACAAATGTACAAAAGTGTGACCCAGCATGTGAGTGTGTGCGTGTGTAAGCGAGTGTGTGTGTGAATTGCTGAATTTTGTGAAAATGGCAACAAGGTTTTTGGGGGAGCAGAAGAAGATTTTGTCGCTTCGCGAGTCGATTGAAGTCGCCAGCAGAGGACTTCAACAGCTTATTGCCCTTGGGCCGAATGAATGTGATTTGGCAACTGTGACTGCGACTATGGTTATAATTGTGACTGAGTCTGCGATTGTGATTGTGGTTGTGACTGCGGCTGAGACTGAGACTGCGACAGTCATTTTACTGCGACTCTTAGTCTGACTGAAATTTATTAGTGGTAATTATGACTGTCACCTTATTTGTGATAGTAACTGTGACTAATATTTTTGATGCTATAGGAATTGCGATTGATATGATCGCTGTAAATGGAACTTTATTTATATTTTCAAGTTTTCATTGATTTAATTTTAGTACAAGTGAAGTGAAAAAGTAACTGTGACTGAGATTGCGATTGCGATTGTGGTTGCAAGTGTCATTTTAGTGCGACTCTTAGTCTGACTGGAATTTATTAGTGACTGTCACCTTATTTGTGACAGTAACTGTGACTTCTATTTTACCTGTTACAGGAATTGCGTTTGCTGTGATTGTGTGTTCCATTTGGAACTGCTATTGTAATTATTGTTTAATATTTATGTATTAATGTATCTGCACTTTAATATTTGATTCAATTTTACGACAAATTAAGTGAAAAAGTAACTGTGACCATCATCTTATTTGTGATAGTAACTGCGACTTCTATTTTTCCTGTTACAGGAATTGCGTTTCTTATGATTGTGACTCCTTGGTATAAATGGAACTGCTTTTATAATTGTTCATTGTTTACACTTTTAATTATCTACTCTTTAAAGATTTCATTGATTTAATTTGACTACAAGTGAAGTAAGTGTGACTGCGATTGGCTATAATTGTAACTGCGACTGTAATAGTATAATTTTACTGTGAATCTTTGGAATTAATTGCTGGTTGATTCATTGTAACCATGATTGTCACCTTAATAGTTTTTATTTATATTTTAATGTATCTGCACTTTAAGGTTTTAATTGATTCAATTTCACTACAAGTAAAGTGAAAAAGTAACTGTGACTGTCATATTATTTGGGATAGTAACTGTTATTACAAGTGATGATATATTTTAAGTTATCTGTCCTTTAAAGTTTTAATTAATTTAGTTGTACTTCATGTGAAGGGAAGAAGTAACTGTGACTGCGATTGGCTTTAATTGTAACTGCGACCGTGATAGTTGTAATTTATTTGCAAGAATAAATTTGCTTATGTTTAATAAGTAAGATCCTTATATTTGCTACTTATTTATTAACCAATCCTGCTGGTTCTAGAATTGTAACTGCTACTACAACTGTGACTATGATTGTAACTGCGACTGTATTTATGTATGTATGTATGTGTGCTGCTCTCGCTCACTTGCATGATGTATCTCTAAAGTGGGAATATATTGTATCCGCATCCGTATCTTGTGTTTGCATGCCTCGCAGCTTGCTGCAGCTTCAGTTCCTCTCCTGCTCACAACCTGCTGCCATTTCCACCTTCTGCTCTGCTATATTTGTGCAGCGAAAACTTTTGCGACGTATGAGTGTGTGTTTTTGTATCTGTATCTGTATCTGTAGCTGCAGATGCAGTTTGTATCTTGTAGCTGCGCAGCGAGCATTTTCTTTGCTATTGTGCGAAATTATACAAAGACGATGCGATGACGATGACGACGACGAGCAGAACGACAGAGCGACAACGTTTGTCGCCATATGCAGCACTCATCTTGCCACTCCCCCATTTCTACGTCTCCGCCCCCTGCCTCCTCATCATACGCATTAGATACACACACACAGCTAGACTTGCGAATCTTCACATCTATTTCTGTTGCCGCCTGTGCGGAAATTGTTGTAATTTGCATGACTTGACTTGACGCTAAAAGAGCTTGAGATGCCTGACTGAATGACTGACTGGCTGCCTTCATTCCACCCCGCACCCCATTCTCCGTGGGTGGGCGTGGCCCACCACCACCATCACTTTGTATCCACTTGGGCAGGTCCACAGCACATTATCAATAATTAATTAATGCTCATTGCATGCAGCCTCGAATATATGTGGCCAGATGTCATTCGACAGACAGATTCGTATACCAATTAGGACTTGTCCTTCTCAATTCTCCATCCGAGACGAGACGAGACGGACGCACGCACACGAATTGAGCTTCGTTCCAACTGAGAAACTTGCAAATAATTGACAAGTCCACCCAACTCTTTCCCTCTTCCACAGATTTGCTGGCTACTCGTTCATCTACTACTACGTAAGATATCCCAAAAGCTTTGCGCAAAAGCTCAGTGTCCGAGGAACTGCAGTTACAACCGTCTAATTAGCGTTTGAGAAAGATTATTATTATTAAACTACGCTAGTATGTAATTTAGTTAGGGTAGAAGGGTATTATAACTTTGTGCCGGCAGGAAATGTATGTAACAGGTAGAAGGAGGCATCTCCGACCCTATAAAGTATATATATTCTTGATCAGCGTCAACAGCCGAGGCGATCTAGCCATGTCCGTCTGTCTGTCCGTCCGTATGAACACCTAGATCTCAGAGACTATAAGAAATAGAGCTATAATTTTTTTTCGACAGCATTTGTTATGTTTGCACGCAGATCAAGTTTGTTTCAAATTTTTGCCACACTTCCGGCCCCGCAAATAAAAAAAGTTGAATAACAAGCGTAATTGCAAAGCTAGAATTGTGAATATTGGTATATGCAATAATAACTGTAGTGTTTATGATTCCTCAAAATTTGGTTGCGATCAGATAAAAATTGTCGAAGTTTTTATTAAAGAAATACTTTTGTATGGGCAAAAACGCCTACTTACTAGGAGTCTTTGTTGCTTTGGCCGACAATTGGTATATTGTGCCGTCTATGGTATATTTTGAATGGTGTACTATATCGGTATACCAAACATACCATTTGGTATATTTTAGTATTTTTAGTATTTTCGGTATATTTTGAAAATAATACCGCAATATTTTGCCTATATTAAAATGGGCAGCGGGTATCTCACTTTCTTACTTGCTTTTAATCAACATTTTCGGAACTAAATTTAATTTTAATGAATATATTTTTTAAACATTACAAAATAGTCGATATTGACTACTAAAGTAAAAATAAAAGCATGTCACTGTAAAATCTTTCATTTTTCGTCTAAATTTACATATGTAGACTGTATTCTCTTTTATCTTAAAACTGCATCAATTCTATTGTAGGATCTAAAATAGCTTGGCACTTTAAATTTGTAATTGAGGTTCTTCAATCCAAAAAACATATCAATATTATAATGTAGTTTTAAAATGTTCAAATGAAATTTTAAGAAATTAGAACATTAATAAAATCTTAAGTTTTTCTAAGATTTTTTTAATTTTCATTGAGAATATATTCGAAAATGCGGAAAGCATATCATCATTATAATAAAGTTTCAAAATAAAGCACTGTTTAAATAGTGTTTTAGTTAAGTTTTTCAAAGATATTTTTAATTTGTCATAGAGAACATATTCAATCTTAAATACAAAACAGAATTTGAATGGGTAAACTTTATAAAATAAAAAGATACTTAAAAAGAGGCATCTAAATCGAATAACAATAGTTTCCTTTGTTTAAAAATCATTTCAATTGAATAAATACATAATTTATACTCAAGAACATTTTAGCATGCTTCATTTAATCAAGTAAACTAGAACTTAGTTAACGAGATTTCACTTAAAACCAAAATTAATAGAATAAACGCTTCTTGCTTGAGTTGAAAACTGTCCATCATAAATGAAAACGAATATTTTACCACACTTTTAATTGAAGCTCGCTCTTTACGTTCACTTAATAAACACGAAAGTTAGTAAAGAAATTATTTTCTGTGCTGCTAACAAGAGAAGAAAAAGTTGCACTGGCGCCACCTAGCGCCGCAGCTGTGCAAACAAAGTTTATAAGCATGTTATTAATTTAGTGTTTAGGGATTGATGTTGTTGAACATTTTTGAAATTGTTTATTCCTCAATTTGTATACTCTCTCACTTTGAAAAGAATGCGAATTAATGGTCTATTATTTAATTTAAGTTATTGGAAATTTCAAGTGGTCTGTTCAAAGGAAACAATTGGATTTCGTGATGTCCTTGGCTTTAATTTGTGGGCAACATTTGGCTGCTTGCGACTGTCTGCAATTTGTGACGCAGCCCACGCTGTGGCAATCAGTTGCTAGCTGCAAGTTGCAAGTTGCACGTTGCCAATTAGCTGCTGGACTTCTTTGAGTAGGAAATTCAGCGAGTCAGTCGCCGTTGCCGCTTTTCTGCGGCCAGCTTTGTGATGCTGACTTCCAACTTCGACGCCAGCAGCAGCAGCAGCCTTCTACTTCTCTCTCTTTCTCTCTGTCTCTCTCTTGTGCTCGCTCTCAGAGACTTGCACTCATTTGCCCAACTGATGAAAATTAACAAAAGCGAAAAAAAGCGAAGAAAAAAAAAAGTCGCCCGTTTTGTGTGTTGGCTTTGCTTTGTTTTGCTTTAGGTCGCGCGCTGCGCTCTCATTTATTTTGCGCGACGCAGCGGCAGCCGCAGTTCCTTTTCATTTCAAAGCGGCCACAAAAACGTCGACGACGACGTCAACAGCGACGCGAACGCAGAGCGAAGAACGATGCTCTCTCACTCACTCAAACACACTCACACACACACACATGCAGATAGACACGCACGTACTTATAACATTTTATTTTATTTTTTTTTGTTCCTTTCGCTCGCTTCTTCCGCACAGTTTTTATGCATGTGTATGCTGCTGCTGCTGCTTCTTCTTCTGCACTCGCTGCAGCTTTCGTCGGACAGTGGGAAGAGGAAGAAGCGCAAAACTTGGCCTGTGTGTTGCTGTCCCTTTTGTTGTTGTTCTTGTTGTCGTTCTGCTGCTGCTGCTGCCAATGCCACCTTCTTCTGTTCAGCACGACACGGCTCCTCTGCTTTGGCCCACGGCAATGGCAGCAAAGCAAGGAAGGAAGGCAGAGGAAGAGGCAGAAGCAGGCTGACGAGCAAGTTTGAATTGTAATCCTTGTTGTTGTAGTTGGCACGCTCGCCTTTTGCTCAGCTGCCATTGTCGTTGTTGTTGCTGTTGCTGTTACTGCATTCTCCCTTCTCCTCCTGCTTCTCATCTCTCCCGCCAGCAGAGTCTCCCCTTTTGCCTTCGTCCCGCCAGGCAAACGAAACAAGCCAGCAACGAGGCAGGCAACCAAACCAAACCAAACCAACCAACCAAGCAGCCAACCAACCAACTACGTTCGACATCAGAGCCACTGCCTTTGTCTGCTCTGCAACCCTTCTCCCCTCCCCATAATCCACAGCCCACACACACACACCCCCTCCACACCCTTCTTGCTGCTCCACTGTTGTTGCACTATGCGTTGCCATCGTTGTTGTCCTCGTCGTTGTCGTTGTCGTCCTTCTCGTTGCCCTTTACATTTCATTTCACTTCAGGTCCACCAAACATTCTGCGCTTTATACTCTACACAAAACTTCAAGAAAATGCAGCTACGTCAGACAGCTTGACAACAGCGACAGTTTTATTGCTTGCACTAAACGAAGAGACGGGGAATTTATAACCTACTAATAACAATTTCATTCACAATTGTTTACTAGGTCTAAGTGAATAGTTGCGACAAGTGAAGTGCCTCTCAATACATTTGCAATATCGAAAGTTCTAATTCAATTTAAATTCTTTTAACTACGAATAATTAATCATTCTAAATATCACTGTTCCAAAAAGTTAAAATAGAAATAAATCATTTAATAGAGTATATGTATATAGTGCTTAAAAATTATATTTCCTTCCAACCCTTCCTAATTTATTTTCTAAAAACGAAAGTATAATTATACAAAACTAAGAGTTTTTAACTCGGATATGATAAAACAATTTGTATAATTTAACTTTAGATCATAAAGTTGAAGTTTATAATTGTAATAATTTTTATAGTGTTAATTTTTATTTTTATAGTTAAAATTATTTGAATTACAATTACAGATTTTTTGGAAAAATATTAAAATTGAAAAATATAGAGAAAATATCTTAGTATTCTTTTAACATTGACCGAGAATGGCTTCATTATACAGTCCTTATTTTATATCAAAATACAGCAGCTTTTAATGGGATATCTACAATTTTAATAAATTCTATAAAGTGTTTAATATATTGGCTTTATGCATACAATTTTATTAAAAGTAAATATTCTATATTTGGAAAATTTATTTAATTTTCTATTTTTTATCAAAAAAACTGTAAGAATTTGTTTACTAAAAATAAAAGCACAAATAAGTTAGCGAAAGTCGTGTAAATTCATTTAATTTGGCAGAGTATCAAAGCTGCGACCATTGGCAACAGTGTTTATTTTTCTAGTTTTGTATTGCTCGCGTCATCATCATCATCGTTCTGCTTTAGTATATGTTGTGTGCACATGAATATGCAAGTATGTGTGTGTGTGTGTGTGATTGTGTGTATTACATTTTATTTCGATTTTAGCTGACTTTTGTTGCGCTGCTGGACGATTGGATGATTGCAACAAAAGTGCTCCATTAGCGCCAGTCACTTCCCCCCACCCCTGTCTCCTCCCTCTACACGTGATTGATGCTCTTGCAGTTGAAACATATTTGAAATAAGCTGCAGTTGCTGTTTTTAGAGTATTTAAAGTGCTTCGTTAATTTATGGATTCGGATGATATATTTTATTTGTTAAAGAAAATTGCAAAAGCAACTTGAGACATTCGCGGTTTGTATTTGTATGCATGCATTTACTCCCCCCTCTCCCACACTTAATCACGCCCACTTGCCACGCCTGCTGGCGCCACAAGAAAATTGTCTTGCTGTCTGCAGCTTTCACATTCGTCCATTTCCATTTATCATGCGCGCAATTTTACTTTGACATTATTCAACAATTTGCATCGCAGCTTCCGCAACAGCAGAGCAGCAAAAGCAAAAACAACATCAGAAGCAAAAGCAACAAAAACAGCAAAAGCAATACGCATTTCCGCTGCAAAACTTTTGGCAGCAACAACATAAATAACTGAAGCAACAACAACTACAACGAAAATGACTCGAGATGAAGACGAAAGAGCGGCACAAGGAGATGGGGAGATAGACACTCGACGCTGACAGTCACAGCGAACGAGCAGAGCGAACACCTTTAGCCAGCCTCATTTATATTACACTCACACACACACACGCAGTCTCTTTCTCTGTCTCTCTCTCTCTGGCGTACGCACACATATGGGTGGGGGGACAACGGCAACGACAAGCAAAGTACAAGCCGCAACATTGCAAAATTTGCTTGCTCACTTCCACGCGCCCTGTCACTGTAGCTCTAACAGTAGTTGTTGTTGTTGCAGTCCCTTCTGCACACACACGCATTACGCACTCACAGACGCACTCACATAGAGCAGCTGCTGCTGCTTTGCTTCGCTCATTTGATTTAGTTATTGTAGCAATTTTAATTACCAGCACTTCAATGCACGACGACTTTTGCCCGCCGTCGACGTCGGCGTTGCGCCGCCGCCACAACAGAAGCAGAAGCAGCAAAATATTTAAATGTGAAAAAGAAATTGTAACAATACAAATGGTCTCTGCATTTTTTTTGGGCTGTCTTTCCTCTGACACCTTTGTCTGTCTTTGCCTGTCGCATTCCCTTCCCTTGGGCGCCCCTCCTCCCCACAAACGCTGCCTGCGCCCACAACAACAACAAACACAAGCACGTTCGTTAAATGCTGAATAAATTTTCTCATATAATCGTCGTCGCAGTCGCAGTCGTCGTCATCGTCATTTGGTCTCAGTCTCCCCCACACACACACACATACAGACACTCGCACTCACACACATACACCTTACCCAAAAGCTGTAGTTGTTATTGTTGCTGCTGCTGTCGACGTCGCTGCTGCTGCCTCTGTTGGCACTTGGCTTCGGCTTGGATTGGTTGGCATTGCCGTTGCTGTTGCTCTTGGTGGCGTCGCTTCGTTAGTTTAGTTCGGTAACTCGTCGGTCGCGCAAGCAACAACAGCCGCTGTCGTAGTCGCAGCAGCAGGCGTCGTCGTCGTCGCAGTCAGTCAGCTAAAGCTAAGCAAAAGGAAAAATTAAATAAAATAAAAGAAAAGAAAAAACGGGCGGCAAAGCCGAGCAAAAAATTACGAAAAATTTAATGATACGCATTACAAGTGTACTTGTGACAGTGTAAGTGTAAGTGTGCGTGTGTGTATCTGAGTGGGAGAATGATTAGAAGAAGCGCAGCAGCGACATCGAAAAGTGTTAGAAGCAGCGCAGCAGCGGCAGCGCCACTCACTGTGTATATCAATATTTATTATTGCAAAAAAAAATATGATGAAAAGAGGCAACAAAGATGTTGGCAGGAAGTGCGACAGATACAGATACACAGAAATGCCAAAAGCAAAGCAAACCTAACCAAATCGTTTGGGCCAAAGCCAAAGCAACCAACAAGCAAAGTCAGCAGCGCGAGAACTCAGCCAAGCGAGCAGAGCCCAAAGCAGAGCAGAGCAGCGACAGCGGCAGAGCCAAATGCTTGGCTGTCTGTGTGTGCCTTGCGAGTGTATCTGTGTGTGTGTGTGTGTGTGTGTGTGTGTGTGTGTGTGGCTTGCACGTCTGTGTATCTCGGAGTGTTTGTATGTGTGTGTTTGTGCAGCACCCTGACCAGCGTATTTTCTTTTGTCAGTTGTATGTGAACTCTATGCCCCCTCCCCTTGTTATCCACAAGCAAGAAGGATTCGAAAAAAGCGATGCTCAGCGCCATATTTCTTATGGCAAGCATACAGACACACATAAAATTCATACATATATGCAAAAGTATGTGCGCTTTATTTTCAGTTATCTAAAGCCGCCGCCGCCGCCGCACTGTAAACACATACAGACATGCAGCAATCGCATTGTCAAATCAATAAAAACGCGAGCAAAGTGTCGCAGTCATTGGCGCAGTCAACGCCGCAGTCGGCGTCATCTTTTGCGCTGCTTAGCTCCTCGACCCCCTAATAGTGATCAACAAATATGCGTGACAGATTAATGTGACAGACAGAGAGAGAGTGCGAGAGAAAAGTGCAGCTTTCAATTGCTATACAAGTGCAATAATTAGCTACAACAAGATTTATTGCGTAAAATGCGGCGTCGCTTTGCTTTGCAATCGGCATGTTCAGTTTTTGTTTTTTTCTTTTTTTTTTGTATGTATCAATAATTACGACGAAGAAAACGTTGAGAAAAAACAACGGCAACGAAATTGAAGCAATGAACGAATGGCCAGTCAAGTCAGCCAGGCCGGCCACACGAACAACAACAACTACACGGATACAGCTACAACTACAACAGCTAAAGCAAACGCAAAGCAAAAGCAACAACATTGGAGACATGTTTGCGCGGCGGCAGCGTCGCTCATTTATTTTATGTCTTGCTGTCGCTGTCGTGGTTGTTATTGTTGTTGCTGTTGCTGTTCTTATTCTGTTTCTGCTTCTGCCTGTGCTTCTTCTTCACGTCGTGTTGCTTGGCTAGTTGTTGTTGGCGCTGTTTGCTTGCCCAGCCCGGCCGTCTGTTTGTATACACATACATACATAAACATATGAGTGTGTGTGTGTACACCAAATGTGTGCATGACACGACCCGCAGCGCTGCCAGCGTCGCAGTCACTGTGTGTATTGTGGACGCTGTTGGTGTAGTTGTAGTTGACTTGGATATGCTTTGCGCTTTTTGTGTTTTACGTTGAACGCCCGTTGAATGGCCATCATCTCTCCCTTGCCTTGCGATCGCTACTCACACACACACACACACACACGTTTATTTGTATTTGCAATAGAAAAGTGCGTGCCTTTGCTCTGTTATTGATATTGCAATTTACAAAAACAACAAATGCAATAAAGAGCAAAGCTTTCAAAGGCATTGAAGTGGCTGCGCTGCGCTGCCTGCGCTTTGCCTTTGGCTTGACCGATTCTTTGGCTGTCTCTGTCTCTGTCTGTCTGCATGCCTATTGCGGATGGCGGCCATTCCACTTCACTACTTCTTTGCCTCACCTCCACTGCCATTCAACCCAACCCAAACTCAAGTCCAACTCGAACTCGTCGTAGCTCGAACCCAATGCGGCTCAGGCTCAGCTTGATTTACTCATTCGTTTCTAAAATACAATTTGTGCTTTTTTTCTGTGTGGTGTTTTTGTTTTTGCTGCCTTTTGTCGTTTTGCTTTTATTATAACGCAGCTCAGTTTGCGGATTTGTGATTTCGATATTTAGTTGGATTTTCTGCCTTGCTGCTGTTTGTTTGCTGGCTTGTCTGTCACACTGTCGCTTCGTTTCGTTTCGTGTATGTAAAAAGTTGCCGTCTGGCGATTTGTCCGTCTCTTCTGTCGCTTTGTCGTTCAAGTTTTGCGATGCCGCCGTTGCCGTTGCTGCTGCTGCTGCTGCTGTTGGTGGCGGTTTTGTCTCGTTCCTCGCTGATTGCTGTGGCCTGTACTCCGCTACCCTTTCCATTCATTTCGTTCCCCTTCCAGCATGTTTTGGTGTACACGGGCTGCGCAGTGTTTCTTTTTCATATTGTTTAATTTATTTCGTTGGTTTTTATTGTGGCCTCTCGTGTTCATGTGTGTGAGTGTGAGAGTGTGCTGCACTGTCGATTTTACCTCTCACTCTTGCACACACAGTAAGCAGCTTCTGTCAGCATTATCATCATCATCATCATCGTTGTCGTAATGAATGCCCGCTGTCTCGTCATCTCATCATCCCTTGCCTTGCTTCCAATTGAACTCACATTTTTGAGGCATTTGTGATGAATTTGGTTTTCTTGTTGAAATTTTGTAGTTATTTATTTGTTTCTGGCCCTTTTCTTGCCCTGTTTCCAGCGAGTCACCCTCACAGCACAACAATACAAGCAGCCATGCATACACTCTGACACACGCACACACACAGACACACATACATACATGCATGCCGTGCTGGTTGTAGCTAAAATTGCATATTGGCTGCTCTCGCTTGATCGGCCGCCTTCCACTGGAATCGAGTTCAGGTTCCAATGATAAATGATAAACCGCTTGGGAGGCGTGTGCATTCTTTTTCCTTTCCACTCATTTCTTCTGCCGATGCAATGCAGCTAAGTGAGAAAGAGAAAACGTACGTTGTAGTTAAGCTGCTCAAATTGGAATAGGTCTTCAATCTCTTTCACTGCAGTGATTAGTCAGTTTGAAAAGTTTAATTTATAACAAATGGCAATCGCTACACTTATCGTTGATTGCTTTAACAATGTTTTCTCTACTTAAGTTATTTATACGGTTAGGTTAGGTTAGTTTGTTATCAGTTTAGCAGTCGCTGTTGCTGTCGGTGTTTGCTTTAACTGTTTTACCTTTTTGTCACAGGTGTTGTTTTTCTGCGAAAGTGCGCAATATATTGCCTACTCCATCTCCCTCTCTCCCTCCGTCACAATTTCCCACAATCTCTTATTCATTACCCCCCTTGGTGGCCAGTAAATAACGGCGACGACGATGTCTCGTCATCGTTCTCAGAAGTTGTCCGAAATGTGCGCCATTGTTGTACACATACACAACACATACATATATACATATACATCTGTATCAATGACTCAGAATCACACATGAACAAGTGTGTGTATGTGTTTGTGGATCTCTGTGAACTGACAAAAGCTGATTATGCTTGTATACACAAATAGAATAGTTGCTTGCTGTTCTTGTTGTTGTTGCTGTTTCTCATCTGTTTAAAGCAGCCGTAAGCTGACTGCTATGAAAGTTGCACAACTTGCAAATGCTCTTTGATATGCGAAATTTATATAAGAAATTCAGTATTAGAGATTGAAAGAGAAAAGATTTGTGAGCAACATTTAATGGATATTTTAAGACCTTTCACATTT
This sequence comes from Drosophila kohkoa, assembly GCA_019972355.1. Lineage (NCBI taxonomy): Eukaryota > Metazoa > Arthropoda > Insecta > Diptera > Drosophilidae > Drosophila > Drosophila kohkoa. The sequence continues at coordinate 3,372,291 of BJEL01000064.1, read as the reverse complement.
AAAGCAGAGGAAAAGGGTAAATATAAGTTCAAAGAGGTTAACTATGTACAAAATGTATTCCACAGGGAGTTTATACTTAAAGGGTATTATTTGATGATCTTACAAAATATTCACCATAGACTAAACCGCAAATGAATTATAATTGTATTTCAATCTCAAAATTATTCCATTTGTTTTTGACCCCATCAATTTTGTACATTTCTTTCTTTTTAGCCCAGTGGAAACTCGCGTCATTTCAATAATCTCAAATACATGAACAACAAAAACTGAACAAACATTGTGAACCAACAATTTGAGTTTCTATTCGCGTGTGAGTGTGAGTGTTTGTGCGTACGCGTGTGTTTATGTGTGTGTGTGTGTTAACTGGGCCAAAACGTCGACGAAAATCAAAAATGAAATCATTATTCAAATATCAAAGTATTGCCCGCAAGTGAACCACATCAACATCGGCAACAAACGATATAATTAATTGCATAAATATGAAAATTCAAAGTCAAAATCAACAACGAAAGCTACAACAACAAAAACAACAGCAACAAAAACATCAACATCAACGAGAACAAGAACAACAAGTGATGGAGCTATGAAGCAGAAGTCTCCCCAACCGGAAACTACTTGAAGACTATACAAATTGTTTGTGGTGAGTTCAAAGTGAGATATTATGGCGATAAAAAAATTTGCAATGGAAAAAAATACGGTTTCCATATTAGATTAGCGTTGAGGTTGAACAATGCTTAATAAATTAAGTAAATGAATGTAGAACTAGTTTAAGAATACGTTTTATTGTATTATAATATGAATTTATAATAAAACATTTAATTATATAGGCTTATAAATGGGTTTGTGTATGGTTTTAGCTATTTTTAGTATAAATAAGTTTGGGTTTGCTTAAAAATAACTATTAAATGGGTGAATAAGTCAGTTTTCTTTCTTCTTTTATAAAGATTACGGAAATTCCTATCGCTCTGCTATGGAAAAATCCTATCTTCTATTATTTAATATTCTTTGCTTATGAATAGCTTTTGAGTTATCCACTTACTATTCTTGCAGATGCTTAAACCTTCTCGTAAAAGGAAAAGTCCACAATAGTTTTGGATTAATTTCATATGATGTTTACCAGTGTTGTTGTTGATATTGCCTTTTGCCCCATTGCAGCCAGCTGAGGGCTATCGATGGCTCTGGGCTCTGGGCTTTAACTCTGTCTGTGGCTGAAGGTTATCTGCATCCTTTTGTCAGATAATCCGATTTAAGCCTTAATTAAATGCCAGTGCTTTGGTCTCTGTTTTCATCTGTTTGTCTGTCTCCACAAACACACACGCACACTCATACACACATAGACAGAGACAGGCAGACAGACAGAGACACATATTAGATTACGTGCAACAAGCATTTTAATTGTATTTGTTGTCTAATGAAATCACCGCATCATTTAAAAGCTTTTGCGTCAAGCAAAGCAAAGCAAAGCAAAGATAGGGAACTAGGAGACAGACTCGTTGAAAAGTTATTTCTCATTTCAAGCATATCGTTGACGCAACTTTTTAACCTTTTTTCCTAATTAAACTTTCCATAAAATGCCAAATATTTCGTTTTGGCAGCTCATATATCTATTTGATTAGCAAGCGTTTAATTTCTTTAGACCAGCTTATACCCTTTATATGGTCTTTAGATAAGATAAAGCTAAAGATGAGTTGAATTTGAAATACATTTTTTGGAAGCTGTTCCTTCTCTTTTTAAATTTAACAATTATATAATAATGTATAAAAAACTATATTAATGTAAAAGTATTTTCTGACGAAAATGTAAACATATACATAAAACTAATTTAAAAAAATAAGGAGCTAAAATCAAATTAATTAAAGAAAGCTGAAAGTAAAGGAAACTATTGACATAAAAAGAATAATAACTATATTATCCCATAAATGATATGATACCATAAAGTAAATCAATATACGTGTGAATGCCATAAATTGTCATTGTTTCCTGTGAATAACTCTACACGCAGTGTGACCATATTTTAAGCTATTAAATTTTATTCAAAAGCTTGACCTCTGCTGTCTCTTTTTGTTCTACACATTCTATCGTTGCCTGCTGCCCCGTCTTAATTTTGTTGATTACGCAAGAAGCATGAAATATGATTAGCGTTTGCTGTGCTGTGCTGCTTGCCACGAGCTTTAAGCACCTACCACATTTTGTTTTACAGTACGTGAAGCTACAATGCGACAGTGTCCAATCACACAGACCTCTTCCTCCCTCACCATCTCTCTTTCTCTTTCACTCTGATTGCAGTGACCAGTGGCCACTGTTACACAGGCTTCCACTGGGATGAACGTTATCAGCATTGTTGTTATTGCTGCTGCTGCTGTGCTGCTGTTTGAGTGCATTCTGTGTAGCCGCAAAAGCCGCCGTCGCCCCCTCAACACACGGTGCGAACTTTGCACTCTCTTCACTCTGAACTCGGCACTCTACCTCGCTCTCTCTCTCTCTGCACTCCCCACACTCTGCCTGGCCGCTGCATTTATGTTTGTTTTTGTATTTGTGTACTTGCTCCAACTGCTGTCAGGCAGCGACAGAGGCAGAGGCCTGGCACAGATGCTGCCTGCCTGCCTGCTGTGCTACTTGCACTCTTGCTATTGTTGTTGGTGTTGTTACTGGCATAGCCCGAAGCTCGCTTTTAAGTTTTGGAGTGGGGGCAGGCGACGCTGCAAATGGCAAATACGTCAATGCCTTTCCCACCTTCGCTTCGCCTCCGCCGCCACCGTCGATGCTGCATTTGTTCACTCACTCGCTCTTTCACTCTCTCAATTCGCACTCTCCCACTCGCTGTCGTTTCGTTCGTTTGTTCGTCTGTCTGTCTGTCTGTCGGTTCGTTTGGCGTCGTGGTGCTCCTTCGTGTGTGCGTTTTGCTCTCACTCTAATTTATGGGTCGTCGTCGACGTCGTCGTGAGCGCGCTCTCATTCCACTTTGAGCCTTTCCCATGCATTCCTACTACATTCGCCTCCTTCTCCTTCTCCATGTATTCCTGCTTCCACTGCGACAGCTACAAATACAAGCAACAACTATTTCACCGTTACATAAATATCCAACTACAACAACTACAATAAAGGCGACTGCGAGTGAGTTGAGTTGAGTTGCTGTTGGCTGCATAAATTCATTTGTTTGCTGTTGTTGTTGTCGTTGTTGCTGCTGTCGTTTGCCGTAGTTGGCAGTTGTTGTTGTTATTACTACTCTTCTTCTTGCTCTGCCAGCGTCGCTGCTGTCACTGTCACTGCTGCTGCTGCTACTGCTGGTATTGCTGCTGTTGTTGTTATTGCCTTTCCCCTTTCGGCGTCGTTGCCATTTTCAATTTTAGTTTTGCTGTTTCCCTTCGCTTCGGTTTTGGGTTCGTTACAGCTATCCCCTCTACATCCCTTTCTCTATTCGCTCTCAGCGCTGTCGCCTGCTTTTATGTGCTGTGCCACCCACGCAACGTGTGTCCTTGTGTGGGTGTGTGTGTGTGTGGCTTTGGCTGGGACTCTCGATGCCGACTCCGACTACGACTCTGACCCAAGCCGACCCAACGTTCCCCCTTCCCACGCCTCGCTCTAGTCCCGTTTCGGTTCAGAGTTTACAATTCAAGTGTGTGTGTGTGTGTTCGTCCTTTTTTACACAATTTCCTTGAGTTGAGCGCGCGCAGCCGACAAACCCAACACCTCCCCTGCTCCTCCTTCACTCCCCCTTGCCACCCGACCGCCAACTGGTTAGCGATATCCTTGATAATAATGTGTACAACACCAAAAAACAAGTGGACGAGCAAAACTCGTCTTCGCCCTCGCAATCCCTCCCACCCCTCTCTATCTTTCTTCCCCGCACACACTCACACACACACACTCCCCCAAATGACACCTCCTCCTCCTTCTCTTCTTTTGCTTTTTGCTGTTGTTTTTGTTGCTGCACTGAAATCCATTTCATTTTATTCCGGTTCTGTTTAGGCTTCGACCTCCCAACAATCTGTCTTTCTCTCTCGTTCTCACTCTCTCGCTCGCTCTCTCACGCCCTTTTACTCATATTGTGTGCAGAACGAGAACCACAACAGAATTAGCAGTTTTACAGTAAACATTGCCTACAGCGAATCGCAGCTATTCATTTACTTTGCATAAAAAAAACAAGGTTTTATCTCCGATTGTTTTGCCACACAGAAGTTTTTGCTGTGTAAAAAGCAAAGTAAATGATTTGGCAAATAGTTTTATATATGTACATACATGTATAGTATTTCTTTGAGCTAGCTCATTTCCATTATTGTTTTATTACCAAGTGAAGGATAGCATATTAGTGTCAATCATGTCTATATAATTATAGGCTAGGCTACTTTATCTATTAATATGCTTAAGAAATGTTATATAGTAGTTATATTAGCTTGACTATTATTGATAAACATCATATTAGTGTCAATCCCTTTGCTTATTTATTTTACCATTTGCCATTAAAGTAACTCTGACGAAAGGATTTCAGAGCTAGCATTATAGCTTGTCTGTTCTTTATCAAATTAGCGTCAATAAAATTAATCTGAGTCTTCACTTTAAGTATTTACTTTCCGGCTATTCCTCCTTACTTTGTTGTTAGCATTCTTCACAGTTTACAATATGATAAAATGTACATAAAACATAAAGCTTCGCAATTATAAACATAAATAAAAAAAATACATATACATACATACATTGTTAAGTTAAACTTTATGTATGTGTTTAATAAGAGTTGTATACTTAATAAATAAAATAAATCAGAGCTTTTCAAAGTATTTTATGTTGTATTAATTTCTCTTTATCTTAACTTAACCGAAAAAGTAATTTTCGTCAAGTTTAAAAAAATGCCAGAGCTTGTAGCTTTAATTTCAAATAATAAACAGATAGTAGTCTTGCTTTTCTAATTACCTATAATTCTAGGTAATCTTTCGTAATGTGATTTATTTCACTTCAGAAACCTCTCATCAAATTCAATTATGCATCAATGAGTTTGAATTTTATTGATTGATTGCGTGCGAATCTTGCACATTGCAATTGCAACAAGTGCAAGAATTGTGCTTAATTAATTTAATGACACTTAAAGAGAGCTATCGACTGAGAGGTGTGAAAATGTGTTTATTGCAGTTAATCGATAAGTATTGGAGATGGGAATGTAATTACAAGTCGATTGTCGATTCACAAGTGCCAAAGGTCAATGGCAAAGCGAAGGAGAGGGAGGCTAAAAGCGGTAGATGGGGGGCAAAACTGAACTTGTTGCTGCAACTGACTGCAACGCTGATGCAGAAGTGGGCCAGAAAATCGACGACTAAATCGAGCGAGAGCGAAGAACCAGAAGATCGCGATGACGTCGACTTCGCAAGCTCTGCGCGTCTTTGCTCTGCTCGCAGTCGCTGTCGCCATCTCTGTCTGTTACTTGCGCTGAGTCAATAACCTCGCTGCGAAGAAGACGACGACGACGACGATGAAGATGAAGAAGAAGCAGCAAACAAGCATGCGAACAAGAGTCAGCTCACTCCACCTCTATCTCTGTCGCTCTCCCTCTCGCTTCTGCTAGCTTGGTTGCTTGCTCTGTTGTCGGAGTCAACTTTGAGTAATGAGAAAAGGCAAAAGCAAAAAGTGAACTGAAAATTGTCGGCGCGTTATAAAGCCGCCAACAATCAAAAGACGGCGCAACGCATGGTTAGCAGCAGCAGCAGCAACAACAATCACGAAGAAGGAGAAGACGCAATGACGACGTCGACGACGACGACATGTACCTAAAATCTAAATCCCCAAGAATGCCAGCAAAATTACAAATGCACAAGTATGAGTGCGTGTGCGAGTTTATGTCAGTGTGTGAGTGCGTGTGCGTGTACTGTAGTCAAAGATGATCAACGAATGCCGCGCGAACAAGTGAAGAACACACATAAATATGCATGTCTGCCTTGTTGTGCAAGTGTGTGTGTTTGTTTGTTTGCTTGCGCCACAGTTGGAATTGAAACGCGTTAAAGGGACGAATGCAGCCAATAATCAAAGCAACTCACCAATACAACTAAAGCACTCGCGCTCTCCTGTCAAGTATGTGATAAAGTGTAAGAGTGATGGTGTTGCGAGGGGGGCAGACATGCATAGACTCGCTCAGCGCTTGCCTTGCTGTGCGAATCAAACGCGAACATTCACTTTTCATATTCACATGCAACAATGTAATTAATGGCTCTCTTAATTATATAATGCTAGAATCAACAATTTCCATTAAAAACAACAGAAACGATTTCAATTGCTTATGACGAATAATTAAACAAATAAATAACGAGAACTTTGGAATTGATTAGCATTTGGCACTCGTTTTGCCGCTGCCAAGCGAATTTGTTGTTGTTTTTGTGTGTATAACACAAAAGCTGCGGCGTTTGCCAAAGATACACAACAAAATACAAATACAAATACAAGCAAACACACACACACACACAGAGACACACGAATACATTCACACTCAGACTGACGGCGACTGCCAATTGAACTAGAGATAATCAAGAGCAAAAAGAAAAAAGTAAAATAACAACAACAGCGTCGAGAGTGAAGGGTGGTGGGAGCGAGGGTGGGGAGAGGAATGGGGCTAGATATACGCCATCGGCAGCAGCAGCAGCAGCATCGGGCAAAGCACACAATAAAAAGAATTTCACATTTGTACTCTGTCAGTCACAAATATTGAAACGACAACAACAACATGGTGTGTGTGAGCAGAGTGGGGGTGAGCGAGAGGGGGCTGGGGTTACTCGTCGTGCGGTCGGTCAGGCAGAGAGTCAGACTGCCAATCGTTAGCTTGAAAGTATGTGTGCTTGTGTGTGTGTATATCTACACGTCAAGTTAGCGAAAAACGAAGCAGAACAAAAAAAATCAACAACAACAACAGCAACGACACTCGCTTAGCTGCCTCCCGCTCTTTCCTATACGCACGCTGCGCGCACCTTTTCAGAAGCAGCGCGTCGGCGTCGACGTCGCTGTTGCTAGCGCTGTCGACGTTGTCTGTGGTGACAGCGCGTCAAAGATAAATGCTTGAATCATATTGCCAACGCGCTTTAGCAGCGCGTTCTTATTGTTGTTGTCACACATACACATAACCACACACACGTGCACGTATAAACTATAGCCTTTGACCCAAGCGGTGTCCCACTGTGCAGCAGTAGCAGCAATTTTTATTGGTACTGTTTAATGCGTGCGTATATTTGTTGCTCTAAATTGGCTTTTACTTTTTGCACCTACTTTAATCAATTCCCCCACCATTGTGATAAGCAGACACATCTGTCGGCTGATGCGTGACAGCGCAGCAAGAAAGCGCAATAACTGTTATTAAAAAGCAGCAGCATACAACAGTAATCTGTAAATGGGTTGCACCTTTGTTGTGGCATTCGGCCTGCTAAACGTGTGTTCATTAAAATGATTAATTCATAAAAATATGCATTTTCTTTTTTTGCGCAAAACGAATGCTGCAAAAAAAAAACAACTCACAACAAAACTGTAATTATCAACCACTGTGAAAAAGCATTGACGCGACGTCGACGGCTGCGTTAGCGTCGACACCGGTCGGTTGGTCGGTCCATTCATTGCCTCTCATACTCACACTCTCTTCTCTCTCTCACTGTGGCATTCGCGCGCTGCGCTGCCGCCGCCACGGCTCTCGTGTTTCAATTCCACTTGTAACGCACGGCGGCCGTTTTTGTTTGTCTCACTTTTGTGTCGTTCTCTCAGTGTCTCAGTCGCCGCGTTATCCCACAGATATTTGGTTTGCTTTTTCGCTACCGCCGCCGCTTAGCTTACCAGTAAATACTTTCAATTGTGGTTTTCTTCCTACTAATGGATGATTAAAGGCAGTGAAAATTGCTGAAATTGTATGTGAAATGTAATTAACCACAAAACTATGCTATGGTGTTGTTTTCATTGCATCAAGAAAGCAGCTGCCGGTTACAATAAATGCAAATGCTAATACAATAAAAGAAAAGAAAAAAGTGAAGTGAAGAAAAGATACAAAATGAAAAAAGGCCGACAGACTGTCTGCGTCTCAGTCAGCGCTTAGTCAGCGGCGTCGTCGATGGTGACGTCGTTCGTGGGCAGTGTAAAAAATGTGTGAAATGCAAATGCAGCAGACAGCAAAAGCAGACAACAAGATTGTATGCTGCAAAAATTTTTATGAATGAAATTTATAAAACAACGACTAACAACGTCTCGCAAACACACAGTTTCAGTTTTTTATGCAAACGTGAATTCGCTTTATGTATGCATCGCATCATTCGCCGCAGCGGTCGAGTCGCGAGAGCGGCGAAAGAGAGAAAAAGAGAGTGAGTGTACTCTGTGTGAGTGTGAGTGTTTGGTGCATTTGTTATTAACATTTCATTTATTAGTTGTCTTTGCTTGCACTCGCTCTGCATTTGCCCATTTGTGCAATTTGTTGTTTGTACAATTCGTTTTCGCCGCGTGTGACGCTATTAATTCGCTCTATTTTCTGATATATCGCCTGCATGCAGGTGTAGTGGTGTGTGAGAGAGCGCAAGAGAGAGAGAGAGAGCACTCACACGCTCACAAATAATGCTTCCGTTTGCGTCTCATGTGTGTGTGCGTGTGCGATGTATAGTAGTTTTTTTGTAGTTTTGTTTTGCTTTTCATGTTTCTGCGTTTTCTGCTTTGTGTTTTACGTTCGCACACACAGCCGCTGCCATGGCATTGCCAGGCCAAAACAAACACGCTAAATTGAGAGAGCGGCTGGATTAAAAGAGAGGCGAAATTGTTGTTGGCAATTGTGCAAGGCATTTAATTACCATACAATATAAACAAATGAATGCAAGAAAGAGAGGGAAAGAAAGAGATAGAGAAAGAAAGAGGAGTGATAATGTTATTAAACTAATTAATAAATCCAATAAAGAGCACAGTAAGTGGGAATGCGAGGGAGGAAAAGGATAGCTTTTTAACGGTGATTTAAGTTTGTTAAACCTCAAGTGAATACTTCAAACTACATATACAACTAAAGGAGTGTTTAAGTTAAGATACAGGAAATAGGATTATTTAAACTGTTTCCGTTCTTTAAAGTAGATATGTTTTATTCTAAGATATAAGAGATTAAATATAGGATTATTTAAAGTTGTTGCCTATATCAATCGGATAGATTATTTCTACAGATTTAGAATTTGATAAAATATTAGTAAATGTATTTTACGATAAATAAAATTAAATGACCAAAACGATATTGACTTGAAATTCATTATTAATAATAATACATTAATATTAGTCAGTTAAAATTGAATACAAAGTATATATTTCTAAATAACACCATAACTTTACTAATTCGTAAATATTCTCAACTTTTATCTAATTGACAGATAAGTGAAGAAAGAACAAGGGAAGCAAACACGGCACTAACAAACAGCAAACAACAAACTGCAAATATAAAGAAGGTCAACACACAATTTGCACTTTAACATGAACAAAAATGCCGGCGATGGCAGCGGCAACGATGGCAAAAACTCAAACAATCACGGAGGGAAGGGCGGCGGCGGTTCCAGTGCTGGCGGCAGCGCCGGAGCTGGAAATCCCCACGATCCCACCGGACTGCTAGATGCCGCCTCGCTCTTTGGTAAGACGAAATCGAAGACGAAGACGAAGACTAGTTTAAATAGTTGCACTCCGTTTTATTAACTTATCTTTGGTCTTTTCTTTGCTGCAGCGTATTGGGGACGCGATGCAAGCGGCGCAGCAGCAGCTGCATCGAATCCACTCTTCAACTCGCAGTTCAATGCAGCCGCAGCCGCCGGTTTGGGCTTGCTGCCAAATGCTGCGGGCGCAGCGGCGGCTGCCAATGACCGTTACTCCTCGATGGCAGCGGCTGCGGCGGCAGCTGCGGGCGCCCATCATCATCAGAGCACAATGGCAGTGGCCGCTTCACAGGCCGCCAGCCTGGCAGGTCTGCATCCAGCAAGTGAGTAAAATGTCGGCATCGACACAACACACAAGACAACCAGATAAAGAGGAAGTCGTCAGTTGAAGATGAAAGATGATAATGAAGGAGAAGGTGTTAAGGTGCAAGAAGTTACGCTTAGCAACTGCGGGTGACAAGCAAAGAAAGCAAGTTAAGAAAGTAAGGACAGCCATGTTGGACTCTTAGATACTCCTTAAACTTAAAGGGTGGAACAGGAAGTATAATGAGGACAACACTAAAAGGGAAAAGTGCAACATGGCAGGCAAGATAATCAAGCACAAGTTTCAAACATAACATACATAAGTCGATTGTGAATATATTTTTGTTGGAACAGAAGGAGAGAATTGGGTCAACAGAGTGATAAATGGCATTAAAATACAGCAAGTTTACGAATTACAAATAATCAACTATAGTTTGGCATGCAAATGCTATTCTTATTTACGCGAAATCTTAAAATTCTGTTTAATGACAGACTGACTCCTTAAATTAAGAACTCACAGCCTAATCGGTAGTACCGAGAAGGCTGCAATTTTAAAGTAGCATAAAATACTGGTTACTTGCTGAATAAGTGTCTATAGCAAACTTTGTTAATATACATTTTTGGAATCAGCATATGAAATAGTGATTACTGATTGAGAACGTATGTCCTAAGCGGTAAGACTAAGGAGGGTTGCTATTTTTGCTTTGCTTAGACATGAAATTTTATTAATGTTAATATATAAAAGTACCCGCTACTGACTAACTGTTAGATTTAAAATTATGCTGAACTTACCGGTAAAATACTGACTGATTGAATTAGAAAAGCAAGACCCAAGCGGTAAGAGCAAGAAGGCTGGCATAATTAAAGAGCTTAGACAAACAAAAACCGAGTTTATGAGTATGAAGTAAGAGCTGGGAGAGTACAATTCTTAGACAGCTTAGACATGTAAATAGCAAATTAAATCCTGTTTACTGACTGACTTATTTAATTAAGAACACATATACTAGACAGTAAGACTAAGGAGGTTGCGGTTTTTGCACTGCGTAGACATGTAAACAGCAATTTTATTAATATTAATGAGATGTGCCTTAAAATACTGACTGACTGTTAGAATTAGGAACGCAAGACCTAAACGATAAGAAGGGCTGGTATTGTTAGTGGGAAAGAGCTGGAAGGTTGAAATTTAATAGACAGTTTAGACATGTACTTTAAATGTGTAGGTCGTCTGCACTGCTATTTCAATGTTCACAGCTGTAAGTACGACGAATATTTTGGGTTAAATTTCCCGTAGGCAGGACTTACTAGATTTTCCTTTATTAACATGCTGCCAACTATATTTTCACAGGCTGGTGGTCGATGGCTCAGCTGGCTGCCCAAGACTACTTCAGTCGTCTGCAGGCCTCGGGTCTGTCACCGTTTCCGCATCCCGATCTCGCAGCCGCCTTTGGACCCGCTGCCATGGCAATGGGAGCAGGCGCCACAGGAGGCAATGCTGGAGCGGGCAGCGCTGCTGGCATGGTAGGCGTAGGCGGTGCTGGAGGCGGTGGCAACAGCGGTGGCGTTGGCTCGAGCAGCAAGTCGAATAAGTCACGCAAGGAGAAGCGGGCAGCGCAACAGCAACAGCAGCAGCAACAACAACAGCAGCAGCAGCAACAGAATCTGGCCAACAGTCTGAATGCAGCAGCAGCAGCTGCAGCAGCAGCCGCAGCGAATAATCCAGCTGCAGCCTTGGCCAGCATGCATGGCTTTGGTCTGCCCGGCAGCGGAATGCAGCCTACGGTGAGCACGGGCAGCAGCTCGGCCATCTCCACAAGCAGCAGCGGACACGGTGGCTATAAGGTGAGTATTGAAGATGAATGATATTTGCTCTGTATCTAAGATTTCTTCTCCTTGCAGAGCACGGCCAGCGCTTATGGCAAACCCTCGACAATGACCAGCAGCAGCAGCGCCAGCAGCTTGGCGAGCAATCCTGGATCTGCCTACGATCCGGTGACGCTGCACAAGGAACTGCTCGCCATGCAGGCGGTGGCAGCAGCAGCCTCCGGCTCTGGTGTGGGCGGGATGTCCGGCAGCTCAAACAGTTCCTCGGGCAAAAAGTCGAGCAGCAGCAACAGCGCCTCATTGCATGCCCATGGCCTCTCCAATCTGGCCATGAGTCTGAGCAACAGCGGCGCCGGCAGCGGCAACAACAACTCCGGCATCATGTCCAGCAGCAAAACAAGCACAAATGTCAGCTCCAGTTCGGCTGCTTTGGGTGGCATGCATCCTGGCATGTCGATGTCGCCGCACGCCAGCTTATCGGGCAGCAGCTCGGGCAAGGAGCGAGATCGTGACCGGGATCGAGACAAGAACAATCCATCGTTGAATGCCTTGAATTCGTTGTCACAATTTGGTGCTCTCGGCATGACGCCACAGCAGAGCATGCAGGCGGCCATGAATGCATTTGCAGCCAGCACTGGCGTGACGCCCAGTGCCACAGTCACCTCTTCGGCTCATCCCACGCAGCAGCAGCAACAGCAGCAGCAACAACAGCAGCAGCAGCAACAGTTGCCCAGCTCAACGTTGACAACTGGCAGTGGCAGCAGTAAAGGCAGTGCCAAGGATTACATGAGCAATGCGGCCATGATGAGCAGGTGAGCACAAGCAGCAAATTATATGAAATATTATGAAAATAATATAAAACGCGTCTCTTTAATTTTATTCAATGCTTACGTAACATTCGCTTAGCGGCATATTTATCTCAATTAAGAGTGACGGTTATGAAAAGATTCAATATTTTATTGCTTAATTTTACAGCCTACTTAAGTTTGAGCTGTGGCCGTTAAGCGAGGTTTATGTGCTTCGAAATATGCTGATATTTATCACTATATATCACTTAAAAAATATGAAGGAATATGCTTTTCTTAACATTCAATTTCCTTGGTTCCATTTGTTGCCCTTAAGCGAAATACAGATGATTTAATTATACTCCATATTGCTGCGGTTACCTTTAAAAACAAGAGTAGACAATTTCATTTCACAATTTCCTCATATATTATTCAATATTTCATTGCTTGATGAAATGTAATGTGTTAAATTATATTGTCGACTTTATGAACTTTAATAGAATAGTTTTTAAACTTAAAAAATATGATAAAAGAAATAGCAAAGAAAATAAAGTATATCATTCCTTCTCTTAACATCCTATTTCCTGGATTCTAGATGTCGCCGTTAAGCGAGATACAGTTGATTTAATTATATTCCATATTGTTGCTGTTGTATTCAAATACATGTATACACCTTTTCACGTAACGGCATATTTTCCTCAGTTAACTAAAGAAAAGCTAGAGAAAACAGAAATATATCTATTCTATACTTAACATACTTATTATGCCTCAAATTGTGGCCGTTAAGCGAAGTGTATTTTACTTAATGCTAAATTGCTGGAGTTAACCTTATAAATTTGCATTGTTTTAGCAGCATATCTTAAGAAAATAAATACTTCGAATGCTTCCCTATTGGTTGGGTTGCAACTGTGGCCGTTAAGCGAGGTGTCTTAAATTTTATTCCGCATTACAAAATTAAATTCATTTAGCCTCATAATTTGCTTAGTTATAGCTAAGTAATTGGTAAACAATATAAATATTTTGATTGCTTCACTTGGCGGCTGATTTTTTCATTCTAATATGTTGCCGTTAAGTGAGATAAAGCTGTAATTAATTGTATTCTATTACAACTATTCTTTACAACTAAATTTATAATTTTTAATCCACAACTAATTTCTTATTATCTTCATTTGCAGCAGCAGCGAGCATCCATCGTTGTTGGGCGTTCGATTGCCGCCGGACACGGAGATTATCAAGTATACGTCCAGCATCGTGGGCCCCAAGATACCCGGTAGTAACTCGCGCGGTCGCAAGAAGACCATATCCGAAACAGAACAACAACAACAGTCCACACAGAAACAACAACACCAAGCAGAACAACAACAACAACACCTGACACCACAACAACAACAACAGCAAAAGGATCTTGAAAGCACAACAAATGCAATTTCCTCTCTGCTTGCGTTTCCAGGCCTCAGTCCAGCGAAGCGTGCCCGCCTCGAGATGGAATACGCCGCCATGGCAGCAGCTGCCCAACAGCAACAGCATCTCCACGGCATGCTTGGAGCAGCTGGCATGCCGATGAGTGCACTCGGCTTGAGTCCCATGGATCAGTTGAGCAGCGTATCCAAGGCGGTCAGCTCATCGACGCCATCGGCAGCGGCTTCGTCGTCATCGTCGACGGTGACGAGCACCGCAGGCTCAGCGGGATCGGCGACGGGACAGACGCACAATCAACAGCAGAGTCACAGCCAGAATGCGTCCAATGATCGCGTGGAAGTGATCAAGTTGCCGCCCACAATCACCTCGAATGGCGCCTACAATCTGTCCAGCAAAGGTTGCGCCAAGGAGCTGCACGATCTGACCACGGATCCCTCGCTTGCTGGCGGCGTCAATCTCAGCCTGAAGGCGAACACAACGATGCCGGCGAGCGGTGCCATTGGCTCCGCCTCGAATCCCATCACCATCGATGACTTTGATGCGCCTCTGAATCTCTCGATGAAGCCCTCAGACAAGAGCAGCGGCAGCAGCAGCAGCACAACAACAACTGGCGCCGCAGCAACAACTGCCTCAGCCACGTTGGGCAATCTGGCCAGCGAATATCAGGCGCAAGGAGTTGGAGCTGGCGGTGCCAATAGTCTGCAGAGTCTCAGCTCAATTACGGCTGCTCTGGGCGGCGCTGGTGGCATGCCAGGTGGCTCCATCTCGGGCAGCGGCAGCGGCGCTGGCGGTGCATCGCCTTCACCTGCTGCTGGCGGTTTGCCTGGCGCATCGGGCACTTCCAGCTCGGGATCAGGCTCGGGATCTGGTTCCTCCACGTACAAGGAGGGACGACCACGCAATCTAGGACGTGGCGTATCCAAGCCCAAGAAGAACACGGTCGCCTCGCTGCTGGCGCAATCGCGTGCTGTGGGCTTGAAGCCCATGCTTGCCACACAGCAGCTGCTGCAACAAGGCGCAGATATTGTAAGTTGATCTGAATATGTGAGATTATATGTTTATGGAACAGTTTTGTGAAAAGAACCAAGTTCATTGTAAATAGGAGAATTCAAAATTCGAGAGTAATTTTTAGGATATCTACTTAGTAACAATAATATGTTAAGGAATTTCATTTTCTTAACGTTTCATTTCTAAGTAACCTATTAGCTGTCGGCTATCTTTTCGATACAATTTTGTCTGAGCGATACGGAACTGAAAATGTAAAAACATAGACAGTATTTGAGAATAAGGAACAGAATGTTTTTGAACTCGTTTCATCTCGAAGTAACCACATGAATGTCGGCTATATTTTAGTTATTATTTTATTTTTTCGATTAGAAGCTGAAAACGTAAAAGCACACGCACTTATTGAGGAATGGGAACAGAAAGCTTTTCAACTCGTTTCATTTATAAGTTACCTCCTAACTTCCATATACCTTAGTATACTTAGTTACAATTTTATCTGTTCGATACGAACTGAAAACGTAAAAACACAGGCGGACAATGAAGAACAGGATCAGAAACGCATACACAATTTTAAAGCTACTAAGCCAAGATATTTAAACATAGATAGATCACTTATCTGCTGAATACCTGCAAACTTAAGAGTTTACAATTATAAGCAAAGTGTAAACAGCTAATTCTCAGCTCTTTAATTTACCATAAACAAGTTATTATCTATTTATTATTCTATGACCGATAAGAGAGGAAATTAAATGTTTTAAAGTGAACTTTAAATTTGTAAAAGTCGTTTAATTTTAACCTGAGAAACGAACTACGTGTTGCCAATGAATTTGCATTCTCAACTGTAACTTTATTTCACTTTCAGGAAAAGATACGACTGGCTTTGAGCGAAGCGAACGCACACATGGAAACCTCGACGGATTCGGAGAGCGTCGCTGCCGAAAGCGGACTATCGGAGTCAGAGAGTGAAGATGCCAACATACTCAACGTGGCCGAGTTGAGAGTGCCTCTCGAACTGGGCTGGAAGCGAGACACCGTCATACGTGGCCTGACCAAGCAGGGACAGATTCGGGGCGAGGTCACTTACTATGCGCCAGGGAGCACGCTGCCCCTGAAGACCATTGGCCAAGTGTTTGCTGTGAGTTTGTAGGGCGCATTTTTGTAATTAATGCCTAGAGAAGCAAAACACACTTTGAACTGCAACTTGAATACAACTTTTTTCTCTATCATCTCTTTAGTTACTGGAGCAGCAGCCTTCGAGTCTGACGCGCGAGAACTTTAGTTTCTCAGCTCGTGCCATTGTGGGTTCATTCCTGCAGCCAGCGCCGCCGCCTTATGCCAATGATGGCGAATACATACGCATGACGGACGAGGATGTGGCCAAGCGACTCGAGGATCTGAAAGTATTCACGCGACAAACGCTGAACGTGGAGCAGCGTATTGAGATTGCCAAGCAGCAGCAGGCAATGCGCGATGCCAAGAAGCAGCAAAAGGAGGAGTTGGCTCGCAACAAGGAAAAGGCTAGGCAGGAGAAGAACGCCAAGCTGGAGCAGCAGCGCAAGGAGAAGAGCTGAAGAATCAGCAGGCCATCGAAGTAAGTAGAGAACGTTTGAATGCCTTGACAACTGTCATACTAATATATCCTTCTTTCTGCCTTTCAGGAGCGCAAAAAGCGTCAGGAGGAACTGGATCGTCTCAAGCAGGAAGAGTTACTCAAGAAGCAGCAGGTGAGTTGGCTTTATATTACATATTTGTCTTTAGGTTTCAGTTTCATTTGCAAATTTGCTCAAATTGGCATTCTTCTTTGCTTTCCATGCGCTGCAGGAGAAAGAGAAGCGACGTCAGGAAGCAATACTAGCTAAGGAACAGGTACAAAAGCTAAACCCCAGAAAGATCCTCAATTCCCGCTTCAACCTTGCTTATATACTTTGTTGTTTGGCAAACTTTTTGATTTGATAAACATTCCATTAATGCATGTTACGCTTAGATCGATCTTTTCCGCTTTGTATTCATAAGTTAAGAAAGAGAAAACTATTCTATTCTTATTTTTATAGGTTATATACTTTCCCTTTTGTTTATTATTCCTTTTTCGAATGTTACCTTAGTCCGATCTTTTCTATTTTGAAAGACACAAATATCAAAATTGATTCTTTATTTTAATTGGACATAATTCGCTTTCCTTTTTATTACTTATCCCATGAAAGGTATTATCTTAAATACTTTCAATTTTGTTAGCTCTTTGGTTTATAAATTTCGCAGAATGATTTGCATCTAGCTCATCTCCAAATTTGAATGCTTCCACCTAAAAATTAGCTTATCCCTGGCAAAATTCTCGTGATTTCAGATCAAATTATGCAGAACTTTTTACTAATCTCATCTACTTCTTTTTCTTTTAACAGGAACTTCAGAAGCAAAAGGAGTTGCTGTTGGCTGCTGAAATGGTAAGTTTAATTAACCAAATGATGCTCCTCCTCAGTTAACTTAGACTAATTTAACTAAAACTTCACAATCTTGCAGGAGCGTGAACGTCGTCGTCAGCACATGAATCTCATAAGAATGTTAGAGCTGCGTCGCAAGTTTGAGGAGCGCGAGAAGAAGAAACATCAACTGGTGCTCGATCGTCTGATACTGCGAGAACGTCGCATGGCGGAGCGAAAGCGCGATGCTGAGATACTGCAGCTGATACGTAAACCCAACGAGGACTCCGAATTGCCGCAGGAGTTGTCGGTGCCGGAACTGGAGCGAATTGCAGGCAATCGACTGCCTGGCCAGGCGATGGCGGATCTGCTGATGGTCTTTGAGTTCCTGCACAACTTTGGCGAGACTCTCGGATTCGACATGGAATCGCTGCCATCGCTGCAGAATCTCCACGATGCACTGATCAGCGATAGCAATGCAGATGCCGAGAGGAGCTGCTGTCCGTAATGACACATTTGCTGGTCTGCGCTATTGAGGATCCTGGTGTTCCGAACCCGGGAAGACACACTACGCTGCTGGGTCAATCACTGCGCAATGCGGACATCACCAACTCGAATGTGTCGGAGATACTGCGTATCTATTTGTATGCCACAGCCACCGGGGAGATTCGTCAAATGCACGGCATCACTGTGGATCGGGAGCGAGAGCGTCGAGTGCCCGATCATCATCAGTTGGATGCGGAGAGTGCCACACACTCGGCCAAGAATCACGAGTACTACAAGCTGTTGCATGAGAACGACACCTGGAAGCTGTCGCATGCGCTCAAGGATCGTCCCTTCGTGGCATTAAATCCCACACGCAAGGCACAAATGTTAGCGCATCTGTGCAACGATCTGCTGATGAATAAGGCGGTGCTGCGACAGATCGACGGCAGTCTGGAGACCTGCGCTCAGATGCGTAAGGAAAAGTACATGACGGACATGAAGGTGCGCAAGTACAAGGCGTTGCATCAGCGCAAAGCTCGCATTGAGGCCTACGAGAAGGCGCAGGCTGAACGCGAGGCAGCAATGCAGGCGCTGCTTGCTCAGCAGAAACTCGATGCGGAGCGGGAACGCGAACGTCTCGCGAAGCTTGCCGAGGCCGAAGCAGAGGCAGAAGCCTCCAAACAGGCAGCTACAACAGCAGCAGAAGCAAATGCGGCAACAGAAGATGGAGCTGATGGGGAGACGGCAGCTGCTGGGGAGGGCAACAGTGAGACTAACGATGAGAAGGAGAAGGATGCACAGCAGCCGCAACCCTTGGATGGGGAACAGCCGCAAGCCATGGAAATAGATGGAGATGCGACACCGTTGAATGCGAGTAATAGTGAAGCTGTTCCAATTGGTGTTGTTGCAGCTGCTGAATCAAGTCCTGCCAAGGAGGAATTCCAGCAGAACGGTGGAGCAGTTACAGCAGGAGTCGCGGGAGTTCCTGGAGTAGTGGGAATTCCGGGAGTTCCTGGAATTACCCCAGTTACAGGAGTTCCTGGAGTCACGGGAGTCCCAGGGCTTCCTGGAGCAGTTGCGGGCGTTCCTGGCGCTGCAGGAGTCACAGCCGAGGCTCTGCTGCAGGCTAAGAAGAGCGGCGCACGCAGCTCCATCAACGAGGATGGCCACAATCAGAGCCACGATGTCAGTATCATTGAGGACGATCTCTCTGATCTCGACTCGGAGATCACCAACGTAGAGGAGGACGAAGACAATCGCCTAAGTGCCGACGAACTGCAAAAGAAGCTGGACAAGATTGTGCGCGCCTCGCTCAACTGCAAGGAAGCGCTGGAGAAGAGCACCAATCAGCTACGCGCAGCTTGCTTCGGACAGGATCGCTTCTGGCGACGCTACTGGAAGCTGCCCAAGGCGGGCGGTATTTTCATTGAGGCGTTGGAGTCAGCGCAAAACGATATTAGTGACTATCACGAGGCACTCGAGGTTATGGACGAGAAAAATAAGAAGCTAGAGACAAACAATGAGCAGCCGAAACCAGCTACGGAAGCTGATGAGGCTGAGGAACAGACGTCTGAGGAGCAACCGCCTGCAGCAGAGCCCATGGAGGTAGATGGCAACGAAGACAAAGAGGTGGAGACGCCCAATGAGCCGCAGGAGCAGCAGCAGCAGGCGAATCACGAGGTAGCCAACGAAGCGCCGCAAGAAGAGGATGATGACGACGATGATGTGCAGGAAATCAATAAAGTGGAACCGGAGATTGTGGATCTAGGCGATGACGATGACGACATTATACCGCCCGCTAAGCCAGTGGAGCCGATTATCGCACGACCCGAGATCAAGGTCAAGTCGGAGATGGAACTGATGGGACCACCGCCCACTGTGATCTCGACGAAAACCGACTTTGAGGCTGAGATCAAGATACCCACAATACCAGGCTTGATTCCCACGCTGAGCAACAACAACAGCAACGGGGGAACTGGATTGGGAATGGGCATGGGAATCGGAGGCAGCAATGGCAACTGTGATAAAGTGGACGCTGCCAACAGTCTGGACGATCTGAAGAAGGAGGATGATTGCATCATCGTATCCACATCGCACCCCAGCGAGGATGCGACACCCAAATGGTTCTCGATAGTGAAGCGTGAAGTGCCGCTGATCAGCGAACTGCCAGCGGAGGAAGGTGGCGTCGTTGCCCAGGATCTGCAGCACAGCTATGCTAGCTATCAGAATTGTAGCGCACAGTTGCAGTTGCAGGGACATCCGTGGGATCTAATCAACAACATGCAATACTATAGCATACCCATGGAGGAGTGCAAGGTGGACCCGACGAAGTTCAGTCAGGAGTGCATCTTTACGCTGAGCGGTCTGGACGAGAAGCAGATGCAGGCCAAGCTGGATGAGTACTATGAGCAGGGCAAGTTAACGACGGTGTCAAAAAACGGTCTGGCGTCTCCTCATCGTTGCCAGCCAACCGATGAGGAGCAACAGCTGGAGCAACTGAAGCTCTCCAAACCGGAACCCGAAACGGATTCGTTTTTTCGTTTGGGCGCTGATGTCGCACCGGACACGGGAGGCGGGGGCGGTGGCGGAGTCAACAGTGGAGGTGAAGTGACAGGAAGTCAAGCCCAAGATTGAGCTGCGTCTGGATGAGGCATTGTCCCAGGCGTATTATCACAACATTGCCAACATGTCGCTGAGCAGCGTGCAGACTTACATCCCCATCGACATTCCACTGCCCCTCTCCATGACACCCGACGAGCACCGACTCCTGGAGCAAGTGAAGCTCGCTGGTTTTCCAGAGAAGGTGCACGGGGCTTATGTGCCCCGTCGGCAACGCTACGGTTGGTGGCAACTGGACGATGAGCAGAAGTTGCGCCAGCTGCTCAAGACCCTGAATCCCTCGGGATTGCGAGAACGTGAACTGCAGGAGAATCTGACGCGTTTCCTCGGTCTCGAGCAGCCCCTGGGCGTCAACTATCAGCTGAAGCTGAACGAATCGCAGGTGGAACTCGTGGAGTTCATGCAACCGGATAAGATTGGCGATTGGAATCCCAAAGTGGCGCGTCGCGTTGAGTTGGCGCTGCTGGAGCAACTCGAGTCGCTCGAAGATAAGGTGGCGAGTGCCTCGATGCAGCTAAAGAATTGGCAGCTGCCCACGCGCAGCGAGAATGAATTGAATCTCACAGAGCTGGAGGATCTAACCGAGGCGGAATTTGTCAGCATCATTCCCATGATCAGGGAACGCATCATTGACCTCGAGGCGAACATTGAAAGGCGCTATTTGAAGCCACCGCTGGGATCACAGACGGGTGATGCACACCTCGCTGTGATTGCCCAGAATCAGCACACTTCGACGCAGACACAGAACTCTGCCTCCGCCGCGGCTTATCTGCTGCAGATGCAACAGCAGCAGCAACAGTTGATGGCACAGCAACAACAGCAACAACAACAGCAGCAGCAACAGCCTGGCAGCAATCTGAATGCCTCCTCGTTCAATGAACGCACCATGGCCTTGGCAGCAGCTGCTGCGGCAGCTGCCCCAAGTGTCGCCACCTGTGATGGAACCGCAGCAGTTGGTGGCACCCTAGAGCCTTGCTCGGGTGCCGCCTCGCCAGCGAGCAACTGTGACAGCGACAAGGACGAGAAGATCGAGAACATACCCAAGGGTCTGGTGCAGTGGCGAGATGCCGTCGCCCGCTCCCACACCACCGCACAGCTGGCCATGGCTTGTATGTGTTGGAGTCGTGTGTGGCCTGGGACAAGAGCATTATGAAGGCGGTAAGTTTGCCCTCTTTTCTTTTTTTTTTGGTTGATTCTTTCGGTTTCGTTTCTTCTTTTGGCTTTTCTCTTAGCTTGGCACCCCCAGTTTCCCCTCTCCCACTATATTCCCCCTCATTACAAGCTGCTATTGGTGCATAGAAACTAATCAATCAGTTTTCTCCCTTTCCTACTCCTTACTTAGTTTGTTGGCTTCCATATTAATACACACACTCACTCGTAGTCATCACATCAAAAGTAGTTTCCACTCACATATATACACATACACACACACATACACTCACATCTGCACTAACCATTTTCACCACTTTTCATTTCCGTAATCTTGCCTGATCCCTAGAAAGTTTTTCCGTTAAGATAGAAAGTAAAAGACCGAAAAGATATCAGTATTAATAAATGAATAGTACTATCTAAAAAAGTAGTAATTCAATAGTTTAACAATTTTATAGCTAAATTCAAAGAAGAGATTAGGAAAATAATATAATATGTTGTGAAGAATAAATTAAGAATAGGAAATAAAATATCACTTAAAGATCTCCATGATACAAATTTATATATTGAAATTAATTTAATGTCCATAACTTTTTGGAACTACGATCAAAAGACAACTACAGATATTTAGAGTTAGATACACTATACTTTTTTATTTGTACTATTCGAAACATAAAGCTACAAGTACAGCAAATTAGAATATTCATTAATTTCATTATTAAAAATTGAGTCAGCTATGATAGAGAGTAAAAAACGGAAGTTTAATAAGTATTATAGATCGTTATTTTATTTCCTTGGTTTATTTTAGAAAACTTTCTTACTTTCTTAGTTGCATGATTTTCAATTTTAGTTTTTAGCTTAGTAGATACACTTTTTCTTAAGTAGTACTTTTCTTTATGCATCCCCCGAAAAAAATGTCCTTAATTGAAAACAAAATTTATTAAGTGCCTTGAAAATTAATTCGATGTTTTTATTGTTTGTTCTTTTTCTTTCTTAACACTTTCGCTGAATGTTTGACTTGTTTGTTGTTTGTGGTGTTCCAATGGTGTTCTCTTTGATCAAAAATCAAAAAACGAATTTAACGCTTTCATACTCACACACACATACACATACACCTACATACACTCACACACACACAACTAAAAACACATACCTACATAAACATTGCCATTTGTTTTCACAATTGAATGCTTTTGTTGCCATACCCGCTACCGTTACCCGTTTACCCGTTACCGTTTGCCTGCTTAAACGAACGCAACCTTTGCCCACCATCACTGTTGACCCGAACACGAACACGAAACGCAAACGAACTCAAACTCAAACTCGAACGCAACTCGAACTGCTGACTACACAACTCGAACTCTAACATGGTTCAATTAAATGTTGCGCACGAAAGTATGCAACGCGCACAACAAAGAACAACAAGTCCAACAAAAAGAAAAGCAGCGCCAAAAAGCAGGCAACACCCCAGAAGAAGCAGCCATCAAAGCAAGCCAAGAAGGACAAAGAGAAGGAAAAGAAATCAACGCCAAAGAAATCAAAGCAAAAGTCCAAGGAGAAAGAAACGACGCCTACACCGCCACCGCCGCCCCCGCCGATGACCATTAAAATCAATCTAAAAGCGTTGGCGCAAAACGGTTGCGTAGAGTCCAACTACAACAGCAACTCGCAATCGAACTCGAACAGCGACAGCGACACGGACAGTGACTGCAACTCGAACGCGAATTCAAACTCGAAAACGAAAACGAACGGGAAACGCCGGAGACAACAGGGACAGGGACGACGTTCAGGCACTACTACAAACTCTTGCAAATATTCAAATTCCTTACAGAATTGCCAGTTCTGCACGTCGGGCGAGAATGAGGACAAGCTGCTGCTATGCGATGGCTGCGACAAGGGCTATCACACCTATTGCTTCAAGCCCAAAATGGACAACATTCCCGATGGCGACTGGTGAGTACAACAACAACAAGCAACAACAACAGCCCATACATCTCCCATATATCTCTCGAACTTGAACCTCGAACTCAAACCTCAAACTCCAACTCGTCTCTCGTGCTCATCTCTCACAACATTTGTCGCGTCGTTTTGCGTTTTGTTATCGTTATTGTTTTTGTCTTGTCTACCGCCCACGTTCCTCGCCACGCCCACGCCACGCACTGTGCCGCGTACCGCCTCCCCCCTCCCCCTAGCCTCCAGTAAGATAACTTTTTACTGTTGTCAACTAATGTGTTTCTTTTCCTCTCGCTCTCTTTCAGGTACTGTTATGAGTGCGTCAACAAGGCAACCAACGAGCGCAAGTGCATCGTCTGTGGCGGCCATCGTCCCTCGCCCGTTGGCAAGATGATCTACTGTGACTTGTGTCCACGCGCCTATCACGCCGACTGCTACATTCCCCCCCTGTTGAAGGTGCCGCGCGGCAAGTGGTATTGCCACGGCTGCATCACTCGAGCGCCGCCGCCAAAGAAACGCAGCGCTGCCAGCAGCAGCGGTGGCGGCAGCAGCAGCAAGTCTCGGCGGGATCGTGATGCCAGCACCGCGGCCAAGCGACGTGGCAACGAGAAGCAACAGCTGCTCGCCTCCGCCGGCAGCATGGAGCAACTCTGCCCCATCGATCCGCATCAGCAACAACAGCAACAACAACAGCAGCAGCAGCAACTGTTGCTGCACAGCTCACAGCAGTCGTTGAATTCGTCGCATGACGAGTCTATGACATCCTTGCCAGCGCCGCTGAGGTGAGCCAAAGACTGCATACAAGTCGTTGCCTCAGCTAAACACATCCGTCCCTCCCCTCCATCCCCCTCTCTCTATCTCTGTAGTCCGGCGCACTCGATTGCCTCGGCGACGTACGATGAGCATCACAACAACTCCATCGACACCAGTCGCTTCCAGGCGCATCTGGGCAACAACAATGGCGGCGTACCGCTGGAGGAGGCAACAACAGGAGGAGGAGTCACCAACTTTGCCACCACCACAGCCACGCCCACCGCTGCCACAGCCTATGTGCCACCGAGCCAATTTGGTGTCGTGCCACCGCCTCAAGCCATGCAGTTTGTTGCCATGTCACCGCGTGCTGTCACGCCCACGCGAACTCCAACGCCCACGCCTGCACCGACGCCGCCACCTCCTGCGCTGCCTGCGCCTCTGCAGCCGCCGACGCCCAACTTGACGGCGCCGGTGTTGATGCAACCCTCGCCCACAGCGCTGCTCAATGTGACGTGTCAGTCGCCGCCTCAGCAGCAGCCTCAGATGATGGCCATGCCCTCGCCACGCACTTGCACGCCCACGCCGCCAGCTGTGGCAGCTGGTGCTGGAGCTGGCACACAAATGTCGCCGCCGCCCATCAACATTCATGCCATACAGGAGGCCAAGGAGAAGCTGAAGCAGGAGAAGAAGGAGAAGCATGCCACCAAGAAGCTCATCAAGGAGCTCGCAGTCTGCAAGACGCTGCTTGGCGAGATGGAGGTAAAGAGCCTTTGTATTTAAGGGTGTATAAAGAGACTATTGAGTTGTCACAAAGATGTATAAGGAGACTATTGAGTTGTCGCAACGTGTGAAAGCAAAAAGCTTGTATTTAAGAAGTATAAGGAGACTATTGACTTCTTGGAAAATATAAAACTAAACAGGCAGTAATAACTATATTGTAATAAGCTCATATCGTTGTAGACTTTCTGCAGTAATTCTTTGGGATATACAAATAATTGTAATATAATTAATGTTTTACCAACTTGTTAATTTGACAATCGTTTAACAAATGAAAGCAGACTTCATAATTGAGTTTATTCGGTTCAAATCCATAGATTCTTATTCCTTCTAAGACAGCTTAAAATTGTAAATCAAAGTTAGTAAATAGAGTAATTAAAGCGTTTCATATGAATACGCTTCTAGTTAGTACATAATAAAAGAGACATAGATATGTTATACTATAGATTTGAAGAACGGACAAAGTGGATAGTTGAAACTGTGATGTGTAACGAAGCCTGTTCGTTCAAAGCTGGTGGACTTGTAACATCATGAAAGGGGTTAAAATGAAATCCTTTCCGTTATGTTCCTTCTTTAGATAAACTACATTATTAAAATAACTTACGTACCTAATTGAAGGGAGAAAGGTGTAAGCGCATACGAGGATAGTAAACAGGAGAGCAAGAAATAGCTAGAAAAGTAAATGAATAGGGATCAACTTTTAACTATGGAAACTTCTCCTTTACGATTCACTCTACTATGATCCTTAATAAAACAAAAAAAAAAAAACAGAACCCTCAAATGAATTTTTTGCAATGGTAACCAAATAAACAAAAAGAAATACTCAATTATTCACTTAGACTTAATCTTCTGTTAAAATGAATAACTTTAGGTTTTGATCTAATCTTCACCTAAAAGTAATACCTGAAGTTTTCACTCCCTTTGATTCTTAATAATTGAATTTTTGGCTTTATTATAACTTATATTAAATGCTTTCTATTATTTATTCATTAGCTACATGAGGATTCGTGGCCATTTCTGCTGCCCGTGAACACCAAACAGTTTCCCACATATCGCAAAATAATCAAGACACCCATGGATCTGTCCACCATCAAGAAAAAACTGCAGGACTTGACGTAAGTGAGCTGAACTAACAGCATTTAGTGCGATATTAATAAGATTTCCAATCACTTTTACAGCTACAAGTGTCGCGAGGACTTTTGTGTGGATGTGCGTCAAATCTTTGACAACTGCGAGATGTTCAACGAGGACGATTCGCCAGTGGGCAAAGCGGGGCATGGAATGCGAAAGTTCTTCGAGTCGCGTTGGACGGAATTGACTGATAAGCACTCTTGATATCCTCCGCTGGCGCAGCATGAGATGGCAGCAGCAGGGGGAGGAGGAGGAGGAGTGGGAGCAGCGGAGGTAGCACTAACAACAAGTGAAGCAACAACAGTATCAGCTGGAGCAGCTGCAGCGGTGGCAGCAACATTAGGAACGCCAGTGACAGCCGCAACAGCCGCACAATTTTGGTAGAAGAAAGCCGAAAAGAGAATTGAATATTGTATATAAGTGGAGAAGAGAGGAGAGGTAGCTGTAGTTTGTATTATTATGCATTATATATATTTATACAATACAATATGGAACATACACAACAACTATATATACGCAGCTATATATATAGAGAACGAGAGAGAAAGGGAAATGGAAATGGAAACGAGAGTATTGAACGTCCTAAAAAAAAAAAAGAGTTGAAGCTACGAACAAAGCAGTAAAATAAGGCAAAAATGAATGCGGAAAGATAATGTGTATTTTAAGCAGAGAGATGATAAATAGTAATTAATTATCATCTCATCATCATCTCAATGCGAGTGTTGTCTATAAATGCAAGATTTGGAACAGTATTTTGTGCACAAGGCTGCGTGGGGCTTTGTTAATATTATTATGATTTGCGATTGTATTAAATGATAATTTCTAGTTTAGTTGGAACTCTAGCCGTTAAAACTTAGCAACTATAAACTCTTAAACTACAACTAATTGCATACGATTATTATTATTATTATTGTATACTTTACAAACATCATGACATTGTACTTTATTTGATAGCAATCACACGCTCATTTAAGTTTTAACTTGTATTTGTACTTATAGTGAACGCGATTTGTATATGTATGCAAGCATTAATTGTATTTATATTGACTAAACTATAACTATAACTAAATCTAAATTTAAAAGAAAACTACAAAACTAACGCTATACTTAATTATTAATGACAACAACAACAACAACAAAACCATACATACTCACAAAAAAAATAAGGAAAAAGAAGCAAAAGATAAAACGTTGTGTAAATGAATTCGAAATTAAAAAACAAATACTATTAAATTATTTTCTGAGTGTACAACAAAAGCAAAAACAGCGTCATTTTATATATAACAATAACATTCGAATAGTGAGTATGGGAAGCGGAGGAGGAGTATTACAGTATTACAGCACACAAATATACATATTATTAAAGGCAAAAAACAAAACAAATTTAACAATCGGACAATTAAGGCAATTTTACAGCTTAGCTTAGAAACGAATTATGAATGTGGCATATTATTAGGCGAACTCTGCGCAACAAAAACAATTTTAGCTGTAAATACAAAAAGAAGAAGAAATAAATATATACACATAACAACAATTCACAATAAATTTATATATATACACAAAAATACAATATAGTATATGCCGAGTGTTGTTAATCACCAGAATACAAGAATATTTACATGGAAATTTTTGCATAAATTATAAATGATTTGCAGTGCAGCACAATAAATAAAAAACAATTGACCGATCGATCGATACAACAAACAAAACATTATTGGCAAGTTCAATCACAAGATAACAAACATACATATAGACATAGACAGAGAACCTCAAACAACAAATCGAACTACCTACAAAGCAGCAGCAGAAGCAAGCTACATAATCAGCATCATTATCAGACAAAATACATAAACCAGTTAGCATTATCCAATCCC
This sequence comes from Drosophila kohkoa, assembly GCA_019972355.1. Classification (NCBI taxonomy): domain Eukaryota; kingdom Metazoa; phylum Arthropoda; class Insecta; order Diptera; family Drosophilidae; genus Drosophila; species Drosophila kohkoa. The sequence continues at coordinate 3,344,182 of BJEL01000064.1, read as the reverse complement.
CAACATATACATATATATATATTGTATGTTATGCCATTAACTGATATTTATAAATGTGTTTAGCAGTAGTTGGTTGTAAATACAAAAAAAGGACATACTAAAGTTAGCAGAGACTTGTACATACTGACAAATAAATCTAGAAAGATAGTGAACGAAGCAAGAGAAGAGAGAGAAGAGCATTCGCAATTCGACTATGCTCCTGTTATACCAACTGCAGCAGTAAACCGAAGATCGCAAGTTTATTCCGACTTTTTTTTAAGCGCTTTCGCCTCGTTTCGATGCCCAGAATAACAAAAAAAAAAAAAAAAAAAAAACAAGAAATCAATCTGTAGGAAATGTGAAAACAATAACTAATTGCATGTGTGTTGTTTTTGGTGATACATAACAGAAATACATTTATTTTTAAAGCATATTTAAATAATAATAATAAACGATATATTAATAATGACAAAATAAATAACGATAATAATAACACTTTACCATATATACAACCTATTTAATGACGAACGCATATTAAAACATATGATTGTGAGCAAGCCGCAAACAAAAAAAAAAAAAAAACGTACGGAAAAAACAAAAATAAAATGCAAAAAAAACAAGAATCTCAAAATTGAAAAAAATTCATTAAAAAAAAAACAAAATCCAAACCTTTCGACATTTGTGCACACACGGAAAGAAATACAACTAAATAATATCAAAAATGTATAAAACAAGACTTTTTATTGCTGAGAGAGTTTTAAAGAGCTAAAGGAAAGGTAAGGAAGATAAGGAAGGTGCAATAAACAATTTCGATATATCTTAAAGGTATTATGTTATTTTGCTTATGATGTTTATATGTATCCAAAAGATGTCCTTAATATTCCATATATTGACATTTTTTAAACCAAAAATCTACTTATCCGATTACAATCTTTGGGAATGAATGTATCCTTTAGCTTATTCCCATTGCCAAGATAAGATAAAAATATTGTAATTAGATAACTAGATTTCTTGATTAAAAAATATAAATATTAAGGACATCTTTTGGGTATAATTTTGCTCCCCAAACTAAAAAACATAATCGGATACTTGGATTTGTGGTTATACACATATAAAACTTAAAAAAGTAGAACCAGTAAATAATTGTCTCTTGACAATAAAAATGTGGCTCTGTAGAATCGCTTATATCTATTAACAAGATATAATCTCAAAAATTATCAACTACAAATAGCTACTGTTTTTAGTTAGTTTTTATGCATCGATTTTTATAAAAACAAATATGTTAAGAAGCTACAGTCGATTGTGTTTGACTGTGTGATACACAGTGGTATTATTCTTAAAGTATACCAAATAAAACACTGCAAAAATTCAAAAATATACCGAATGTTACAATTGGTATATATTTTATATTTTCTACTACTGCCGAAATATACCATGGATGACAAAATATACCACATTGTCAGCCAAATCAGCTAAGGCCCCATTGTAGTAGGCGTTATTTGCTATACAGAAGTATTTTTTCAATAGCTTCTACAATTTGTATCCGATTGCAATCAAATTCTCAGGAATCGTAAAACTATAGTTACTGTCGGAGCTAAAATTAGAGCTATAGCTTTAAAACTACGCTTGAATGTTCGCTTTTTGTTGATTTGCGGGGGCAGAAAATCAGCGTGCAAACTTTTCAAATGCTGTTAAATAGCTCTTAAAGTCTCTGAGATCTAGGTGTTCATACGGACAGACATACATGGCTATATCGTCTCGGTTGTTGATCAAGAATATATATACTTTATAGGGTCGGAGATGCTTGCTTAATAGATTTGAAAAGGTAAGGTATACATATCATACTTGTACATAATTTTCTGTAATTTGTAGTACGCAATGCTCAAATTACGATGGCCTAATTTCCATCTGATCAATTAGTAGACGAAATACATTTAATGCTGCACAAAATGGGGATCGTAAATATGAGGTAAGGAGGAGTTTACAGCTCCAGTCGAACCCTTGTCATGCTAGCAATCCTTTGGAAACTGAAGTGCATCCTGTGAGCCAATTTGGATGTCAATTACATAAGTGATGCACTGCAAGTGGCATGCAACCTCAGGCGTTGCAACTACAACTCTCCGATCAAGTCGAAGTTGAAACGAATCAGACCGCAGAGTCGGGTCAACCCTTTAGAATGCAAACTTGTGCCATTGGTTGCCACACGCCATTTACAGTTGCAGCAGTTGAAGCAGTGGATGCAAGATGCAGTTGCAGTTGCACTCGTTGGGGGCACATCAACTGTCTGTTGTGCTACATGCATAGTTGATGGGATACATGACCATAATCAAATTGAGTGCATGGCAATTACAAATTTGCCGACTTACAAACGCATCAAAAAGTCACCGCAAACTGACGGCAAATGTTCATTGGCCATGTCGAGCTCAATTTGGGATCCCAGAGTCGAGTCTCTTGCAGCTGGAGTTGAAGCTTGAAGTTGGTTGATCAATCCGACATTGTAAATCATATTGAGTAAAGTGGGGAATTTGCCAAAGACGTCTGTGAAAATCAATCGACAAAAAGTCCTCACATAAATCACATTTTCGGCCACGTTGACAGATTGGCAGCAAATTTGCATGTTTGGGTTTTTATTTAGGTGCGATTTTTACTGTGAAATTGGCCATAAAATGTGCTCAGGAACTGTGTGTGAGAGCTGTGTGGGAATTGCGGCGAAGTTCTTTAGGTGTTAATACTGTTCCCTTTTTTACGAGGCATCCAATTCCATCGTAATCCGGAACAATCAGCGTTAAAAAGCCGACAACCTGCGCACGCAAACGACTCATTAAACCCCCTCTTAAAAGACATTTCGTTATAACTTTGTGAGTGATGTACATATGTACATACATATATGTACATTTATGTATATGTATGAAGTTGGTGATCTGCTCTTTGGTCAGTCGCTGGCCAATGCCATTGACAGTTTGAAAACTGGAAACTCGAAACGCTTTAAAAATCGCTGATTTATGTAATTATTCGGGGCGACAAGAATTTCGTGCCCAACTCAACTCTGTTCTCCCTCAAAGGGTCTCAACTGCAACAAGCTCAACTTGCGCGACTTTAAAGTTACCTTATTGTTACCGATTTAAATAATTTAGCTTGTAAGACTACAAAATATTAGTATTCAGATATTATTATATTTATTATTATGACAATGAATTATTATATTATATTATTATATTATTATTATTGCTCAACTTGTGTGACTTTAAAGTTACTTTATTGTTATCAAATTTAGTTAAGTGACAAAGTTTTTGGCTCGAATATCAGAGTATTTAGTATATTTACTGAAATTATTTATTTATTTAATATTATTATTATATTATTATTGCTCAACTTGTGTGTCTTTTAGAGTTACCTTAATGTTACCGAATTTAGTAAAGTGGCAAATTAAGTTTTTGGTCAAAATACCAGAATATTTGGTATATTTACAAACATGAATATTATTATTATTAAGATTATATATTATAATCTTATATTTGTAAATTATTGTATTATTATATTATTGTATTATGTAAGGTATCTAAAATGGATGAAAGTTATTCTTTAGCGAAATGAAATAGTAGAAAAAGAGCTTCGTTTTATTTTCTAAATTTCACTTTATGTCATTACATTTATTGTCTAAAATAAAAATGAAAAGATTTGTTATGCTTGGAAGCTTCATTTAGTCTTTCTTTAAATTTACTTATTTTACTAAATTTCTACTGGAAGTTGACATCTAAGATATTTTGTTGTTTAATAAATGACATTCTTAACAAGAAATAATATGGCCTTAAACAAATTTTAATTTTAAATAATTTAATTATATTTATTTCAAAAGATTGCCTTAAGGATTTTGTCATCTCATTGTAATAAGGCATTTAAAAAGATATTAGTAAAAAAAATAAAAATTCATTTATATCCCAGCAAATTTCATTATAAGACACGAATGATACAATGAATCTCTTTTTATACCTCATAAAAAATGAATCATTTTCTATTAGACATTTTAAAATCCAAAAATGCAAAAATCTTTTTATATTATAGTTTTGTATTATAATATATTGTTATTAATATTTTGTTTATTTATAATGAATTTATTTATTTGTATCATTATTAGATGAAATTATTTATATTTCTTTAAAAAGGTTATTGAACTTAGAAGCAGCTGATTGTGTGAATTCATTCACCCAAGTTTAGAACCATTCTTTATAATTCTGATACTAAGCAAACATATTTTCTATGTCTCTAAATTGTTTACGTTTACACACCAGTAAACCCCACAGCCAGTCTGAGGCTAGGGTATAAGAGCGACGACAACGATTGCAGCGAGGAGGAGACACGACAAGCTAAAGCAAAGCTGCGGCTGCTGCAGCAGCATTATCAAAACATCATGGAAGATGACCAAATTAACTGACTGCTGCGGCCCACGATGGCGACGACTCCAACTCCAACTCCAGCTCCAACTCCAACTCTGCATCGAAGTGCAGCTTGGACTGCAGCTTTGGACAACGATGGGATTTCGACTCGCACGCTACCTGCGACTTTGTTGGGCAATAAAATTGCCTCCATCGAAATTAAGAACGAAAAATGTATTGAAAAGTGGTTGGGGCAAAAGGGAAGAAACAAGCAGAGATAGAGATGGAAATGGAGATGAAGATGGAGATGAAGTTCGAGGAGTAGGAGAATGCAGCAACTAATTTAGCGCTGTGCAACGAAACGAGTTTCATGTCTCTTCGAAGTTAAGCAGTGTATATAAATATATATGTATATATATTCATATACCACACACATATAATTTAACATATATGTATGTGTATGTGAGTGAGCAGCTGGTGACCAGAACGGCCCCCAAAATGGAGTTTGATAATGGGCGCAGATATTTTTTGGGGATTGGTTTTTTCGTTCGCTTTCGACTCTTTTGTGATTGGAACATTAATTAAGACACAAAATGCGATTAAAAAAGAAACTACAACAACAGCAAAAAAACAATGACAATGGCTGCATTATTATAAGTCAGAATAACTCATGAATATGCATGTAGTGCACTCATGAATATTCATAAATTAATGACAGCTCAATGGCTACCTCGATGCCAATCATGGCAATGGCATTTAGTGGATGCGACTTCACAATGAGTTCTTCCCAAAAACAGAAGTGAATCAACATATTCGCAGCACTCAAAGTATTTGAAATAATCAAAGTATTCGAAACACTCCAAATACTGTAAGAAGGTTGCATGCGTTTCTCTTTTTTTTTTTAAAGTAATCCTACTTTAAATTGAGTTGCACAAAGACTTCCCTTAAAAGTTTCGTTAAAGAGTGAGAGGGAAAATAAAATATATTTATATAATTCAACACATACATATTTATATTTATCCGATAGAAGGGTATTATAACTTTGTGCTGGCAGGATCAGCGTCAACAGCCTAGAAGATATAGTCGTGTACGCCTAGATCTCAGAGAGTATAAGAAATAGAGGTATAATTTTCGTCGGTATCACTTGATATGCTTGCACGGAGATACAGTTTACTTTAAACTTTTGCTACGTCCACATCCGCCCCACCAAATCGACAAAAATCAAATAACAAGCGTAATAAATCGCGATATTTGGTACATAAAATAACTATTGTCTTTATGATTCCTGAACATTTTTACACTCGACTTTAGCTTTCTTACTTTCTGTATATTATTTTTTAATTTAATTACATTTCAATTTTATTTACAATTTTATAAAATAATATTTTACAATAATGTTCTCTACATATGTTTATTATTTTACTATAAATTTAAAACACCAAACTCTAAACTAAGAAACTAGTTCAAGCTTTACAAAATTTTCAAAAAATTCACTTGTTTTCAAGTTAGAATAAATACAATTTTTTGGTTGGCTTTTTTTGAATAGTTAAGGAAGATTTGTCAGCTGCAACTAAACTAAATATTCCTTTTGAATTTATCTACAAATTTATCAAACAAATCATAAAATCTGAGGTATTTTAAATAGTGCAATAAACCAAAGTGTGCAATTATGTGCATACTGTTTAAGTTAACTGCTTACATTTTAAGAAGAATGTTGCAATTGTTTTTAAGTAATTTACTTCGGCTATTTGAATATTCAATCTTCCGTAAAATAATGAGTTCAAGTTTTTTTTTTTATAATAGCTGCTTTCAAACGAACGAAGTTTTCGGACTTCGTGTAGTCTTTTTGTCTGTATTCCTCAATTGTATTTCAAATTAATTTGTATTTAGTTACAGAGTATCCTTTAATTTGATTTTTTGGTATGTGTGAGGAAATCATATGGCGCTTTTATTAACTCTCGAGTAACTTAAGTCTGCATTGTTATCAATGTCTGGCTGCAACTTGCCGTAGAAGCTGTTGCTGACACGCAGCACGATGTGGCACTTGGCAAGTAGCTGGTGGCAAGTAGGTACGTGTGATGGCAACAACAACAGTCATGGATCTGCGCTGCTGATGACGATGGCAATGAAGTTGATGCCATCTGCAGCAACAGCAGCAACAGCAGCAAAAACAGCAGCCATAGTCAGAAGACAACATGGTTTTGGCTTGTTGTTGTCACTGTTGTCCTTGTTACTGTTGCAGCCGCTGTTGCAGATGCTGTTGCTGTTGCTGTGGCAGTCGCTGTCTCTCTATTATCGTTGCGTCTTGATCGTCGTCGTCGTCGTCGGGGCAACAACATCATATTGTTGACTACTGACACATGGACACAAGGCTAGGCAAAGGCTGGCTACTGGCATCAGTTGTTGTTGTTAATGCTGTTGCAACGTGCAACATTTGCATTCTCCAAGTTGAGCTGACTCCATTTTTGGGCCAACTTATCGCGAAATGAAAACATCAGACGCAATTCGCAAGGCGTGGCTGTGGAAAAGGGAAGTAGTGCGGAAAGGAGAAGGTAAGGGGTACAGATTGGAGTAGAGAGCATCCTCTTCTCAATTGTGGCACATTTCGTGTCGCTTTTTAATGGGCCAACTAATCATGACTTCCGCTCTCAGCTCAAAATAATCTTTAAGATAATTCTCGACTGTTTGCTTTGCACTCTTTCTTTTCTTTCTTCCCCTCTCGTCGGCGGATGTTTCAAGTTTCAAATTTCAAAAGTTTTCTGAGCCTGAGATTTCAAGTGTAATTGTCTTTGATATTCTAAAGAAATTGCAGTCGTCACTTGATTTATGCCTAGCACTGTAATACGCAATTGGTGACGGGGGACGGGGACGAGGGACGGGGGGAGGGGCAAAAATATTTTTAATTAAAAAATTTTATGCTCGATTTCTGACGAAGTCGAGAAACAGAAGATGATGATGAAGAAGAAGAAGCAGTTGGTCAGCTAATCGCAGTGCATTAGTCTTGTCGGCCATATTGTCGGCCATTAAAACAATTCTACACATTTTCCAGCAAGCGGTGGGGTGAGGGAGAAGAGAGAGGGGGGGGGGGAGAGGTTCGACTCGGAATTGGAGATGGAGATGGAGATGGAGAGTCGGAGTTGAAGCGGGGCACCCATTAGTGCTCAACATGGAAGCTTCGGCGCTCATTCGATTTTAATTGCCACCTTTTGCGTGGCTGTTGGCCAACAACAACAACAGCTACAACAGCAACAACAACTCTTGACTTGGCCCTTTTCGTGGGATTCGTTTTGGCTCTGGTCATTAGCGCTGGCTGCGTGTAAAATGGCAGCCACACAGCCCCCGTTTGCTACAAAGTTGTCGACATATTGAGGTTGATTCGTTTGTAACTAATCCATGGCCAGGTCTCGCTTCGGTTCGGTTCAGTTCAGTTCGGTTCGGTTTAGGCCCTGTGTGTTGTCGTGTTAACTGCTTTATGCTGTTGCATCACATGTGCAAAGTCATCAGCCAGCGAGCATTGGAATGTTTTTTTTTTTGTTTGTTGTTTTCGGCCTGATAATGATGATATATGGCTCAAACTTTTTCTTGGCAGGTGTTTGGCCATCATGGAAATGATTAGGAAAGGCTTCTCAAGAAATTGGGTATTATTTTTGCCAGCCAGCCACACTTTGTGTAACTCGTCTTCGCATTGTAATTACAATTATTGGCCAAAGTTTTGCTACCTTCTTCTTCTTCTGACCGGAAATCTGGTAATTGCCTTCAATTTGTAGAGCTTTGGCAATTGGATTTATTTGTTGGCCTCATTAGGTCGCAAGTGCCACAAAGGATTCTCACACGCAATGGCTTAAAGAACACAAACACAATCATAATCGAATCGATTGCCATTGATTCTCTAATAGTAAGAATAGTGTGAACCAAGGAAATTACGTTTAATTAGCCACACGATTAATTACACTCATTTAGAGCGTACTAGTTTTATATTGCTTGCTGCTAATTAATGTGCAATCACCAATTAAAGGGCAAGTCGAGGCCTATAATTGATATTTCTATTCCTACACCTTTTCCTTCACTTTTCAAGTAATCTAGTTGAACTACTAATGCGAGTGGATTGACCTGATTAGAATTATGAATACATAATTTCGTGCAATGAACTTATATTCTAATTTCATTCTCAAGATATGATATCTCTTCTTTGTGTTTACAGTAATAGAATACTCATCAAGTTTTGACTAAAGAATTGTATTTTGCTTATAATACTAAGCATACTAAGTTAATCATTATGGACATTAATCAATAGTATTTTAATGAATGGACTGCAACTTGTGATTGATGAAAAATTCAACACATTTGCATACTGTATCTTTAGTATCTCTAGTTTCATATGTAAATATTATCAATTTATCAGAACTCAGTGTCAGAAATACCTCACTTCAACAATCAAAAGGCTTTTAGGAATTAATTTAGAAAAAAGTTGCATGGAAGTTTAACTAATTAAATCTGAAGCCTTCTTTAAGAAATCTGAAGCCTGTTTAAGATTATTTTTGTTAGTATTCCTGCACTGTTCTTTAATTAATGTGTACTTATGTATTATTTATAAAAAAGTTGTATAGAAGTTTAACTGAATAAGATATTAAGCTTTAGAATTTGAAGCTTTTTAAGATTTTGCATACTCCCCTATAATGAAAATAATGAGAAAGAAAGTCGAGTATATAGACTGTGAGATACCCGCTACCCATTTTGAATAAATGCAAAACAGCGCGATATTATTCTTAAAATATACGAAAATAATGTACCACAAAAGTACTAAAATATACCAAAGGATATAATTGATATAATACTATTTCATAATATACCAAAACAGCGCGATAATATTCTTCAAATATATCAAAATAATGTACCGCAAAATAGTAAAACTATTCCTAATGTTATAATTGGTATTCTAATATAATATTACATTCCAAATATATCATTAAGTGCAAAATATACCAGATTGTCAGCGAAAACAGCCAATACACTATTGCAGTAGTCGTTTCATGCCATACAATAGTATTTATTAAATAATTTATAAATTATAAAAATAATAAAAATATTTATAAAATTGTTATCTGATGGCATCCCAATTTTCAGGAATCATAAAAACTGTAATTAGTTATACAAAAATTACGTTTGTTATTCGGCTTTTATTGTGCGGGAATAAATTAAACAAACTTGATTTGAGTGCAGACATTACAAGTGCTGTTGAAAAAATGTATATTACTATCGCTTAAAATCTCTGAGATCATACAGACCGACAGACAGACAGATTAAGAATATATATACATTATGGGATCAAAAACATATAACATAAATACATATTAGCTTAAAAGATTTTATGCGCTTTTTAAAATAAGACTAAATATAGTAATAGTATTGCTGTTAAATAAGAGTTACTGAAAGTTAGTCGGAATTTTGTAATGTTAAAAATATAAATGATAATAATAATAATAAAATCAAGAAATAATTATAAATGCTAACATTAAACTTACCCAACATTGACTATAGGTACTTAATAATAATAATAATTACATTGCATTTACGCAATTCCACAGAGTACTTATTATACTACTACCACAATGATGAGCTTTCACACGCATGCAATGCATGTGAGCTTTCGCCTTGCGCAGCCCTTGCAAATCGTTGGCATTCCTAAGCAAATAAAAAGCACACTAATACATATGCACAGTTCAGTGTTCAGTGTAGTTGAAGAGAAACAATGAGAAAGAAACATAATCGTAATGAATACAAACTTTCAAATACAAGTAACATAGTTATGGCATTCCGTTAACTGGCGATTTCCGCCACGGCTTAAAGCAATGTTAAATACTTGAGGCACTGGATCAACTAGTTGGTTAGTTAGTTAGTTTCAGTTGGAAATGCCTTTGTTCGGCTAACAACAATTGGCAACAAGCCACAACTATTCGCTTTGTCCGTCAAAAGTGTTGAGCACGCAATTCCGTAGCGGCTTTAATAATAATCAAGAGTAAGCGTAAGCCGGGTCTAACTCCGATTAATTAACGCCATCGCCGCGTCGATTGTAATTGGCTTTAATGATGCAGTTTGAAAACTGTAACTGCTCCAAGGTGAGGCGAGGAAGTTGCCAATTGCCACTCGGAGTAGTTGGTTTTAACTGAATTCACTGTGATTTCAGTTACGTGCGTACATTTCGCGCAATTGCGTTAATTAGCCACACACAGAGAGAGAGAGAGAAGCCTCAGCCATTGTTATGCCTACATTCTACAATATTATAGACAATGGCTCCTCTTGGCCAGATAGGATAGATAGATAGAGCGCTAATGGGCTACAACTTTATTGGCCAAACAACAACGAACGTTGGCTCAATTCACTTAATGATGATCGCAGCTCCAATTGCGGCGCGCTTTTAATTAACTTAATGAACCGCAAAGCCGTTGCAAGTGCCACAGCAGCAGCCAAGAGTTATGAACATGCAACATGAATCAGCGGCCATCAATCGCCATCAATCGATGGGACAATTAACTGCAGCCATTTTGTTGTTGTCCGCTTGTTCACGCTGATTGGCAGCGGACATTGACAACTTATGGTATATTGTATATACAATATACCACACATATACTACACACACACACACACACATCGTAATTGCAATGCGCCAGCTCAGCTCAATTTACACTTTGATTTCAATCAATTGTGCAGTGGGACTCCGATTGGGATTCTGATTCCACATCTCCACTGTTTTCATTTCCTAAATAAAACTCAGAGTCCTCACTGTCTGCTGTCTTTAGTCTGCGACTCAATTGCCTGGCCATTGTGCGGGTCTCTCGCGTTCATTAACAAATATTAGTTTCAATATTGTTTTTATCATTCTCAATTTATGTCTGACGGCGACATTTTGCTTTAATTGGTCATAAAGAATTGGTCGACTGCCAAGCGCACAGTGGAACAAGCTTCATTGATTGCTGGCACAGATTTTTTAGTGAAAGATTCTTGCAAGAAAAAAATAAATAGAGAATATATATTTTTTTTCTTTTACTTAATTAAGGCTGAGATTTCATTGATGTGGTTTAGAGTGCTTTATATTTAAGACTCTTGCAAACAAGAAATACATTAAATATACATAATATATATATACACATAATATATATATTAAATATATATATAAAATTTGAGCTCATTAAAATATTTAAGAGAAATTTCTGTATTTTTTAACCAATTTTTAGAAAATCGGAATTTATTTTTTGATAAAAATTCAAATAGTTTTCTTTCGATAATGTTTAATAGAGATTTAATTAGCAATCGAACCTTTTAGTTTGCTTGCCCCTAATATAAATGTTTTAAATATTTCTACTTAACACGGAAAAAAACGTGCTAAGATCAAAATTAAATATTTCTACTAATCACAGAAAGAAAAAAACGTGCTAAAATCAAGAAAAAACTTGAATTAATATGTCAAAATTGAACCAAGAAAGTTTATTTGTAAATCAAGATCGAAAATCTACAAAAAATCTAGATTACCCAATCTTGAAATTCAAGACTGGATATAAATTTGCTTTAAGAAGGGAAAAATCTCAAGCCAAGAAGGAAAAATCTTATATCAAGAACAAACCATATTAAATCAACATTTTGATGCCAAATTTTCATTTTAAAATTAAAATCTTGAGTTAAGATTGCTTCATTCTAAATTAAATGTTATCCTAAAAATCTTATTTAAGGATTGCACTTTTTAAGATCGAAAGAAACTTAAATCAAGATTTTTCCAATCTACATTTTTTGCTGTGTGAGCATATTGGTAAAAAGTTTTTAATTATTTGAAAATAAAAAAAATAGCGATGAACCTAAAATAGATCAGAATAGAATAAATTGAATCCTTTTGATTTAGATGAACTTGAATAGAGTTGAAAAGTAATTTCTTTTAATAGTTTAAAGAACTCATTAATTCTAGGAATGAAATTTGGAAAAACTAAGCTCAACCCAATTTCATTGGCTTGCTGTGACAGATCTTTATCAATGCGCTCTCTTTGACCACTGTGCAGTGCTTGCTTAGTTGCAGTCTGTGGTCATCGAGTGGGGCGCGCTCTGCTTTTGGAAGGGGGGAGTTGCGGAATTGGGCATGGAATGCGGGCAGTTGACGATATAATAACAAAGTGCATGCACATAAGTACATATTTATGCCGTATACAGTCGTATATCTAGTTAATTATTGCATTACGAGTGGGCTAATTTATTACAAATTCATTTGTTAATAAGCTCCAATGGCGTAGGAGTTGCCATTTCAATTGATGCCCCCGACAGTGAAGGCATTTAATCTATAAGAAATGTTTCGGTTTTCTTCACAAATCGAATGAGTTTCAGTTAATGGCACATAAATATGTTTATTGATTGCATTTGAAACTTGTTTAAGAAAAGCTAACAAAAAAGAAAATAGAAATATTTTTAATGTTAACTGATATCAAAGTTGTAACTAAAATATCTTCGTGCTTTGCTACCTCTCATTTTACAAGATTGTCAAAAATGTCATTCTATTTTATGATATCAGTCTTTCTTAAAGTTTTTCCTGAAATATATGAGCATATTTCAGAATAGTAATCGTAATCGTTTTAAAAACTTATTCCTCTGGAGTTATGAATCTTTCGCTTGCCTAAATATCAACTGTCTTCAATTTATTTTCACAGCCCACAAATTACACACAATAAATTTGATGTCAACGTAAAAAGAGAGGGGGAAAAACTAACGAAAATAACAGAAAAAAAACAATGAACTGCTGTAGATACAAGCTGAAAACACGCTTGACTATGACTCCATGAAGCAAGTTGTACTACGAGTCCCCACCTTCGAAAAAAAAAATAACCCAAACACAAAGTGTTTGCTGGCCGAGAAATGGAAGAACTAACCCCAGGCTGGTTGGCTGTTTGGTTGGTTGGTTGGTTGCCTTGTTTTGGGCTCGTTGGGGCCATTAGCCAGCCGCAATACAACAACAACAAGAACAAGAAAAAAAAGCACACACTAATGGTAACAACAACAAGTCGAATACTAACAACCACAACAACTTGGGGCACGACATTTGACAACGCTAATAAATGTGCTGAATTTCATATTTATGGCTTCATAATTCCATAACAAAAAACGCGGCCGAAGAAGCGAGTTCGAATGGCACAACATTTGTACAAGTCGATGACGACGTTCGCTCGTATGGAGGATGGTGTGGATAGAGCTGGCAGTAGAGAGGAGGGAGCACAGAGGGGCATAGAGGGGGTAACTAGTGCCTTGGCTAGTCTAAGCCAAGGAGTCGCTGGCGGTGTTGAAATTTCATATGCTCTCCAAGCAAAGTCGCCGCCAACTTCAACTTCAACTCCAGCTCAAGCTTCAGCACCAAACTGCAAACTCAATGTTGTTATTAGTTTTGTTAACCTAATATGCCCTGGATATACAAATTGTGAAGGATATGCTTTGCTAGAGATTTAGTTTGCACTGCAGTAAAATTAAGGAAATTTATTCTTTTCTGAAAATTTGTTTAACTAACAGAGATACGATAAAGAGAACGCTTAGTATTGTAAAACTATTGTTTTAAAAGTAATATTACAATTATAATTTATTCATTTTTTTAATATAATTTTAAAAGATATTTTAAGATATCTGTTTAAAGTAAGAATATTTTATATAATTTTGAAAAATATTCAAGTAAGAATTTTCATAATTGAAGAAGCCATAGAGTGAACAGCTGGTATTGTAAATATTTTGAAAATATCATAATATTCCATATTCAATAATTGTTTATTTCAATAAATATTATTCCTAAAATAGTAAAATATTAAATATATTATGATATAATACAAATGCTAAGATTTTATTTTGTTGTATTAAACAACATATAAATTAACTGTCGAGTCGATGGCCTTAGTTGCTAGCACTCCCTTTCTTTTAGTTATTATATTATTCTGTATAATAATTAACTTGTAAATAAATAAATAAATAATTTTGTTGTAGAAATTTTGATAATGTAAAGAAAAGCTGATATTGGTGCAGTAATAAATAATATTTTACGTTTCGCAAAAAATAATAAAACATAAATTTGTATGAATAATTAAAGTTTTAGAGAATAGATAATAATTCAAAATATAAGCAACCTGTCCTTTCTATATTTGATCGGTTTATAAATAGTAAAAAATTATAAAGATTAACATATTTTTACGAATCTTACATCAATTTGAGGTCAGAATCCACATCCACATTTTCTGTAGCATAATATTTACTGAATGAAGAATTTATAAATTGAAAATTTAATATTATACAAACAATGATTTTTTACATTTAAAAACATATACGTGTCTATATCTACTTTTGAGAACAATACAATATTTAGAGAGTATTGAAAGAGGCGTAAGTTTGTGGACTGAAATAATGGTTATCTATTTTGAATGGTCAAAGTAATTAGAATAAAGTAAGGGTTATTTGGTAGTCTTGAGTTATTTTTGCCTTCATAGTTAAATTATATAAATAATATTATATTATTTGATTTAAAAATAATACAGAATAATTAATAATTCTTCACAATCAATGTACTTAAATAAAGAGTTCAAAGAGAGGCTGAACATTTATATACAATATATGGACATATTTATAATTTGAAAATAGCCAAAGGCCAAAACAGTCAGCGCTAGTAAATCTACGCTAGGTATAATTATTATAAAATTTAAGCCTTATAATAAATAAATAAATTATGTAAAAAATGAATTCTCAACCAATAAGTACAGGTATATATATTTTTTTATTTGCATTTTTATAAAGTAACTGAACCAGTAGAAGCAATATAGTGCCATAATAACACACTATGAGGAAACTTATTCAGGGCAAACCTCAGACTCGTATCAGTATATACTTGTATTACGTATTATATGTATGATATGTATATTAATTTAATAAATATCTAATGCTAGGATATCTTAGTGTTGATCAACTGCGAAATCAATTGCTCGCTATTAGTTTTGCTGTTCTTATGCCAGTTGAATCAGCGAAAAGGGGCCTGGCCAAGGCAATGCAAGTGGAGCTAAGCTCAGGCAAAGCAAAGGCGATCCCAGACGCAGTTCCAACTCCAACTCCAGCTCCAGCTTCAGCCGCAGCGCCTCGTCCAGGTCGAAGTGGCTCGATGGCCTCGCTGCACAGTCAGGCGTCTCGTTGCGCTCTCACAATAAACGCCAATTAAAGTCGCATAACACATGGGCACAGTCTAAGCTTGAGGAGTGTGGAAGAGGGCAGAGAGGGGGCAGCTCCCAGGCGCAGACAGGCGACATTTGTTAGGGAAGGGAAGTAGGAAGGGGGAAGCTTGGCGGCGCACGTGAGCATAAATCAAAGAGATTAATCGAACATGGCTCAATTGCATGCGAAACATGGCAACAACAGCAAAAGGCAAAGGCAAAGCGAATAAAACGAATACTTGAACGAATAACGAGACAGCGTTTGAGTCATGTCATGAGCTCATAACAGACACAAAAACAAAAACACAAAAAAAAATCGAAGAGAAGACAACTGTGAGTGGATAAGCTTCTAGGCATTTAAAGTGCAATAAGCAAAAGGCATCATCATCAAAAGTCGAAGCTAAACGCTTGACCATCCATCTGCAGCTTGCTTCTTGCCTCATAGTAATTACAGCTTGAGCTGAAGTCAGCCATAATTTGAATTCGCTGACCAGCTGAAGGCAGCCAAGCAGCCAAGCAGCCAGTTGGCCATGTCTGTTGGCCATTTTAGGCCGATTCAAGAACAATTCGAACAAGTTGAACAATTGCTACGCAGCGCACAACAACAACAACAAAAAAAGAAGGAAAGAAACGCAAACTGATAATTTTGATTTACAACATGCCAGTTATTATTTATAACTTACTTAGAGCTTCTCTCTCTTTGGCCATTTAAGGCAACGCTTCGCCAGACTTGAGCTCCGTCCTCGACTCCAACTCCAACTCCAACTCCAATTTCGATTGCATCTCCCAAAGTCGTCTGCAGTTTGTCTGGGCCGCGTGCAATTCTAAAATGGCCAAGTTGTTCCCCCAACTCCGACTCCAACTCCCCAACTCTCCATCTCCATCTCGAACCGCATTCAGTATTCATATTTAGAACTCGAATCGTTCACGTTCGCATTCATGTTTCGCGTCCCGCCCATTCACGTTCGCCTTCTGACCGCCAGCGTTTTGCAAATGGCGAGGGAAGCGCACGATTGCGTCAGGGTCAAAACTGAATCGAACAGCGCCAGGAAATAACTTACTTTTGTCCGAAGATTGCTAGGGATGGATGCTGCCTCTGGTAGGGAAGGGATTCCAGCTGCTCGTTCAGAGCGTTTCGTGGAATTATTTCGCAATACGCTCATTAGGCCAGCAGGCAAGATTCATTCAAAACATATTCATATTCGGATACAACCCGCATTATTCGCATTTTCATGGTCATTAAATACACGTATTGCATTTTAGGAACCAACACTAAATTATTGGTTTCAACTTGAGTAGGAACAACAACATTTAAAGCCAAAAATAGTAAATAAAAAAAACAGTGATTAATACTTATGTTACAGGCATTATTAAGAAGATGACTTAATAAGCATGTGTATTTTTATTACAAATTTATTTCATGTAGGTATTTTGTTACTTAGTTAAAGTAAATTTAACTTCATTATTGTTTTTTTAAGGATTATTTTAAATGCATCAGAGAACACTAGATATTTGGAAAAGGAAGGTTAGTTGTATTCAACAAAAATATTTCAAGAAAGTATAAACATTTTGTATAAATCAAAGAATTTATTAGTAGTTTTATTAAAGATACAAATTGTATATAACACATAGGTAATTTATTAAATTCATTTAATTGAACTTAATACATTTTTATTTGTTTTAGTATTTTTTATGCATTTAGATCCGTTTGAAGAATAAAGAAATTATAAAATGTATATCATAATATATGAAAGAAGCAAAGGCAATCATAAATTTGTATTTTTATTAGGAATCTACTTTATTTTGAAATTAAGTTTCATCATTTACTTGAACTTAACTTAATTTGGTTTATTTATTTTATACTTTACTTTAAAGTCGATTAAATACAGTAGAGATTTCAAAAATGAAATTATTTTATGTATACATTTTTTGCTGAAAATCCTTTCTTTTATAACTTTAAAATTTTAATATCGACAAAAACGATTTCTTAAACCAGCGTATATAAAAATATTTCCATTAAAATTTATAAAATATTTATAGCCCTGTAATATAACTCCTATGTACATATTTATATATAAGACACTTACACACAAAGTTCAATATTCTAACAACTAAGATACATTCGTTGGGATCAATAATATAATATTATATTTTCTTAATGAACTTCGCAACTAAAAAGCAAATCCTAAATTAAGCCCAAAAAAATTTAAATGCGACAAATCTATGAATCAGAAACCTACACAGATGTCTCATCAATTAATAGTCATCGATCGATTTAAATTTCAAATTAGTTAATCAGCCATATACCACTTTGGTTGACAACATTTCAGTTATCAGTTAGGTTCGTGACTTTGGAATAAACAGAAACATTTTAGTGTCTAACGAGTAAGTCTTAAATGGACTCATCATCTGCATTCTACACATTTCTATTTATGAAGCAGAAAAAACTAATTATGATACCTTTTTTACAACTTTCCCTAAGTTTTCAGGAAGTGATTCGTTTTATTATCTCAGGCATTTTTAAGTACTTAACGTCGAGTTCATGGTTCAATCGACAAATTTTGATGCTATTTCTGCAACATAATCCAATCAGGCTAATTGCACACAGGGTCCGAGACCTGCTGAAAAACTTGTTGATTTTTCATTTTTCATAAGGTTAATAAGTTTAAATTCCGCACGTCAATAACAACAACAACAACAACAACAAGTGCAGAGCTGTTATTAAGAAATGAAAATTTGTTGCTTTATTAGGTTTCTGGCTAGTTGGTTGCTTCGATGCTTCGTTGCCTCGTTGCTTGTTTCCATTATAATCATCATCATCACATCAGCAGCCTTTACTTTTTGGCCATAATGCGAGTACACAAGTGCCGTGTTATTATTATAGGGGCATGTCCTGCGCCTGCTGCCCAACCTCCTGTCATGCAATCTCAACCGGAGTCGAAGTCGAAGTCGAACTCTCAGCTTTAGCTTCAGCTTCAGTCTCAACCTCAGCTTCAACTTCCACATCGACTTCAACTTCAACTTCGACGGCAATTTCACGTTTTCGTCGAATCGCCAGCGCGTGACTTTGTTGGGTGTTGTTTGGTTTTGTCGGCTAAGGTTTTAATTTATATACCTGCACTTCAATTGCTAGTAGGGTAAGCTCAACGTGTGTAATAATCGGTCGAGATGTAAATGAATATATATTTGCTTGCTAATTATTGGCTATTTAAAGAATTTATTGCATTTATTAATTTAAAATTTACACAGAAAGAAACAACGTGCTAAAATCAGAAATTATTTCAATTTACTTTTCAATTTACAATAAAACATTCTGAAGTCAACATTTTGATTTAAGATTGTTTAAACCTAAAAAACTAAGTTCAAGATTATTCTTCTTAACATGAAAGAAATCTTATATCAACTTATTGCAATCTAGATTTTTACTTTTTGTGTAGATTAAGCTAAACTGTGTTTATTTGTTCAACTTAAAATGGAATTTGATTTTTCGGTATCGTTCACCTTTTTAAGCAATTTTTGGTATCTCTTTATAGCTCTTCATTTTATTTTATTTTTTTTAACCATTTTATTTTATAATAGTGCATATTATCGTATTTTACACACTTTCTACTTTAGAAGTGTAAAAAGCTTGACAATACAATATTATTTACTTTTTAGAGAATGTAAATTTAGTTGAATGCTAATGTTTTTATAAAAATATATGTTGTTGATGAGTTATTAAAGAAAGTTTATTTGATAAGTATAAAATGGTCCATAGCGCTGTTTTGAAATATTTAAAATAATTTGTGAAAACAATAAAACTGATTTAAAGAAAGAACTAATAAAGAAAACTTAGTTTGCATATTTTAAGCTTATGTTTTATAGTGCATAATTGCATATTCAATTTCTTAACCTTTCCATTAGATTTCTGCATGAATATAGTCATATCTAGTTTAACAGACCTGTACATCAGTGTAGTTTCCTATATGCAATACCAAATCCCTATTAATGATGTTATACAATATCATAGAGAGTATGTCTTAGTTGCCTAGTCGGTTGCATTTTTCGTTTATGATTGTTGTTTTTGGCATTACAAAGTTGGCTTTTGTGGGCGTTGCTGTTGTTACAGCACCAAAGGAGAAGTGAGGAGAAGGGAAGAGGATTTTTCCTCGATGAGAGTTTTTTTTTTTCGGGGGGCCTGAGTGTAATAATTTTGATTGCCTTCTGACACGAGATGCTTAACGGATGCGAAGTCTCGGAAATTGCTTAAGTGAAATTGTCGCTCTCTCTTTCCCGCTCTCTCCCCGCTGTGACTCTGTTTTAACGGACTTTCCATAAAGCCTGATTCCCGTTGATAGGGTTACACATTATAAAAATGCCGCTCACAGATCACGCAGTTGCCCATTTATGGGCCAGCTTATGGCCGAGGCACAAATCATCATACTCGCCGCATAAATGCCGCACAAGTCCATTTAAGTGGAGGCTTTCCAAAGTTGTGTTTTTTTTTTCGTTCTCTCCTCCTTTCTTTGTGTTTTTGCCAGCTGGACGCCATGCGCCATAAATGCGCTCAATCTCGAATCTAAACTCAATCCGCAGCATTCGCTGGAGCTCACGTTCCAGCTAGCGCCAGAGACACGACGCATCCCGATTCCGATTCCGAGTCTGATTCCAAGTTGAGTCTATAAAATTCCGGGAATGAGTTGTTCTCACGCTGCAGCCATGCGGGTGGCCAAGGGATGAGAGGAGAGGAGAGGGGAGAGAAACGGCGGCAGTGTTAGAAGTGCGCTGTGGAAGCAGGTCATAAACAAGGCTCACAGGATAACACAAAAGGATGAGCCAATGTCAATGCAATTTGTGAGTTGACAAAATACGAGTGCAAGACGTGTGTGCGTGTGTATCTGTATCTGTATCTCGAAATGTATCTGTAACTGTTTGTTGCTCTATCTCTGTATCTGTATCTCAAAGTGTTTGATGTTGCCCGCTACTAACCTGGCCAATAGATTGTCCTTTATTGTTCTGTAAATATTTAGACACACACACATCCTGGCCCAAAGCATTGATTGTCCTTTAAGCGGATTGTGCCACAGATCTTTGACTTGCTTTTGCGACTTGTCTCTCGACAATTGGCGCTTTGGGTGGCCAGGGAAATACTCAATGCTGTTGCTGCTTCAGTTGTTATTGCTGGCTCTCTCAAATATGCTGCCACTTGTAAAACGCTTGCCCAACATGGCCGTCGCACAAAAATGTGGCCCCCTCAACAAGTTGTTGGCATGTCAACAACGACAATGACGACGACGCAGTCGACGACAAACGCAATTGCCGACCATATTTTGCCGCTGACAATAAAATAATTGTCGTCAATCGGCGGCCTGCGGCTGTCAATACTGACAGCTAATCAACGTGCAACGTGCAACTTGCAACGTGGCTCACTGCCACACAGTCCCAGGCCAATCGATCGTCAATCGATTGTCTTCTCATCCTCCTTCTCTCCTCTCACTCTCTCATAATCATTCATAATGACGATCGTTGTTCCTATTGCTGTTGCTCATAACTGACACCTTATAAGGCGCGTATACAGTTGTTAAAACTGCAATAATAATGACTACAACATCTCAGATAACTGCAGTCGAGTGTGATAGCCTTCGAGCTAAGTGTAATACTTTAATACTTATTTTGTGTAGATCTTAATAATTAATAGTTTTTCTAATAAAACATGGTTTCATTCCCAAAGAGATTCTATCTGACCTGATCTAGTTAATGAACTATTAAATGATTTGGTTAAAATGTGAATCAAATTAAAGGTGAGACAAAGGGCTAACATATGTTGGTATAGTAATTGTTCATACTTTTGCAAATAAATAAAATCATTAATATTAAATATGTTATTTAAAATCTACATATATGTATTATTCACTATCAAAATTATGTTGCATTATTATTAAAGTACACACAAAAAGGAAAATATATTTTTTATATACTTTTTTAATGATTCATTCAATTGTATTCTTAATTCCTAAATTTAGAATAACTAGTTTTTAATTTGATATATATATTTATCTATATATGATACGGCAAACTTCACCACAGTATTACTCATATGTGTATTTCCATTTGGAGTGATCCTTTGTTCTTAGGATAAAATAATGGAACCCCAATATTTCTTGAATATATTTGCTGATATGTGTTTTTTTTTAACATTTGACTATTTCACTATTTAAAAAGTTAAAAAACAATGCTGACTACTCTCATTCAGTCTTTGTTGTTAATCATTAAAAATATTCTGCGAAAAAAACATCGTTTAGTTCATTACATTTATATTTCTCATTTATATATATTAAGTACATAAAAATGTGCAATGCAATACTGGTTTTTGTATCTCAGATGTATGAGTGACAATGAGTGTTTCAGTACCTACATTTATTGAATGTTGCATTTACACTTTATTTAATTTGGCATTAGTACAATCAAGTTTACTGAAGTACAATAAAAATCAACCGCATTCTAGGTAAATATGCGGTAGGGATATTGGAGACAGTGACTGGACAACAATCTTGCGTCGCTTAAGCGAATGCTATAATGTAATTGGAAACTGCAAAAATCTTTAAAAATGAATAGGGAAAAAGGGGCAGTAACTATCTTGGGACTAGATAATTTTAATAAATATAAATATATATATAACATATAACATGACATAAACATACATAAGCATCAGATGAACAGTCAGATAGCAGATATCGTATATAGAGTATTGTTGGAGTGATGCATATATAGTAAATACAATGCGAAGCTTGTATTTGATGATCATGCAGATTCAGTTACTTTATTATGTTACTTACTCACTTGATTATCATTATCATTTTTATTTTTCATCCCCTACATGTCAGATTCATATTAGTAGCTTTAAGTGCAATTGATCCAAGTTGCAGCTTAGCCAATGCATGCTTCACATGGATTGGCTTAATCTGTGTTGTTCTTTCTCCTACTTATCTCTTTCTCAATTCAGCCCTCCCCTTGGCCGCAACTTAACCACGGCTTAAATATATTCACGCTCATGTCCTTCAATTAAAATTTAATTCAATAAAGCGCTTTTCGCTTTTTACGCTTTATGCGTTTTCCTTTTCCCAGCCAATATGGCCAGAGAGAGCAGGGGAGAAAGAGAAAGAGAGAAAGAGAGGGTAGAAAAAAGAGTGAGAGAGAGCTGAGAAAACAGCCCCAGCAATCTCACGGTGTTAGCGCCATTTGCCGTCATCATCATCACCGCATTGCCTCATCGTCAGCCTCAGACCTCAGTCTCAGTCGCAGACCTCAGCCTCAGACCTCAGTGCTCTCAACCTTATCCCGAAGTCCTGCGCCATTGCCTGGGCAACCCTTGAGTCGGGGCAGCGCTCTAAACGTTTCTAATTTGCTGATGGCACACAAGGGAGTGTCTGCCATTGCAACCCCTGTAACATCCCTCAGTCCTCCACTCCTGATGGAATAATAAAAACGCGCGTGTTTTTACTACAAATTGACGCTGTGTGTTTGGCTGTGGCCCTGAAAAACCTAAAAGCACAAAAAGCTGCTACGCCCCAGACTGAAAGAGGGTAAAGGTAAACCGAGGGGGATTCTGGAGGTGGCTTAGATTGAATTGAATTGCTCGAGGGATTTTATGGCACGTTGCGGAAATCGTTTTATTATCCTTGCGGCTGTTTGTTGTTCATTTGCCGTTGTCGTGGTTGTGCGGCCAAAGTGCGTGGGTGTGCCCCAAAAGCAGGGCTGGCCCGGGGCAATTTATTATCTGACGCCAGCTCGTGTAAATAAACTTGGTGAAAATGGGCAGAGTTCAGAGCGGGAGGAGGAGGAAGAGGAGGACACAACGGGGTGTTCGTCCTCAGTCTCTCTCTTTCTCTCTCTCCGACTACAAAACACAACAATTGCGTGAAAATGTCACGGCTTGCACGTAACGAGCTAAACAAGATCCGGCGCAGGCGATAAGCCGTAATCAAATTATGCACAGCAACCAGGAAAGACCCCAAACGAGTCGCAGCGAGAGGGATCGGAAGGGGGGAGGAAGGGACAGGAACTGTCCAAGCTTGTGGGTTGATTTCAAGTTAATTAAAAATCATGACACAACAAACGAGCTCCCTTTTGGATTGGTTAGTTTAGCTGTGCTCGAAGTGGGAACGGGAGAACGGGGAGGGGAAGAGCTAGGAGGGAGGTACTCGAGGCTGGCAGCGGTATTTTGATAAGCGTGTAAGTGCACAGATTGAATTAATTAGGCTGCGGCAAACTGAGCAAATGATGAGGAGGAGTAAGATGGAGTTGGAGGAGGTAAACTTGGTAAACTGGGTGGCTAAAATGGTCTGCTGACTGTGCGAGTGAGATAGCAGCTGTTGTGCCCGCATATTGTTTGCTCATTTCGCCAACTGCCACAGTGAAGAAGAAGCAACATGAGCCATGAACTAGGCAGCTCCTAGCCACAAAAACTGAGAACTGAACTCAACTCAAACCTCAGTTGACCCTAATCAAGTGTCGTAAAAGTTGTGTTGCTTTTTATACCCGCTACCCATAGGGTAGAAGAGTATTATAAGTTTGTGCCGGCAGGGAATGTATGTACAGGCAGAAGGCGCATCTCTGATCCTATAAGTATATATATTCTTGATCAGCGTCAACAGCCGAGATGTTATAGCCATGACCGTTTGTCCGTCTGTCTGTCCGTCTGTCTGTATGAACATATATATCTCAGAGACTATAAGAGATAGAGCTATAATTTCTGTTCGACATCATTTGTTATGTTTGCACGCAGATCAAGTTTGTTTCAAATTTTTGCCACGCCCACTTCCGCCCCCACAAATTGACAAAATACGAATAACAAGCGTAATTTTAAAGCTATATTCGTATTTTGGTATACGAGTATTCAAACATATCTAAAGTCTTTGTGATTTCTGAAAATTTGTTTGAGTTCATATTAAAAAGTCGAAGATATTGAAGAAATACTTTTGTATGCCTACTTACTATGGGTCTTAGTTGCTTTGGCTGACAATCTGGTATATTTTGCACTTTATGGTATATTTTGAATGTGCTACTATATCGATATACCAAATATACCATTCAGTATATTTTTAGTATTATCATATTTTTAGTATCTGGTATATTTTTTACACTGTGGTATATTTTGAATGTAGTACCATATCAATATACCATATTTATCACTTGATATATTTTTAGTATTTGTATATTATTTGTTGTATTTTGAGAATAATACCGAATATTTAGCTTTTATTCAAAATGGGTAGCGGGTATCTCACAGTCGATCACTCTCGACTGTAGCTTTCTTACTTTTTTTTTTTTTGCTTTCGGACTTTTAATTACGGCCTTACCTAGTGGCCATGTCCGTGTGTTGTGTGTAGTGTTTTCCCCACAGCCAGGGCTAAAATTAATTAGCCCAACCAAATGAAATTTCTGTTTCTTTTCTCTATGTACTTCCATTTCTATTTCCACTGTCATTTCCATTTCCTCCACTGGCACTCGAAAAATGAGATTTTAATTAATTCAGTTATTAGCTTAAATATATGTTTTTATAATTATGATTATACCACACACACACACACTCACACGCGCATACACACACACACACACACACTTTGAGGGTGGCTTCTAACTGTATTTAATTTAGTTTTGGACGCATGAAAATGTTTACTGGAATAGCTGCCTTCTCAGTATGTGAATGTGAATTTCAATTACCCCGCTGGAAGCACAGTTTATCATTGAGGGAACTAATTACAGTGCCTACTATATGTCTCTGTATCTATATTAAAAGAACCAGCAGCCATGTGACACTTCAACTACTTCTACTCTACTCAGTTGTGTTTTAGATATGTTTTGAGCTATTTTAGATAGATACGGCTGGTCTGCTTAGTGATTACCTTTGATTAGCTAAGCATTGTTAACATAATTCTGTTCAGTTAGAACAATTCTTTGAATTCCTTCAATCTTTCTATCAAATTCATTCTTAAAATGCTGATAAAAACAATATAAAATCTGTTTAGTTGGAAGTATTCATTGAATTACTTTAATGTATTTATCAAATTGATTCCTCAAAATTGCCTACTAGATAAAATTCAAAATTATTTAGAAATATTTAGTAAATTTGTATTAGTTTTTAAGTTGTTTGTGCTCAAAAGTATTCCCTGAAGCCTTTCATTATTTTATACAAACTTATTCTTCATGTACTGCAATGCACTAAATAATAGATACAAAGTATATTTTTTAATTTTTGTCATATTTTTATCAAATTCGATTTGCCAACAATTAATAGAAAAAGTTTAAATCTGTGCAATTGAAAATATCCTTTTAATTACTTTAATCTTTTTAGCAATTTCATTCTTCAATATTAGCACATCAAATTTAAAATCAGTAAGAAATAATTATTGAATTATTTCAGACATTCATTAATCACATATAAAATGTTAGCAATGTATTACTTATATATTTCTGAGTATTGCTTGAAATTGTTCAATACTTTAACAAACGAAAATTAAATTTATATATTTTATAAATATTTTAAATTTGTTACTTACAAAATGTTTTTATAGAGATTGATATATATATTTAATATATTATAGATTGATATAATATGAAAAATAATTGTATACAATATAATTGTTCTATAAAATAACGTAGAGATACAATACTTACTTAGAATAACTAAAAATGTGTACCGACTATTGTCATTGCTAAAGGCTTTAGCTTGTAGAATAAGTATGAATATAAATAAATGAAATAAAAATGATGTTTCTCTATGAAGTTGGTAAATTGTAAATGGTATTAGATATATCAGCATTGATGTCAATAAACAAGTCTATAAATATAAAAGAAATAAATTAATAAAATAAAATAACTTAAATATAAAAAACCGTTAATAGGTATACAATTAACAATAATATCAAACAAGAATATTTAGTCAGAAATAATCGATTGATGTATTAATTTATATGTTAATTTATATTTTAATTTATATTTTAGTTGCAATTTGCATTTGAAATTTGCAAAATATATGTTTTGGAGACAATAAAACAACAAAATTTGAGATAATTTACTAACACACTTAAATAGCATGTTTTCAAGTATGTATTTTAAATTTGCGAAACGTGTATTTTAGGGACCTCGTTAAGGTAACTAATAATTAGAAGCATGAACCTAAATCAGCATTTTGTGCATTGTGCGCAATTGGTGAATTCACTGTTATTATTTGCCAATTACGGCAAAGTTCTATTATTTACCGCTGCTCAATCGCAAACGCTTGAACTCAACCGAAGGCCATGGATATCGATTGGAAATTTGCGCTGGCCATCACAATAAAAACTGGACACCTTCTGGTCAGGTCGGAGTCGAAGTAGGAATCGATGTCGAAGTCACGCCATCATTTCAACAGCTGCTAAATTTTCCATTCAATTAGAAAATGAAAAGCAAATAGAGGTTGCAAAATGCACAAAGGCGGCCAATGGAGAGTTGGCAGCAACTCCCCAAAGAGGGGGATGGGGGAAGGGTGGAAAGTGGGAGTGGAGCAACCCACATGGAACGAAGCGAACGGAAAAGCTCAAAGGTTAAGTTGAAAATTTAAACTTTGGAAACGCTCACGCCCAGACAAAACGCCCACCTCCCACATAGAAGGCGCAGATAGAGGCGGAGAAGCAGGTGGTGGAGGAGGAGGAGAAGAAGGAGGAGGAGGAGGTGTTTGTGGAGGAGATTTTGGTTCCCAGCAGAAGGCAGCAGGCAACAAATGAATGATACAACAAACTTGGCCCGCCGGGCATCCAAGTGCACGCAATGCCCAAGACAGTGTGAGTGTGAGAGAGCGAGAGAGAGAGAGAGAGAGAATGAGAATGAGTTTAGAAGAGCGAGGCAACTGCAATTAATATTCGCTTGGCGCTGCATAATTCATTGGCCAACTTGAGCTGGAGCGTAGTGAAGCGTGGAATAGAAGTGAAGGGGTTGCAGGAGATCCCAATTTCTGTCTGCTTCTAATACCCGGCACTTTATAAGGCTGAGATAGTTTCATAGTTTTGTAAAGGCCCAAAAAGAGAGTTAATTGAATGTCAAGAATGTGCAGATTATAAATTCAATAGCAATAATAATTACACAGAAAGTTTTACGTTAGAAATTTGAGTTAATAAAACTAACAATATCAAAAAATTTGCATTTCAATTTTTTTACGCTTTTCAAATTTTTTACTGAATAAGAAATAAATATTTTATGCAGCAATAAATAATAATAATTTTTTTTTTGAAATTGTTCTTTTTAGAAGTTTATTTATTTGGAAGTTGACGTAATAACGAGAGTACCAATCAAGAGGTTAACCTATAATAGTTTTTCTTCGTTTGGTTGTAAAATTTTAAGCTAGAATTTTAAATTCACTTAATTTACCAATAATATAGAAATAGCTAAAAGCTTCTAGCCATTGTAGAACGGGTTTATATGTATAATAACATCAATGAAATGCATTTGGATATGGTAAAGATTTTTAATATAGTATGCTAATAATATTCATATGTCTGCAGCATTGATTTATTTCTATTGAGGTAATCATTTTCATAACTCAATGATGCATAACACTAAATGTTAAATTATGTTTGAAATTTTCAAGTTCGAAACTTGAATTATGAATTCATATTTTAAGCAATGAAAATGACGAAAAGATATTTTGGTCATAAATAATATTGTTTTAAGCTATTTTGCAGAAAGTTGTACATCAAGTGTATACATTTGTATAATTAAATTTAAATGTATAGAAAACCACGCAATTTATTTATTTTGTTTATTTTTTTTATTTATATTAAATAATCCAAATTTAAGTTTGTTTGATCTTGATTTAACATTTTGCCATTCTTGAAACATGATTATAATCTTGAATTTAAAAATCTAGATTTTATGAAGTTTTTCGATATTGATTAAAGAATAAACCTTGTTGGTTCAATTTTGACAAGCAAACAATGATTCAAGATTTTATTTTTTTCTTTCTGTGTTTTAAACATTTTGTATTATGCAACATTGACTGATTGCCATCAAGGTAAACGCTTTCATAATTCAATGCTGTACTAAATTGTGTTTGGGGTTTAATAATAACCACGATCTATAAAAATTGCATTAAAACTATGAAACTGTTTTGAAAAATGCAAATTAGGAGCATTGTTCAGATGTCTTGGTAACGGATAATATTTTTCATTTCATATTTCAGCATTTCAGAAAGTTTTATTATATTTACTTATGCTTTTGTGTAGTTTTATTGATTTTTGTGGTTTTACTATATTTATTTATTGTGCTATCTAACATTTTAAAATCTTATATTTATTTCACATTATCCACATACGGGTACCGGGTATAAAACAGTCTAGGACACATTTCTAAATAAGTGCGTTAGGGAGGAAAGGAAGGGGAATCAAGCGTAGCAGTTAGAGGTAGTCATTAATGCGTTCGCCTAATGACTGTTAGCTGCTGTCGCATTGCTTCATTGCCCTTCGTCGGTGGTAATTAAAACTATCCCTAAATGCGTAGAGAGCTGAGAAACGCAGCCATCGATTCTAACATGGCCGAAACACGGAAAGCGAACGGAGCGGAGAGGAGCAGAGGGAAGCGGAGCGGAAGCGCATGGCAACGTTTAGCGGGGCGGCCATTTGCCACAGAGAAGAGAGAGTAAGAGACAGGGAGGGAGGGATGGTAAGAGGGAGACAGGGGTTAAATGGGTATGCCTGGCAACCATTGCCACATTCTGTTGGCGGTTGGCTAATTAATAAGCGGCTTGCGTGCCTGCCAAATTATGAATTTATTAGCCAGCTTATTTGCTGTAATTTGGCTAATTCAAAGGAGCAGCCAACACAGCCACTTCCAATCGATCGGAGAGAGCGAGAGAGGGGAGAGAGAGAGAGAGAGGGGAGCGTGGAGGAATTTTACAACTTTATCATAATTAAACAGCTTTGGCTGTGGCCATAAAAGCGCAGACAGGGAAACTGTATCTGATTCGCATCGATGTGCGTTTGTGACTGGAATTGCCAAAGGCTTTCAGGCTTTCAGGCTTTCAGTTGTCAGTTCTCGGTTTCTGGTTCTGGCCTCGCTTGCACTTCATTAACATGGCCGAAAGGCCAGTTTGAGCCATAAATGCAAAAGGCATAGACCCAGAGAAAGAGAAAAAGAGAGAGAGCAAGAGGAGACCCCCTGAAGACCCATCATCGATACATTAGCATTAAAAGCCACTTAAGCTGCGACACTGCCACTTTCCTCCCTTTCCCCCTCGCTGTGAATCGAGGCACGTAATTATAATACGCCATTAGGAAGTCGACTCGGCCGCATGTTCAAAGAGCGTCCTAGGCTGCAGCTCCACCAAATGAGGCAAAAAATTAAATAATTTAATCTTGTTATTGCTGGAAAATCAAGTTGTTGACTTAAAAATCAACTCGCGTGAAGATCGTGCAGCTTGGTTGGCTAGCAGCCAAGAAGAAACCGGTCCAAGGCTGCACCACAAACAACAGGGCCAAGGATTCGCAAGCAAACGAGAGATACAGAGAGAGAGAGAGAGGGAGAGCAGAAGAAAGAGAGCGATATAGACTTACACACACATGCAACTCTTATGACTTCATAATCTTAATTAACGTTTTCGCGTCGCAGTCGCGGTTGAAGCAGGTAAACGCCTAAGTAAACAGTTCCCAGTTAAAAGTCTCCACAGACCGAATCCCCCATTCTCATTCCCCATTCCCTATTCCTCATTCCCAACCCGAGACCTAATCCCAGTCGGACTCCAATCAAGTAAAGTTGTAGCCAAACGTGTTGTGGCTTTTGCCGTTTGGCTCTCGATCGTGTTTAATAAATGCGTGGCAGGTAGAAAGCTGCAACCACAACGATCATCATCATCACGATCTTCACGATCATCATCATCATCATTATTATTGTGTGGCTGCCTCAACCCGCACCCAAGCACAGCAGCGATTTGCGCAGCTCGTTTCGCTGGCTGCATCAAGAACGACTTCTTCCAGTTGGATCTCAATTGGCAAAAAGGGAGCGTGGCAAGGACAGGGGAAGGCAAGGGGACTGGCAAGCGGGACAGGCAAGGGACGCTGCTCGGACCCTTATGTATCCGAGTGTTGCTTTGCTTAATGATGCCTGGAATTCAGCATGGCCGAAGCCAGCCGAAGCTCTTTAGCTTGCCCGTTTATTGAATGTGTTTTGCCGCTGTTTGCCTCTCCTCTCACTCTCCCTCTCTCTCCTCTCTCTCTTCGGTTAACTGGAAATGCCTGGCAATAAAGATATTTGCGCAAAAATTTTCGGACACAACTTGGCAAAAACAAAACAAAAATTAAATGAAATGGAGCAATTTGCTGCAACGGACTTGGCCAAAAAAGGGATCTTGGCCTCGGGCTAAAAAGCAATCAAGAAATTCTACAAAGCAGCTGCACAAAACTCAACAAAACTGATCTCAGTTTATTTAGTATTTCCTTCAGCCTTCAGTGATTAGTTTTTCAATGCAATTTCAACTGCTGTTATTAAATGAGAACTTGATAAATTGCATTCACTGAGGGTTTTCTAATTTAAGAATGTAATTTGTTTTATTACTTTGTTAACAAGTAATTGCATTTTAATAAGACTCGATGAAATTTAGTAGAGCCTAAAACTAAAGTCAATAATTATAATTTAAAAACTTAAAGAATACTTAATGAACTTTTAAAAATAAATTCTAATTTTTAATTTATTTTCGTATTTAAGTAGACTTGATTTTATTGATCGTTAACTAACGACTCAAAATTAAAATAAATATATTAATAATTGTTATAAAATCGTAGAAATATTAACACAAATCAATACCAAAAATAAATGTAGTACATTCAAAATTTTACGTATTTGCTTTCAATTAAAAATGGTTCTTAAAGGCAATAAAAAACTCAATATGGATATTGGTTATTATTAGATTCTTATTTAATTTAAATGATTTACTTTGAATTATTTAATTATTTTATTACAATAAAGAATACAATTTCTCATCGCAAATGAGCCAGAGGATCTAAGACCTTCAGTTAACTTAAAATTGTAATACAGAAATTTTAAGTACTATAATTTTTTTTGCGATTTATCGATCGATCTTATATTATTTCTTTTTAAATTTTAATTCAACATTAAATGTTTTTTTTTTTAATTGCTTAAAATATTATAATAATTTCCATTAGTACATTAATTTAATATTTCTAATTCATAATTTTTATATAATTTCTATTATTTACTATATAAAATATATTTCAACATCGATTGTATAATAAACTGGCATTTACTTTCTAATATTTATTTTTAATTTCAGTTTAATTTTCGCTTGTGTAATTAAGAGTGGTACAAATTATTATGTTTATAAATTGCAAATTTTATTAATTTATATTTAATTTGAATACATAAACCAACATAATACATTTTTGGAGTTCTTTCAATACAACATTTCATGCGCTATACTGTTCAAATAATAAATTCGATAAAAATTAAAATTGGAAAATTTCTTTAATTTCTTTCTTACATTTTTATATTCGATTATTTAATAATCTAGCATTTACTCTCTCAAATATATTTGTGTTAGCAGTTTCATTTTCGATTGTGTAATTCATGGTGATAAAATTGGTATGTTCTAATTTAATTTCATTCAATTAGATTTAATCATTGTATTTTATATGTACTTTTAATATTTCATGTCATTTAATATTTTATTTAAATTATAATTTCTATAGAAATTTGCATTTACTATATCAAATATATATTCATTTTCAACTTTGATTCAATAATAAACTAGCATCAAAAACCTTATATTTGTGTTCGCAGTTTTATTTTCGATAGTGTTATTCAGGTTGGTATCATCCTATTATGTATTAATGTATTTTCATTGAATGAGATTTAATTTTGAATACATATGGTAAATTAAATATTAATTAATATTTGATTATTTTTATATTACATTTCATTCATAATTTTTTTTTTCCATTTTAATTTCCATCCAAATAAGCATTTACTATATTGAATTTATTTACATTTGTAGATTCGATTACATAATAAACTAGCATTTACTCTCTCTAAAATATATTTTCGTGTGCAGTTTCATTTTCGATTGTGTAATTCAGGGTGATAATACTGCTGCTTTATATGTTATGACTACAACTTACCCAAAATAGAGTCGAGTTGCTGTTTTATTCTTTCAGCTGTCGAATTGTCTATCAATATGTGGATGGGTTGTGTGTGTGTGTGTGTGGGTGTGGGTGTGAAGGGAGTGTGGAGTGTGGAAAGAACGTGCTGTGAATGGCCATTGCCAAATGTTTCATAAAAGCATTTATTTTTTTATTATTAAAAGGCATTTATCATGCGAATGTGTGGCCTGTCAATGGCCGTGTAGTCGGTGCTTAACCACAAATGTTGCCACAACATCTCATGCACATATCCTTCTTATGCTCATGCTCATCGTCATCGACATCCTCGTAAATCCACTCGACACAAAATGGCGCACAGCATCTGTGGCAAGTGGCAAGTGGCATGAGATGTGTGATGTGTGTGAGAGTTGCAAGTTGTGTTCTGAGGGGCGTTACGTTTGCTCTTAGCCGTTAACTCTGAGCCGGAGTTGTGTGGTCGGAAAATTGTGCGTGCGTGTGGGAAATATGTGAGAACTACTTTGGCTGATTTACACGCTGTGCTAACGAGGGGTTGAGTTCAGCTTAGCCGAGGGGTTGTCCACATCCACATTCACATCCACATTCACATCCACATCAAATGGCAACATTCACCACATTCACATTCACATCGACATCAACTGGATTCAGTTTGAAATCCAGATCTATATCCATGTAACAACTGACATCGATGCGCAAAGTGGCTTTGCGGTTGGGATTTGTCATTGGTTACCCTCTCTGATGTGTGTAATGTGTGTTTGTGTGGAATGCCATTTGTTGTTGTTATTGCTATTAATGAGCTAGTTACGAAGTTGAGGAGTTGGAGACGGAGGCTGAAACTGTGTTCTTCTTGGAAGTGCGGAAATGGTTTGGTGAAAGTGCGACAGATGCTTGAGTGCGTAAGTGGGCCAACTAATTGGCTATGAATTGCTGCCCCATGAATACTCACTACTCACACCTCACACACTGTGAGTGTACTCACAGCACTCACTCGACAGCAGCTGGACTCTGGCTGATGACATCGCCAGGTGAATTGCATTAAGCCAGTTGCCATCGACATTGACAGCAATCTTCTTGGCCAACTAAACACGAGCAAGGTGCAGTAAAAGCAGCTGAAGATTTATACGTTGCATAAATATAATGCGATAACATTGCAAATGGCAACTCAACTCTGTAAAGATGAAGCTAAGTAGCAGTTAAGATACTATGCAAATTTGTCGATTTAAAAAGCGGATTTCTAGCAGATTCACTTAATATTAATAGTGTGATAAATAAGTGCACAAAAACATCTTGACCAGTTTTCTCTTAGTTAAGATTGAGATACTCTAGAAAATATTGCCAGATAGAATAATATGCTTTGTTGGTAGTTTGGATATAATATACAGTTGATACGGGAGTTAGACTTATTTAAGTTTTCAAACAGTTTTTTTGAAGTTCCCCGAAAACCTCATTTGAATATTAGAGAGGTAGAATCTTTATGTTACAGAATTATTAACTACCTAACATACATAGAGTTGCAAAATTATGAATATCATATATATATATAGGGGGGTTTTTAAACGATTTACCGTAAACTTTTGTTATGTGTTTAGAGTGAATTGAGAGTACTTTCGGAGGGTATAAGATTAAATTTCACTGGAGTCACTGTTTTGAAAATAATTAATAAAATTGTGACGTGTCGCACGCTACATAAAGTGGAAGTTAGTTTTAAAATTTTCATTTTAAACGCAATTTTTAGCGAATTCTGCAAAATAAACCCTATGAAAGTTAATATCCTAAAGAAAGTTAAGAATATTAGAAGACAAAAACCGATCGTTTAGTCTTAATAATGTTTATAGATTTTTAGCAAAGCCGTAAACCCATTGTGTCGCACGCTACACTTTTTCCGCTGGCATTAACATAAGACAAAAAACTTTTTATTTAAACTAAACATTATTTATTATATTCATAAATGTGCCTAACAATTATTTCAACGTGATTTACTTTTGATTTGAATGTGAGCCCAAGCAGAGGCAAAAAATTGTGAAGAATACAATAGGGATTTGAAGGTGTGCGCAGAGCACGAATTTAAGTAAAATTATGAAAATTATAAATAAAATTGGGTTTGATACAAATTTGTGCATTTATAATGATCGAAATTTCTTTTTTGCTTTAGATTCTTAAAATGCCATATCTACTTTAATGATCCATATAAAAAAACATTACAAAATGTGAAATTTAAAAATTGGTTGCTGGTGGACTGTTTCTGGTATTTGCCCATATACGATATTATATGATATTACAAAATAACAAATGCTTTTGGTGGAAAATGCCTCAAAACTTATTTTTTATATAGTTTAGTTGTCGTCTAATGTATTAAATCTGATATTGGGATGATATATTTAGCTGTTTTTTTTTACAATTTGTTTAGCTGGAATATTTCATACCGTGTTATATACATAGGTTAGCGAGTTATGGAGTTAGTCCAAAGGGATAAAATAGTTTGCAATGGAATTGTGCTGCATGAGATACAAAATATACATGAAAGGAGAGAGAAAGAGTTAGGCACCCACTTATAGACTTTGATTAACTTTTGTGTAAATCCCAAATGTTAAATTAGGTTAAGCTGGCTTTCTAAGAGACTTAAAAACTTCCGTAGGTGAACAGGAGATGCTTTCAAAAGCCAGCAGCACCTTAAATTAAGGATGTGAAATGAAACGAAATTCTGTTAGACAGTAGAGACCTAAAATATAGCAGTCGGACCACATTCGCAGTTCCAGTGTGTAAAATCCGAAAAGATCTATTAATTATAGACTGCTTAGTTAGTTTTTTAGAGAGTTACTCTCTCAGTTCGTTGTTGTATTTACTTTGTTGCTTTTCTTACTTTGTAAAACAAAAAATTTATATATTACTTAAGTATGAATATAGCTGCATTGAATTGTGTGGTAATATTTGTAATTACCCAAAGTTAATTGGTTAAAATAATACTTACTACTATTGCTACTTGGATTACATAAATTATCTAAATTATATTACTTTATTACATAGCTGCAATATTCTTGTTTTTGGTAATATTTCTAGCTTTTGTTTTAGTTAAAAAGCTCCAATAAGTGGATGGTTTTTAGTACTATTATGTATCTCGTTTAAGTTAATCTTGCCGTTAAGAAGTTCTTCTTGGTCTGGCAGTAAATTTAATCTTTGCCAGCTCAAAGTTGTTTTGCACTTTCCTAAATGGAAAGGTTCAACTATTTTGCTGAGGTCAAAGCACAGTAAACGCTGACTAAATCGAAGTGAACCTCGAGTTTAGTTATGCAGATAAAAATGTCAGTTTCATTGCTTAGCGTTGGCTAATTGGGAAGACGCAGTTTAAGCCCCAAGCACGTGGCCCTATCTTCAAGACATGGCCAAGTTTATGGTTTACCAAAAAAAAAGCAAAAAAAAACTTAAAAGAGTTTGACAGTTGCTTGGGGCAAAGAAGAAACTACAATAAAACTAAATTTTGCTGGCTTTCGTTTGTTTAGCGCTTGCGACGAGAATTGATTGAAAAATTGTTAAAATTTGACACGCCATTTTGTGCATATTAAAAGATAAAGCGAAAAGTCAACAACGCCCCAAAGGGAAATCAGCTAAAGAGAAGTGAAAAAGAGGAGAAGAATGAAGCAAAGTAAAGTAAAGCCCGGCAGGCAAATGGCACGCAAAAATCAAAAGCGGGCCCTGAGAATTATAACAAATGGATAATGCGTTAAATACGCTTTTCAATTTTCCCAAGTAGCCCGAATGTATCTCAGCGTATCTGTTTTTGTATCTATTGAACTATGAGATTATTAGCACTTGGGTGCAGCTGCCGCAAGGCACACACACAAACAGAACATATTGCAACGCCCTCCACAGAAGCGAGGGGGAAGGGGGAAATGGATTGCGTGTTGTACGTCCATTTTCGAAATTTTGCTGCTTCATCATGTTGTGTGTTGTGTGTTGTGTGGCAGGCAGCCACGACGTCGATGGCGCATGGTTGCATGTAATCTCTCGCTCTCTCTGACTGGCTGCTGATGATCCCAAAACACAATGTCGAATATACACGGCGATTGGTTTTTAGGGTTTCATCTGCTCGTCAGCAGCAGCATCATCATCATCATCATCATCATCCGCAGTGAACAACGACAACAACAATAACAACTGGCAACATTGGAAAATTTATGGCCTTCGGCATTAGAGAACATCGGTTTTAGTTTTTCCATCCTCCCGCCATCAAGCGCATTATCAATTTCAATTTTTGGTTGTTTGATTGCCCTAATGTGTTTTCCAATTGTCTGTGTTGGTGTCTGTGTCTGTGTATGTGTATGTGTGTGTGTGTGCTGGGTGCACAGCATGACGGTTGAGAACATGTTGTAATTTGTTTAGTTTGCCACAGGATGCCTCAAACATCATTTATAACATATCGTACTCGCTCTCTCTCTCTCTCTCTCTCTCTCTCTCTCTCTCTCTATCGTTGGTGGCAATCGAAGTTGAGGGCGCCGCACACATTTGCCAAAAAAACGCCAGCGATAGCATTTATCAGCGACTCCCCAAAAAGAGCGCCACTTCCCAATTTCTTTACTCCCCATCCTTAACCTCATCCCCATTCTCTCTTTCCCATTCCCATCTCTAAACCACTTCCACTTCCATATTTACTTATCGCACAGACGGCAACTGAAGTGGGACTTCTGCTTTTGGCTAATGGAGTGCCGCCAACGAAACAGAGATGGAGTTTTGCAGCCATAAGGCGTTGCACAGTGGGGCTAAGGCACAAAAAGGGTTAATAATAATAGCGACATTTTAAATAAACAGTGAAATAGTTACACTACTAATATTACTAAAATAAAAGCTGAGAATTTACAAATTAAATTAAAAAATTTTAAAAATTAAAAAAAAACATGAAAATAATAATAAATCTTATATTTCTAAAATATAAGAACAACAAAATGAAAAACTCCTTTTATGATTACTAACAAATTAATTTCCATCATTCAAATAAGGTTATGACTTATTTAATTTCATTGTTACATTTATTTCGTAAGATTTATGTATATTTTAATAGAACACTTAAAATAACAAATATTGAAAATGTTGAACATCTGTAACATATAATTTTACATCATCTATGTATATATCTATTTTTGTGGTGCAAAGAAATTTAGCCATTCAAAACTAGAAATATCTCTGCTTCTGTTTAGGAAGAGATATATGTATATATTAGTTATTTAAAATTATTATTAAAATATGCCTATATTCAGAAATAAACAGTGAAATTCGTAAGCAAATGATACGCAAAAATAAAAAGATAAGCTTTTTCAGCTGCTGAGAATTAGAAGAAATGTATAATGTATTGAATTTTAGTTATTAAAAAATGTTCTTAATAGCAAATTACTTAAAGCTAACTATTTCTACTGCCAATTACATACTGAAATGAAAAGAACTGTTAAGAATTCAAAAGCAAATATTAAATAAATTACATATGCAAAATCTATTTTTTCAGTGACTGCAAAGAAATTATATTTTCCAATGGTCGCACATTTTGTAAATGTTGCGACGTTGGTTTCGAATTAAATCCTTTTATTACATATTTCATTTTTAAATTGCAAACATTCCAAAACATTCTGAAAAATAATCGAGTTTATTCAGCTGGCATATAATTAATATGTGATATATACAGAGAATATTTTGTTATATATATCAAATATTTTGTTAGAGTTAAGCTTGCTTAAAATTTGCCTGTCAATTAGAGAATTCCAGGTCATAATTATGAGTGGTAAATGCCCATTGTGCGGGGATTATTACCTGCTGTCTTTATGCCTTTATAGAGAGACTGAAACAAAAGTGGGAGCAGAAGCAGAAGTCGGGGATAGTTGGTTGACTCGGTGCCTATTTGGAGACTCCACGCCCCGACTCGACTCGCGTCGACTCGACTTGAATCGACTCGCTTGCATATTCATAAACTTCGCATGGCTTCTTTTTATGGTCTGTGCATGTACGATAAGAAGAAGAAGAAGTCTGACTCTGAATCGTATCTTGGCCTGGGCAATTGTTTCGACTGAAAGTGGAGTGGGGGACGTCTTTATACGAGCAGCATAAACAAAATTAGGAACTGTCTGTGTGGCGCATATGGCGAGACGCCATATTAAAAGCGATCCCGATATCCCAAATGCGGTGCTAGAAGAGGAGAGAAGAGTAGAGAGAGATAGAGGGAGAGGGAGAGAGAGAGCAAGGCCAAGTTAATTGCAGCTGCCGTTTACCTTTAACGTTTACCGTTTTCGGCCTGCACATTAATGCAAAGTATGGCCCGAACAACAGAGGCCAGTGTAATTGGCCAGTTGTTGTTTTAGTTTAGAATTCAATGGCAGCTTGACTTGACCGTTGGAAGTCGTAGGAGGGGGAGGTGAAACGGAGCGAGAGCAAGGCAACAAATCAATCATCGATCAATCGATCATCCCGTTTCGTTGATCGTTCGACTTGGCCTAGCACAACACGAAATATTACGAGAGTATTTTGTGTATCGTTGTGTATTGTGGAACAATCAAATATGCGGGGAAAGATCATAAATTAAATGCGGAGAGTCTCTCGTTTTATACCCAAATATATGCAAGATGGAGGGAGGGGAGGGTTCGATCGATCCGTTGACTCGGTCATATAATACATATTGTATTATTATTTATGTTTATGGTTTTCCATGTGGCCCTCGGGCAACTCCATTTTGCCTCCGTTCCAAGTCACTTTTCAATATGGCTGTCGTCGATTTTTTGTTGTTTTTTTTTTTGGTGGCGACTCCTCCGACTTCGACTTCGACTTTGACTTGGACTTGGCCAAGTGGCGCAGCTGGTGCCGTCGTTGATACTCATATTTGTTGTTGCTGTTGTTGTTGTTAACGATTTAACGATTCTCGATTTTACAGCCTTTTCTTTTTTCATACATTTTGACCAAAATGAAAAGGCAGCAAAAAAAAAAAAAAAAACCAACGAGAAGAAAAAAATCTCTCGCGACGCGCTCGTAAAATATTGTTGACAAGTTCCTTTTTCTCCTGCTTCTCTTTTGCTTTTTTGCTTTTGCTTGTTGTTGTCGTCGTTTCTCTGTGTTGTAGCTTTTGTATTGAAATGAGCTTGTGATTATATTCACTGTAGACCCAACACAACAGACAGACAGACACACAGAATTTGCTGTTAACTGTTTCCAATTGCGCATAAAATTTTATAATCTTCACGTTCCCATCCCATCCCCCAGATATATTTTATGGTCTTTCTTCGTCGCTGGATTCCGAAAACAAAGGCAACGACAATCGATGCCAATATCAAATGAATTCACAAACCAAACAAAACGAAAACCAAACCAAACCAAGAAAATCTGAAAACGTTTATAATATGGCTCGTAAAATTAGTGAACATGTTAATGGTTGATTGGGGACCATATATCTTATTACGAGTGGAACATACCTCGCGGTCATTTCAATATTTGCTTTTCAGTTTGCTTTTGATTTTAATAAACTGGGCCATAAACCTGATTGGTTTGTGTTGAAAACGTCGTAAAACTGCTGAAAGTAGCCGCAAAAAATATATCTATAATATACTTTAAGTATTTCTGCCCCATGGCTATAAAAATGCAAATGTCTCTAAACTGTTGGATAGCTTTGCTTTTAGACTGATTTTATAATTTTGCACTTGAACAACTAACCAGACAAAACATGTGTCAAACAACGAAATGTCGTTATCGAAACAAATACCAAATGATATCAAAATTAATTACAAAAATATTTCTTTATTAATATTAAAAATAACTAATTTAATTATTTTATTATTTAAGAATTTCAAAATCAATTTTAATATGCTTAAATTTGTTTTGTGTTGAATTTAGTTTTATGTAATAAACAATAACACAAAATAACTTTATTTCTTTCTTATGTCATTATCAAAACATTTATTAAAATACAAGATTTTTCTATAAAATTAGATCTTTTAAATTTATTTTATAGAATGTATACTTAGGTTCAAATGTACCAATTCTAAATATAGTTTTATTTAAAGTCAATTATTAATTGACTTTAAGAACCTGTTTTTTTTTTTGTCTTACTTTCTTTTTTCGCTCACTAATTATTCCTTGCTATTCATGAATTCGACTTTGAAGATGTAAAAAATTCAAGTAAAACAAATATAATATGAATATGATACTTTTTAACATGATTTCCGATTAGTATACCCCCTACCCACAAGAAATCTTGCTCAGCTGCAACAGCCGAGACGATATAGCAAATATTCGTGTGTCCAGATATACATTTCGGTATATTGGTAATATTTTTTTGGTATTTATTTTCTTGGTGTATTCTAATTGTAGTATTATATTATATTTTGAATGTAGTAAATAATATCGATAACGAAATGTACCTTTTGTAATTTTAATGAATTAGTCTATTATAGACGAAATATATCCTTTGGTATTTTTCGGTATATACATTTGGTATATTTTAACTATAATAACAGCACTCGGAATATGGATTTTATGGATTGGTACATTCTAGTATTTTTCTTTATATAAGTTTGGTATATGTAAACTATAATAACAATAAGCGATAACATTTTAGTAATAATTTTGGCATAATAATTTGGTATATTTGAATGATAATACCGCACTGGTTGGCTTTTATTGAGAATGAGTAGAGTCACCCACACTATATAGATTTCTTACTTATTAAGTAAGTTATTACAAGAGCTAATCAGAAATGCAATGCATTAGATACATACTATATATCATTTGTAATGTAGATTTTAAATACCGTAAATACTATTTCCAATATTTTTATTGAATTAGGTACCAGAATAAAACTTATTTAATTTAAAGTTTCACTTTGTTTTTTATATTTATTTTATACACTTTTTTATTTTATTTTCAAATTACAAATATAGTTAGAAAGCTACACTCAGGTGTTGGAGTTATGAAATAATTTGAATTTCTGTCATTTGGCTGTGCTACAATTGAAATTTTGTTTGATTGCCTTTGCGCAAATTGGATCGTTTATTTTGGGGCATTGCTCGGGCGGTGGTGAAGGGATATTGGCCAACAATCATTTGGCTGTCAGATTTCTTGACATTTCAGTTTTTCACGGCGCAGGAAAAGTGACACATGCTTCCACTTTGAGTAAAGAGGGAAGGAAACAAGGAAGTTGAACTAGAAAGCGGATTACTCATAGTCAACTTCACAATATTGTTGTTATTGTTGGTTGGTAATAGCTGTAGCTGTAGTTGTAGTTGTGTGTGGCAAATTATTATTTTAGCCCAGAATGATGAAAACATTTGAGTCACGCAACAATTTGGCCAAAAAAGTAAAACAGGACGTTGAACGACGACCGAATGTTTTGCGTACAAAAACTTAATTTGCCAACAGCCAAAATGTTGTTCTTCGTCGCGAGTTCGAAGGAAAGAAGCAGTAGCAAAAAAAAAAGTTGAGAAGAAAAACTGCTGGCAAGTGTCGCATTGATGGCACTTTTTGCTTAATGAAATTTGTTTGGTTTCGGTGCCCAAAGTGAATTCGCTTTGTTTGCCACGCGTCCTGCTGTGCAGCTCCTGCTGCTGTCCCAAAGTATTGTTTCTTCTTTTTTGCAAAACGGGATTACAGGATGCGTTTTGTTGTTATTCGCCTAACCGCACAGAAGTCACAAAAAAAGGGGCCAAAACAAGGCATTCAGAGTTTTCAGTGTTCCGGCAGTTGCATTGTTGCATTGTACTGCGGCTAACCGTAAAATGCTGGCCAAAAGATGTTTTGCCAACCAAAGAGGCAAATCTGCTTAGACGCTGTCAATATTCTTCTCCCTCTCTCTCTCTCTCTCTCTCTCTCTTTGTTTCTTCCTCACTCTCTCTTCGTTTGTCTGCTTCATTATGTAATTGATTTTATAGCTTGAATTGTCATTTGTTGCCTTGTTTGTTTGCCTCACATCGTCTAATGACGAGGCTCTGCCTTCTGCCTTCTGCTCCTGTTCCTATTTCTATTCCTGTTTCTATTTCTATGCTGAGTGCACATCTGCCGCCCGGGGGATTTATTTAATTTGCTGGCAATGGCAGCGGCTGTGGCATTATCCTGATTTCGCTTTTATTGCCTTAGTTGCTTGTCAACGACGCGTAGCTCCTGTTCCCCCTCTCTCTCTCTCTTTCGCTCCATTGTGAGCTCGTGTCCTGGCTGCTGTGATTTTATTGCTGTTGACTTTTGGCCATCAGGCTGTCGCTGTGGCTGCTGCTTTCTCTCCTTCCATTTTCCACAGCCTATATTGTAGTTTTTCCTTTTGCTTTTCTTTTTGCGTCCACAAAAATTAATTTTATTTCATATAAAAACTTTGTGCGCGTGCTGTTTGCTTCTGTCATTTGTAGTAGCTCTTCCACGTTGTCCTCTCTTTCTCCTTCCTCCTTCCTCTTCCATTTCCTCTCTTCATTTTGCTCCTCTTGTTGTGCTGCGTTCTTTATTGCTTTAGTTTTTGCAGCTGTTGT
This sequence comes from Drosophila kohkoa, assembly GCA_019972355.1. Taxonomy (NCBI): domain Eukaryota; kingdom Metazoa; phylum Arthropoda; class Insecta; order Diptera; family Drosophilidae; genus Drosophila; species Drosophila kohkoa. The sequence continues at coordinate 3,301,010 of BJEL01000064.1, read as the reverse complement.
TACTTATGAGCCAACTACAATTCATAAATTCGATCAAAAGGCAATGGAATATCAACGAAAATTGCAACAAATGCTCAATTTATTTGTCCATACATTTATTATGATTAATAATGTCCGTTTACGCCAAGAGGGAATACTTAATAGCATTCACATTGTTGACCAAAGATGAATGTGAATACATTAATGTACATATAGTGAAAACTCTTTCGACCGATTCTTATACTTCTGACTAATTGTCAAGGTAGTTGAATTTGTATTCTGAGGGGATTATTTAAGTTCAAGACCACAGAATATTCATTATATAGAATAACTATACCCAGTTGGTAAATATTTTGTGAGCGATGTAAATTTCTGTTAATCTAAATTTCACAAAAATTTATTTTAAAATTGTTTCAATTTATTAATTTCTATGACAGATATAAAATATTGGACACGAAAAACATCAGGCAAGTATCTTCATTGATATGTTTAAATTAAAATTTATAATTTTAGTTAAATTTCAGTTAAATATATGTACTACGTTATTCCATTCTGGTATAAGCAAAAAATATATTGATACTTCCATTAACTTTTACCGAGAAAAAATTAACAAGTAAGAAAGCTATAGACGAGTGTGCTCGTCTTTGAGAAACCCGATACAGAACAGTGCGGTATTCATTTGAAAATATACAAAATTAATATACCGCAAAAAAAAAAAATTATTTAAGCCTATTAAAGGTATATTGATAAATATATCATAAAGTGCAATATATTCCACAATTTATCTGATCGCAACCAAATTTTCAGCAATCATAACTACTATACACCAAAATTCGCAGCTCTAACTTTAATTAATTTTCGATTTTTGTTGATTTGCGGGGGCAGAAGTGGGCATGGCAAAAATTTGAAACAAACTTGATCTAGGTGCAAACATAGCAAATGCTGTTGAAAAAAAATTATAGCTCTATCTCTTATAGTCTCTGAGATCTAGGTGTTCATACGGACAGACGGACATGGCTAGATCGTCTCGATTGTTGATGCTGATCAAGAATATATATACTTTATAGGGTCGGAGATGCCTCTTTCTACCTGTTACATACATTTTCTGCCGGCAAAAAGGTATAATACCCTTCTACCATATGGGCAGCGGTTATACTATAGTTTATTATTGTATGTATGTACGCGACTTGCGACTCTTCCTTCAAATTAACATTAGTTTTCGATTTTTATCGATTTTCTACTTTTAAGTGAGTCTCAATATAAAATAATTTTAGCCTGTGAAATTCTACAAGCACTTTTTATTAAAATAAATTATCACGTAAATCTTTAATCTTTTCCTCTAAAACCGTACATTATTTTCGTAACTATTTGTTTATCGCTAAGCTAATTTGTGTATTTTTTTCTTTTCTTTAATGAAGTGTTCACAGACTAAAGCAAGATCTTTAGTTTCATCTTGGGCAAACCCGCTTACAACAAGGAAATGTTGATCTACTTAATTAGTCTTGTTAGAATCAAGTCCACATCTCAATGGAGAGTTGCCGCAGAGCCATAAAAGCGGACAAATATTTGGCATGCTTATCAAATTGGCAGCAGCTGCTGTCAACCCTTTTGGGCATGACCAGAGAGCATCAAAGTGAGCGAGGAAGGAAGGGGGGAAGGCAGTAAATAACGAGCGATTCCGCGATTCGGTTGGCTGCTTAGCAATTTGCATGAGTCAAAATATTTGCTTAATAAAAGCGGGGGAAATGCCAACAACAAAAGCGAGAGAGAAAGAGATAGATAGAGGGAGAGAAAAAGGTGCCAAAAGCAATCATTAGGGGAACGCATCAGCGAGAGTTGGCCAAGATGCGGCATCATTAAAAAGCTTTAATTAATTTTTTGCTCGCTGGTTTATTATTTTTAAGGTGATTTGGGTAACCCACGCGTAGAGCAAAGCAAAGCGAAGTAAAGCTCGAAAGTCATCCCTCAAATGAGGGCCCAGCCTTTTGGGTGGTCGCTCTGAATGAGTAAACGAGTGTGAATGTGAATGTGAATGCGAGTGTCAGTCTGAGTGCGAAGGCGGCGCCTCTGAAGCTGTAAGTGGTCAAGAAAAAAAACTGGTCACATTCGCACTGACTCTGACACCGTCTTTGACTTCAAGTTAATATTCATCTTCAGCATCCGACACCCATGGCTAATTGATCAACTCGCAGCGGGGCTGCTGATTTGGGTATGGCAACAAATTGGCCAAATTAATTTTGGCCCTCTTTTTGTTGAGCTCTGTGTTTTGACTGCTCGCAACGCAGCGCAAAGCGACGCGTGCGCTTTCAAGAAAATTAATTAAAATAACAATGTACAATTTCCACTGAACTCAACTCAGTTGAAGCTTCAGAGATCTTTCTTCTGCGATGACTGTCTTCGGGTTTTACGAACTGTCAGCCATGCCAGTCATAAAACCTTGTTTATGAGCACCTTCATTTCCATACCCCACCACATTTCCATTTCCATTAACCTGCGTCAGCTGCTTTCCTCTCTCTGTCTCTCTTTCTATCCCTCTCTCTCTCTCCCACTCCATTTATTGCCGCTGGCCATTGGGTCATTGATAAGCATCGTCAGCCGCTTTGCCGCAGCACCCAGCCAATAAAATGTCACGATGCAAGCATGATAAGCACCTGTTAGCTGCTCTCCGCTTGGCTGCTCTGCTATTCAGTGGAAAAGTTATTGGTTTTCCGCTGTCGGTGTCAAGCGAAGCCAAGTCAAGTCAAGTCAACCTGTGTTCCTCTCTCTTAGGGTATATAAAACGCACTATTTTATATACAAGCCAACAATAAATTCTGGCCTCTGTTTCTCTCTCTCTGGGTCTCTGTTTCTGTCTTCACTCTTTTCCTCTGCGGTTAGTTTTATTATCCTATTTAAGCCACATTAAAATCAACGGGGTGCGCGACATTTGACAACAATTTATTGGACGTTAATGCCTTGCCGCCAAGATCTGGTAACAACAGTTGTGGCAACAACAACAGCAAAGCGGGGGGCATGCAACCTCTACTTGCCTCTTGCCTCTTTCCTCTTTCCTCTCTTTACGTCTTCGATGAATTTCAATGGGTGCGGCACCTTCAAATGGCCCGAAATACTCACCACAGTCTTCGCCTCAAAGGTCGACTATCATTGTGAAGATTTTTTATCGCCATTTTTTGTTTTGCTTTGGTCTTTTTGTTATCATTTCGGGACAATCTGTTAATGACGCAAATATGTCCAAACAAAAAGGATAAATACCTGTAATTGTTTCGCTTCCATTTCCATTTACATGCAGCAACTGCTTGCCATCAAAGTTTTCACTGTAGAAAGTGTTATTTTTGGAATTGAATATGGTTAAAAGATTATTGGGATAAGAAAGTTACACAGATTAAGAGTCAGATTAAGTTCGATGCAAAGTGACAGACTAAGTACGAACGAACTAACATAACATATGTTACAATGAAATATATAAAGATTTTAAATTAATTAAAAAAAAACTAAATAATAATAATGTAAATAAATTAGTATACATTTATAAAATTAAAAACGGATAAAAGCAAAACAGTGCGGTATTATTAAAAAATATTCCAAATTAATACCGCAAAAATACTAAATCTCCAACGGTTGTATTATATATATAATATATGATATAGTACTACGTTCAAAATATATTATAACAAAATATACGAAATTGGTCCCTAATACACGAACCTACTTAATATTCCGCAAAAATACTAAAATATACCGATGAATATATATTACGACATTCAAAGAATACCGTAGAGAACAAAATATACCGGAGTATCACCCAGAAAATATAATAAATTCATATAACGCAAAAATACAAACATATACCAATGGCTGTATTTGGCTTATTGATATAGTACTACGGTCAATATATACCATGGCGTACAAAACATAGCAGATTGTCTGTCAAAAAACTGTTTATTTTTACTTTTCAAATACCTAAAGGTTCTATAGATATTTATAGATGCAAAGCCAAATAAACAGCAAACATATACAAAAATTAAAATATCGATATAATTAATAGAGCTTTAAGTATACAATTTGTGTGTTATTAGTTGTTTTTGAGAAGTAAAATAATATTGTAGTTAAAATTAACTTCATAAATTGGCTGTATAAATAAATAATTTTACTGAACTTATACATCATTTGCCATTCTACTTTTTTTACTATATAACATTTGGATAAATTTAAGAAATTTGGCTTATATTTACTCAAAATGCATTAATGAAGTGCAGTCTTAAAAGTTTTCCCAGCCAAACATTCTTCAATAACTATTGAAACTTGTAATAGAAAATATTGTTTGCTTATTAAAATGCTGAGAATTGACGGCGAGTTATTAATTTACAGTGCAAAGTGACTTGTTTGGTTCCCAGCTTGAGAGCGAGTGAGACAGCGCAGCAAGTGAAAGAGAAAGGAAGGGGATGTCAAAGACGAAGGGAAAGAGGGGAGAGAAAGAGAGAGAGGGAGGGAGATCAACACCCCTATGAGCAAACACTCGAGGGCTTCGTCATGGCCACTTATCGTCTATCGTCTATTGAGTTGAGCGCCCGCAGAGCTTGCAACAGTTGCAAGTTGTGGCGGAAAGCGGGGATAATGCAAATGGAAATGTTGATGGCGGCAGCCATTTTGTTTTGGCTTACAGTTTTTGGGTTGCGCAAACATTTTAATTGCCACCCTTAAAAAGGCGATGCGAGGTGGTTGAAATTGAAATTCATGGCAGCCCCTTTTCTCATTTCTCATTATGATTATGTCATTTGCTTAGGAAAATCATACAACGCATTCAGGAAATGAGCAGAAATAACACCCCACTTCGCTCCTTCCCTTCTTCCCTCTCCCCTCTCCCCTCACCATTTCGTCCTTTATCATTGAGAGACATAATTTAGTTTTCTGTTTTGATGTTTTGTTGTTTCGCTGCTTTCGAAGTTATTAGCGTGCACGAATCAATTCTCAGAGGATTTGCTGAAACAAATCCTTTGGCTGCTTTGTGGCTGGTATTATCGCAGGACAACGGCAGGACGCGGATGTGTGGCCTTTTGATTTATGTCACGCGTCCTGGGAAAAAGGGCTGAACTGAACTCGAATGTTGTTATTTGACTTTTGCGTCTCGTTTATTGCCGTGATAAACGACAACATCGCGTTGCTGTAGATCCAGAGATTCGACAGGCTTCGAGTGTCATCCTGTTATCCTGCGATATCGAGCACAGCCGAAAAACACAAAAAAGAAAGAAAAGAAAAGAATAATGTAAATCGGCAAAAAGGCGCAAATTTGTCAGCTTGGCACGTACGTTGTTCACTTTGCTTTTGCTTTTTGTATTAAATTTTTGGGTTTATTGTGTTTTTGTTTTTGGTTGCCCTGGGAAAGTTGAACAACCGCAACGCAATTAAGAAATAAGTTGAGGCAAAAGAGGCCGCCGCCTTTAACCAGTAGCTTTAAAATTCAATTAAATATAATTAAGTAAATTATGCGGGGCCTACAAAAGTGACGATCAAAATCATAGCAACGCCAGCTGAGCTGAGTCCAGACCAAGTCAGACTTTGACTCAAGCTCGGCGCACGCATAATAGCTTATTTAGCCAGGGCCAAGAGCCAAGAGTCTTGGCCACGCAGTTTCAGTTGGAGTTGGAGTTGGAGTTCCAGTTTCTGGCCACGCACTCAATCATCAATCTGCGCAACAAAAAAGTGAGAAAACTACTGTCGAGCGTGCTCGACTATGAGATACGAGCAACGTGTTTTCAATAGAAGCAAAGCGGTGCGGTATCATCGTTTAAATATACCACAATAATGTACAAAAATACTAAAAATACTACTTATTATGATTTAAATAATGTACCGAAAATACTAGAAATATTATCACTTAATGATATTATCATTTAAATTTACCAAAAGCATATAAAGAAAAAATACTATAACATACCAAAAGTTATACTTCGTTTATTGGTGAAATATACCAAATGGATGTACCGAAAATATACTAATATATATATAATATAGTATTTCTTTATTGTTATGTATATAATATAGCAATATATATTTAATATACCAAATTAAAATGCTAAATTATATAAAATTGTATTTACATAATAAACCGATATAGATTCTATATACCAAATTAAAATACTAAAATATATAAAAATATATATTGCGTTTATTGTTATGTACACAATATACTAATATATATTTAGTATTCCAAATTAAAATACTAGAATATATAAAAATATATATTGCGTTTATTATAATATACCATACATAATATATCATATAGATAATATATAAATAAAAAATACTAAAATATACCGAAGACTATAATTGTTATGAAGATACTATTATATTAGAATATATTAAGTGTATTATTCCTTTTTTGCTGTACACAACTATATTCTAAATATACTACAACACTTAGAATATACCAAGAATATACTTTTTGTGATTGAAGATGCCCTCATCTAAGTAGCACATAATTATAACACTCTTCTACTCATTGGATAGCGGGTATAAACACAGTCCAGCTGGATAGGCGGTTGATTGAATCTGTGCCACTCTTTGTATCTGTATCTCAGTCTGAGTCTGAAGAAAAAGCATTTAAAAATGCTATGGCTGCTGTGGCTGTGGCTGCTGCTGCTGATCATTATGCGATCAATGTTGATCATTTTATCCCGGGGCTGTTGACAGCCTCAGCGCGCGGACATGACATGCGAGTCGAGTAACTTGCAACAACAACAACAATAATAACAACAACAGCAATTATGTATGTGTGTGTAGAACCTGAAATGATCTTCATCATGGTGGACAGCACAACGGAGCACAACACAACTCTATATACCCATCTTGCGTACGTACAAACATACTATATAATAATTACCAGAGCAGAGCAGAGCTGAGCTGAACAGCGTCGCAAATAACAAGATCACCAGCGCACACAATACAAAAGGCAGCCCAAAAAATATTGTAGACAATGTAGAACAGTTGGAGATGGAGCGAAGGAGGTGACAGAGGGGAGGTAGGGAAAAGGGTTACAGAGAACTGAGACTCGCAGATTCGCGTCGCTTCTTAATTTTCTCGATTCTTGAGGATGCTCCGCAGTCCATTCTTTACCAACTCCATCTCCATCTGCAGCTCCTACCTTTAATGGTTTTTTTTTGCTTAACCGACATTTTGTTTCCCTTCTGCTTCCCTTTCCCTCTCCACGTTTCCTTGGCAGCCACGACCCTTTTGGTACAAAAAAATGCAAAATTATGTACAAGCCCCGAAACGACGTTGTTCTTATATTGATCCTGTCTGCCTCAGGGGTCTCTTGTGCCTCCCCTCTCCCCTTCTCCTGTTACCTTTCCACGACTGCTGTTTCTGCAGATTATTCAGCTCCTTTTGCTGCCCTTTATATAGTTGTAGCTATCGCTGGCATGGCTGCACTTCATCGTCTTCGTTGTTGTTCGCCCAGTTCTCGACTCGTTTTTTTTGTATTTTGGTTTTTATTTTTTGTTTTTGGCATATTTAAGCACGATCGCCGTTTGCTGTTTTAAATGATTTCTTTCTGTAGTTTTTGTTTGCTGCCCTTTTTCTTATGAACCAATCAACACACACGTGTTGCCAGCGACTCCAAGACCAAGACCAAGTCGAAGTCCAAGTCCAAGTCGCAGTCGAGGATCGTTCCTCTGCGTGTCTGTCTCTGCAGATCAGCTCCTGCTGCTGCTCTCTTATTGTGGCTGCTGCTGTTTGCGTGCGCTCCTTGTACGGCGATCTTCCGCAAATTGGCGGCCATAAGCATTGCAAAATTATCTCGTCGCTGTCTTTTCCATCCGGACAGCAGACAGTAGACAGCCAGGAATGAGGGAGGGGGCATCAGGAGAAGCAAGAGATGGTTGCCAAGACACAAGGCAACACTTTTCGACTTTGTTCATTCTGAATGCAAGTCCAACAAAAATATTCCGCAAAATGTCTCGCAGTCTGACAGCCAAACTCTGTTTCTTTTTATACCCTGTATTAATTGAGCAGTAGCTAAAAGGGATATTGGAGAAAGGAGAGTAAAGGTATTTAATATTTATTCAGAATAACTAAAAAGTTAATTGAGTCTGTTAAGTGGTCAACGAGATAGAAAAGCTTCAAATGTTGTGCGTTGTGATTTTGATAAATTATTTACAGATTTTTTACTTTTGCTATGCTAGAACTTATAGTAGCTAACTTGAATCGTTAACTTTGTAATTTTGAAATGTTTTCATTAATTTTGATTCTCATTACAAATAAATACAGTTCACACAGAATACTACAGTTGATTTATTTCTTTTCTCTTCATAATGACAATTTTTTATCATGTATCAAATTTTAAGTTATCTTTGACGTAGTGTAAAAGTAAATTTTTAATGGGTGTTACTTGTTTTTTACGTTTGTATTGAAAACATAATATTAAAAGATTGTATTTAGCAACGCATCTTTTGATCTCATATATAAATCAAAATCAAAGTGATCACATAAGCTAAATAAGAACAACATTCTTTTTTTTTAGATTGACAAAATTTTACATTGAGATTTCCAATCAACTTTTCATTTAAGAAGCAAACATTCTTAAATCAAGATTTGAATTTTTAAATAAGATGTTTTTAATATTAAAATTTAGCATACAAATCTTGATTGAAGATTGTTTCAACCTAAAAATCTTCTTTCATTGTTCTTTTTAAGATCGACAAAATCTGAAATTATGATTTAATCTATATTTTTGTAGCTACTAACTTACATATGGGTAATTCTCTGGTAAATGTCGCGTGCGAACAGCTTTTCAGTGACAAAAAAAAACATAAACTAAAACAATTTTAAAATTAAGTGAAGGTTTTTCTTAGCACTATTTTTAGAGCTAAGATTGATTTTAGTAACTTATTCTGTTTTACGATAAAATATATCAATTCGTTCATTTTTTGGTTTTGCGTACGAATTTGTTAATTTTTGCAATTATCAGAGCAGAAAACAAAACAGAAACAAAATTTCCAAACCTTTCTTAGCTCTAATAAAAGTACTAATCTAAAGCTATAAAAATAACCTTTACTTATTTTTAAAATTGTTTCAGAATATGTTTTTTTTGTAACTGAAAAGCTGGTCGCACGCGACATCCCTCAGAGAATTACCCATATAGTAAAATGTTGATTCATGTAGTTATATCAGTGTTTTTATATGATCAAGATAATAATAAAAAATTAGCTAATAATAAGTAGCCCATATCGACTTCAATGTACTTAACATATTCTGCTACTATTTCTCAAACAAACGTTTGCTTTATTCATTCGCAGATACTCTATAAAAGATATTATATCTTCAATTTGATAGAAAGAGATGCAAAGATACAACTCACCAACTAATTTGACAAAGTCGTTGATCGTTGTGCATGACGCTGCATTTAATGCGCATTATTAATAATAGCAAAGCACATTGTACATTGTACATTAATGTTTAAATATGTTGAAGCAAAACAAAAAAAAGAAGTTAATGATTGAATTAATGAGTTGTGCACAAAAGTTTCTCCGCAAATTGCAAAAAGCTGAGCTTTACATTTGAGCATTTGTAATTTCCCATAGATGACCAGAGGGGGCAAGTTCCGCTTCGCTTGGCCATTATAAGACGCTTAGTGGGCGAAGGCAATATTGTGAGAAGAAGAAGAAGTAAAGATGGAGAGAAGGAAAAACAAAAACAATTGATATCGATATGAAAGGAAATGCGGCAAGTGTGGCGAATGCAATAAAAGGCTTAGACGGGCAGCAAATGAAAGAAAATCTCCGCTATTGAAGCGAAATGTAAGCAAGAGAGCGAATAAGTGAGGGAAAGAGAGAGGGAGAGGGAGATAGCTGCCGCTTAGTGTCAAAATATTTATGCACACACAGCAAGACTTCCTGTAGGCGATCGATCGATGCTCTTGTAACGATCTCGATCGGCAAGATGACTTAACGTTTTAGCCGTGGGATATCTAAGGCAACTTATGTGTGTGTGTGCTGTTGTGTGTGTGTATGTGCTGGTGTATGTGTCTGCTCTCTTTGATGCAATTCAGGCGCGCCGACAGCAGGAAAAACACTTTCCCCCAGGTAGAAAAAGGCTCAGACACTGCCCATTGGCTGAGCTCTTGTAAGTGACCATTTAAGAAAAAGATCGAGAAGAGTAAGAGAGATAGAAAGAGAGGCTGCAAGACCCATTAATTTTGCCATTGTCAGGCAATATATATAATCTACTTAGGGCATTGTGTGTCCTTCTTGGACGCAGCTCCTTCCAATGTCCTGTGTGTTGTGTGTGTTGCCTGTCACAACAATTATGTCGGCATTTGCTCAAACGCGCCCGAAAATGTCAAAAAAAGGAGTTTTTATTGACTTTTTATGTTGTTAACTGACCGACATAATGCCCAGTTTTGTGGGTGATTACCACAAAAGGTTGCCAGTTGCCAGTTGCCTTTTGGGTGGTCCACAAGCTGGAGAACAAGTGTCGGCATCTCAGCTCTTTGCTCTGATCTTCACACAACAACATGTGCGCCCCATGATATATGACTTGTAATTGTAGCTGTGGGTGATTACGACTTCGATTGCGACTGCGAGTTGAAAATTGAGAACTGAGAGCTATTTGCGCTTGTTAACATTGTGGCTAAACATTTGTAAGCAAAAGTTGGCTGGCTAAAAAGCCACAAGTGTTGAGGCGACAAAACGAATCGCAGCTGCGAGTCACAGCTCGATCAATCGATCCTCCCATCCTCGATCCTCAATTCTCAATCGTCGACGACAATCAGCAGCAACAAACAACCAACAACGAGCAGCGAACAACAAACAACGAGCAACCATCAACAGCAGCAACAACAGCAACTGGCAGCAGCAGCAACATCCCAACAGCAGCCACAGCAACTGTTGTGTTGTAGTCAGCGACAAATGCCTCGCAACAATACAATAAATATCGGACAGGCAACTGAGCAACTGGGCAAACAGCAGACAACAAAAGTAAGAAGTTGATGGCAGCTGAAACTGTGTTCGACTGCAACATACCGGACACTAAAAGAGGTTGGGTTTAATTTTTAAATGGTAAATAGTAATTATTATATAATCTTTTATTTATGCTTGTAAAACTCATTTTCTAAATTTATTATATTGTTTTTTTTTTTGTAATTTGTTATGGGTAAATAATAATTCGGAAAGTTAAAGTTTTATTTATCCTTGTACGACTTATTTTGTAAATTCGCTACATTTATTTACTAATTATAAGGATGAGAAATATTTGACAGCCTTAGAAGCTGCAATGTATAGAAATTCATTAAATTAAAATATAGAAATTTGCGAGCAAAAATTAGTTTATTTTCACTCATTATCACATAAACAAACCCAAAATTGTATTTTGTATTTTTTTAATTATATAATTCTTTGAAGAGTTCTAATTTAAACATGAAAATTATGTATGTTTAAAAGCGAGTTGTGTTTGGTATTATTTTTTCTGTATACAACTCTTTTTAAATTAATTTCCATCCCTAGAAATTATATCTTTCATATTACCTAACAATATGTCAAACATTTAAGAATTATTTTGATGTCACATTGCTAAAAAAAAAACAAGTAAGAAAGTTACAGTCGAGTGTGCTCGACTGTGAGATACCCGCTACCCATTTTTAATAAAGGCAAAATATTGCGGTATCATTTTCAAAATATACCAAAAATATTAAAAAAAAATACTAAAAATATACCAAATGGTATGTTTGGTATATCGATATAGTACACCATTCAAAATATACCATAAACGGCACAATGTGCCAGATTGTCGGAAAAAGCAACTTAGACCCCTAGTAAGTAGGCGTTTTTGCCCATACAAAAGTATTTCTTTAATAACTTTCACAATTTTTATCTGATCGCAACCAAATTTTCAGGAATCATAATTACTATAGTAATTATTGTATATACCAAAATTCGTAGCTCTAGCTTTAAAATTATGTTATTAAAATTGTTATTCGATTTTTTTGATTTGCGGGGGCGGAAGTGGGCGTGGCAAAAATTTGAAACAAACTTGATCTGCGTGCAAACATAACAAATGCTGTCGAAAAAAAATTATAGCTCTATCTCTTATAGTCTCTGAGATCTAGGTGTTCATACGGACGGACGGACAGACACACAGACGGACATACGGACAGACGGAAATGGCTATATCGTCTCGGCTGTTGACGCTGATCAAGAATATATATACTTTATAGGGTCGGAGATGCCTCCTTCTTCCTGTTACATACATTTCCTGCCGGCACAAAGTTATAATACCCTTCTACCCTATGGGTAGCGGGTATAATTAGTTAGGATGATGTACTTACTATATTACAAATTTGTTCGTATATAATTTATACATATATTTTTTATTTATATTGTAACTTAATGTGCACAAAACAAGACAACAAAGGAAATTAACATAACGATCCCTATTTATGATTTATAGTACGATCCCTAAGAAACGTTGTGTCTACAATTTTATATTTTTTATGCAAATGTGTTCATAAATACCATCAAGATTAGGAAGATGCTGGCCTATCAATTGGGATGGTCATACCAAATAAAATCTCGAGTAATTAAAAATATCGCTCTTCTGTAAAATCACAATTTTCGCATTGAGAATATGTCTTGAATCTTTATAAATTGAAATTGAATGAAAGGTGAAATGAAAAACGTTTACCAGCAAACTTAGCATAATAATTGAGTCAATAAATTTATCATTGACAGCTCTAAAGTTGTAGGATATCTATGCTAAGTGTTTATATAGAAAAACAAAGGATATATAGACGTATGAAGATGTATATTAATATAATAAGCGCTGCTCTTAAACGTGCAAAGTAAATACTTTGATATAATAAATAATAAATAATTCAAAATTTAAACACCTTGTTATTTGAATACTTGTTCCTTTTATATATAGAAGTAGCAGAAATTAATATAGATTACTGAAAACAGTAAATAAAAGCGATTGACATATTTTTACGAGTTTTACAGCGCCTTGAGTCAGAAGTGACAAACATGTATACACATGTGCTCACCACTGTATATTGTAATCTAAGCGCTACTTTTACTTTAATGTGGCTAACAAATTTGTAAACTTATTTATTTATTTTAAGAGATTTAGAAGTGTTTTATTTTATAGTTAGGTGAAGCTAAAATCTATGACATTTTTTCACCCGTAATGCTCATTAAATGTTACATCCTCCCAATGTTGAGCTGCCGGGTATAAGCAGCTTCAACGATCAGCGATCGCCACCATGACAGGAGCTGTCTTCGAGGAGAAGACAAGGAGAGAGCTAAAGAGAGTGGTGGAGAGAGGGAGAGAGAGGGTGCGACAAAGGGTTAGCTGAGCTCGATGCTATCAACGCATTGAGCATTGAATTACAGTCACACATAAACTGAAACTGAAACCGATATCGAAGCAGCAACAGCAAAAGCAAAAGCAACAGGAACCGAACTTCGAGTTGTAGTCGAAGTTGGAGTTTGAGTTGGAATTGGAGGTGGGGGTTCAGTAGGAGTCTTGTATCGAGATCGGTGTCTGTGTCAGCGCTTAAATGCTCATTTAAAGAGATTTACAGTGTATCCCACTTGCATACAAGCCTCCATGGAAGGTCCACATCCAAAAAAACAAACAACAAAAACTAAAAAGAGAAGCTGATAACGACGCTTTGTTGCATTCAGTTTGCGGTCCATAAAAAACCACAGCAGCAAGCGAGGGTCGCTCATTAACTAATAAGCAACTTAAAGGAATCTTCCATTAAATTTACTACTTTGTAAGCGAAGCAAAACTGTTTGAGCTGCCCTCGGCAATTGGGAGCGTGTAAGTAAATGCAAGTAGATTAATTGCCTTGGTCATTAAATGCGCAGCGATGGCATCTAATGCACGATCAAAGGCCATACATCAACATCACACACAGTATCAGAGAGGAGCAAGGTAAAGCAAAGTGGAAAGAGGAAAGAGGGATGTGGATGAGGATGAGGGATGATGCCTGAGGCAGCGTTTTTTGTAGGCGTCGGCAAACATCTTGTTATCCCTCGAGCTGCTCTCAATACAAAGCATAAATCCTGTTGTTGTGACAGCAAAATCGACCGCAGTTGCTCGTACCTGACTCGGACTCTCTGCCTGATATCGATAGGCGATAGTTCGACTCCTGTGCGAGAAGAAGTCAGGCCACACACAAGGATCAAAGGAAAACGTCTTGCGCCTTGCGCCTTGTCGTCGAGTGCATAGAGAAGGAAACTCTAGTCGAAAGTCCTTTTTGAGTCTTTGACTTTGACTTTGACCGAAACTAATCATTGTTGCGCCAACAAGAAGTCAATGCAATTGTCTGAAGATGTCCTGCTGTGCAACAGCCATGTGTTGTCCAGTTGTCTAGTTGCCTCGTCCTGTTTCTCCTTTCTTTGCGATTTGCTACAGACTGCAGACTGCTGTACAGAGTGTAAAGCAAGGTGTCCTGTTTTAGTTTTTGCAGCTCGACAAATTAAATTCTCTGCGGTTTTGCGACATGCGGCGTCTGCTGCGGTTTACCAAATGTTTAGTTCATGCCACAGCGATCTCTTTTGTGGCAACAACAGCAACAGCAGCAACAGCAGCAGGAGCATTCTCACGTTCCGCTTTGACTGCCTAATTGCGGCGCTTTTTCGCTTTAAACGTAATTAAAGCATAGTGACTTTTTGGCCAGGCCAAAGTGAACACTAATTAGATTGCCAGCTTTCAGCTAAAGCTTTCCATATTTGGTAGTCGGTAGTCGACAATCGTCTTGGCATCGTTTGTTTAATGGTGTAGATTGTTGCACGCTGACAATTCAACCAAACGAATGAAAGAAACGAAGCGAACGAAGCTAGCGATCGACATTTGGCCATGCCAAGCCAATTGGCTTTGGAATTGCCTTTGGAATTGGCAATTGGCAATTGCCAATCGCTGTGCTGAAGACAACTTACAGCTTCGCTTTGCTTTGCCAATTGGCAGCTGCATTTGGCTTTGAGAATGTCGCGCCTATGCTCCCATTAAGTAGATGCTAAATTGTCTCTCCCACAAAACTCACAAGCTTTGCACAACTTCAACTTGTGTTGGCCAATCGTGGCAGCCAAACTTGGTCTAATCAAATGCCAGATTGCGACTGTTATCAATCTTGGTCAGGTGAGCACTTCATCTAAGCTAATCAGCTGCTTTGGCATAGATCTATTTGCCATTTGCTCCACACTGATCAGCGATAAATCTGATATGCAACTCAAGACTTTGCCACATTTTAATGCGTAATTTCAGTGATTTTAATTAGCGAAAATCTATTGCCAATATAATGTCAAACGCGGTCTGACATAGTTTACCATATAGTTGACATTTTAATTTAAGTCAATGCAAATGGATAAAACCTCTTATCACTTAATGAAGTATTTCAATGCAATTTAAGTGATTTTAACAACCGAAAATGTTTAAGAAATTGATGGCCAAATTAAATTTAATCCAATTTATACTGCAATTTTCAATTTGTGTTGAAGGAATACAAAAGAAGGTTATTTTCATTAGCAGTCAACTATGTAATATAAAATAAAATGCACTTCATATAACAATGAAGAAATACTTTGAAAAAGAGTAAACTTAGTTTAGATTACCATACGCAAAAAAAAATATATATTTCATAATTGTAAACTACTTTTAGCGTTAATCTTGTGTCAAAATAATGTCAAAGTTGGTCCAATTTACCACATTAAAGAATGCAATAAACAAACTAATCTAATTGTTAGATTAAACACTCATTATTTAAAGAAATATTTTAAAGCAATTTATGTGATTTTGGCTAGCGAAAATTTATTGACAATGCTGGATGTGAATCTGGATTAAATTGAAATTAATTTTAAATGCGAGTTGCAGAAATACAAAAATAAACAATTTTTTATATAATGTTAATCATGTTTTTTGTCGTTGATTAATAGTTAAATAAACTTCTTAGAAATTAATTAAATTCTTAATGAATTAAACCTGCGAAATATAATCCCAATATGCAGCCAAAGTTGGTCCAATTTTATGATAATTACAGATGAAGAAATACAAAAATTGTGAATACTGCGGAGGAACATTTTCTAATATTTTGTTAGATTTTTTCATCATTCAATGAAGTGTCACTGGAGAATTTGAACTAATGAGAATCTATTGCCAAAGCGAATAAGATGGTAAATAAATTGATCGATTTAAGTTAAATACAAGAGCGAAACAGTGTGATATTATTCTTAAAATATACTAAATATACCGCAAAAATACTAAAATATACCAAAGTCCATATTGGGTCAATATTGTTGAAGTACTACATTCGAAATATACTGCAGAGTTCAAAATATATCACATTCTCAGCCAAAGCAGCTAAGACATAAGACTGCACAAGGCGTAATTTACCAAACAGAAGTATGTCTTAAATAACATAACTTCAGCAATTTATTTATTTATTTATTTATTCGATCGCAATCAAAATCTCATGAAAAAATACTTAGGTTGTTATTATCCATACCAAACTTCGACTGTAGCTTTAAGTTTATGCTTTTTATTGGATTCTCTTCGATTTGTGGAGGCAACAAATTAAAACAAGTAAGAAAGCTACAGTCGAGTGTGCTCGACTGTGAGATACCCGCTACCCATTTTTAATAAAAGCAAAATATTGCGGTATCATTTTCAAAATATACCGACTATACTGCAAAAATACTAAAAATATACCAAATGGTATATAGTACACCATTCAAAATATACCATAGACGGCACAATGTACCAGATTGTCGGCCAAAGCAACTCAGACCCTAGTAAGTAGGCGCTTTTGTCCATACAATAGTATTTCTTTAATAACTTCCACAATTTTTATCTGATCGCAACCAAATTTTCAGGAATCATAACTAATATAGTAATTATTGTATATATTCGCAACTCTAGCTTTAAAATTAGGCTTGTTATTCGATTTTTTTGATTTGCGGGGGCGTAAGTGGGCGTGGCAAAAATTTGAAACAAACTTGATCTGCGTGCAAACATAACAAATGCTGTCGAAAAAAAAATTATAGCTCTATCTCTTATAGTCTCTGAGATCTAGGTGTTCATACGGACGGACGGACAGACGGACAGACGGACAGACACACAGACGGACAGACGGACATGGCTATATCGTCTCGGCTGTTGATGCTGATCAAGAATATATATACTTTATAGGGTCGGAGATGCCTCCTTCTACCTGTTACATACATTTCCTGCCGGCACAAAGTTATAATACCCTTCTACCCTATGGGTAGCGGGTATAAACAAACTTGATCTACATGCAAATATAAGAGTTGTCTAAACCTATAGCCCGATCTCTTATAATCGCTGAGATCTAAGTGTTCCTCGCTTATCTCTTATAGTCACTGAGATCTAAGTGTTTCTATTCTATATTGTCTCGGCTGTTGCTTCAGATCAAGAAATAAACTTTTCTGGAGGCACAAAGTTCCCTTCTACCGTTTTTGGGTGTACAAAAATACACAAAAAATGGGTACTTTATATTAATATTAGTTATACAATTAATATCATTAAATTATGTTAGGTGACCGTGTCCTAAGTATTATCTTATCAATCAATGCGACAGAAGTTTTATATGCTATTACTATCTTTTGTTTTTACTAATTATTCAATTTTATGCATAAGCTGTTAATAAATATTTTACTACATATCTAATCTAAATTCGTGATCTCCAACTTCTTCGAAAACAAGCTGCAACTGTATCTGTAGCTGTCTGTAGCTCAGCTGCTGTCAAGTGTGTATCTTATCAAAAATAGATATGTAGCTAAATCTGTTATTAATCTCTGTCAAGTGAGCACTTCATCTGCGTGCAAAACACATCTGAGGATCACTCACTGAGGAGGATCACTTAATCGATTTAAAGCGCCCGCAAACAACTTTTTTGCACCAATGGCCGCAAACACAAAAAAAAAAAAAACAAGTAGAATATGAGCAGAGTAGAAATTGCATGGTTATCAGCGCCAATCAAAGTGAAGTTAAGACCGCAGTTGGAGTTGGAAGACTTTTTCAGCCATGCAGCGATCGGTTTGCCGCTTAAATGCAAAATTAAAACATAAATCGTGCGCGCCATTATGGTTATTACACTGCAACTAGCCGCAGGGACTCGACGAGGCAGGTTGAGGAGGCGTGATTGAGTGGGGGCAAGCAGAGCACACACCTGAGAGTGGATGAGGGGGGAAAGCGAGGAGGGGGAAGACTGCTGGTAAATTGCACTCGAAGTACGCAGAAAATGATCGCTCGATCAAATTGAAGATTGCGGCCCAGGATGCATTCAAAGAGCTCTGGGCAAAGCAAAGTCATAAACTGCTGCATTATAGGCGAGTATGAGTGTGATCCCCCCTCTCTCTTCCCCTTCCCCCAACACATGTCTCAGCTATGGCGGCATCAAGCATTCTTATTATCCAGCCAAAGGCCAAAGAGGGGAGCACTCGACTCTTCACTTCCCGCTCTTAAATTGCAATGATTTAATACAAGAAATTGCAAATGAAGACTCACTCACTCACTCGCCTTTTTAAGGGGCGTGGCTGGCTTGGCCCTTGGCCCCAACAACAACAACAGCAACAGCAACAACTTCGAATGAAAGACCAAAGAGCAGAGACCATTTCAATGCGTAGATCACGTGCTTATTAAATAATTTATTTAAGCACCCAATTCAATTTAATAAAAATGTAGCCACAGCAACTAAAACAACAACTAAAACAAGCTCAACTACAAGTCTCTCCCTCCTTTAGCCCCTCGCTTCTCGTATAGAGAAGTCAAGTCGGCCAAGTCAAGTTCCTAATTGCAATGCGAAAACAAGTAACTTATAAAAAATACCCTTTGAATTACATGTTTACGAGGTGTATAAACAATTATTATTTCGCTGAAGTTTGCTACGGATTTTAACGACCAGAAAATTTAAAAGATGAACCTAGACAAATAAATTTCATTAATCAGTCCAATTAAACAGTTGTTTAACAATAAATTTAAATAGTGATTTTTAAGTACTCTGTAAATAAAATAGCATCGTTATATAACAAAGGATTTCTAAAATGTATAAAATAAATTGAATATCTGAATATAATATTTGAGAATCAATTTAGTTCACCATGGTTTATATATTATTATATATTTATTTATTATTTTATATATTATTATTATGCTACATGCTGTTAGTTATTTTATAAAAGTTATGAACAAAAATATTTAAACAAGCAAGCGTTCATTTCCTTCATAAATTAAGGCTGCAAGTTTTATTTTAGAAATATACATTTATTTACTTATTTATTTAAAGTCGATCATGAGAAGTCGAAAATTATGGAAAAAGTAAATATAAATAATTTAAATATATTACAATTAATGTTATCAAATATTAAAAAAATATATTATATCGAAACTAAATTTAAAACTTAAGAAATATAAATACTTTAACTGAAATAAAAAAAAATTGTGTTAAAAAAAATTAAATTCTTTAAACAGAATTGTGTTTTCAATAACAATTATATAAATTCTGGAAATAGTCAATAAAATTGAACTGACAGAATAGATTAGGCAATAAAATCTATTTTGTCAATTCGATTTTTTTTTGCTTATTACTAGAATTTATAATTGCTTTCAAACGATACATTTTTTTAAAGGCTTACATTTTTCATACAAATTTTTTAATTCTATTCTAGAAATTATCTGATTTTTATTGAAAGATAGAATGTTGTATAGTTTTTCTATTGAAAATAGAAAGAATTTATATTTGCTCAATTGAATTAAAATATAATGGAAAAAGAAAATAAAATAAACAGCACGAAGGCCTCAGTTGCTCTGAATATATATTGAACTGCATAAATAATTCTAAGTTACAATTAATAATAAATAAATAAATATTAATAAAATACAATTTTCAATTTCGAATTTATTCTCTTACTTGAATTATTATTATCTAATTACGATAACATTTGAAATGCACCTTTAAATTATTCAGTATTCACATAAATATTCTAAGAGGTTTATCTTTAGCTTGTCATATTATATTGCAGTTATAAATTTACATTATTCTGATCTTCTTTAAGAGGTTTATCCTCTTGCTTCTGCTTCACTTGTGATGTGCAAAATTTAATCCTCATGTCTTTTAGCTTGTTGACAAATCCGAATTCGATTGCTTTGAATAGATGAGATTACATTTAGCTGGGTCATAAAATCAATGGAATTATAGGGTATGTTGCAGTCTTATCCAAAGTGCAGTTAATTAACTGCTGTCTGGCATTTTTCTTCATCTTTTTTTTTGTTGTTGTTTGTGGTCTGTTGCTCTTCGCGATGGGCAATTTAAAAAGCCGGCAATGTCAGGCTTGTTTTGGCTTTACATCTTTGCATTCTTCTATGCAATTAGCTGGGAGGCAGCCAAAAAGGGGCGTGGTCCACTTTGTACGCGTTTTTCATTTGCCTGCTTAAGTGGTTGACTACGTGTTGTGTTGTCTTGTGTTGCATTGAATGATGCATCTTGTCTTCCTCGCACTTGGCCATTAATTTAATGGTTTAATTGCTGCGATCTTGGCTCTTTGGCTAAATTGCATACCGTGACTCTTAATATTCATCAGCTCCATGCTCTCTCCCTCACTCAGTCGCTCTCTATCTATCTTTCTCTTTCGCTCTGATCAGTCTCATCATCATCATCAGCAGAGACAGGCTTTTCAATTTGCCAATTTATGTCTTCATAAAGTTGTTTACTGCAGCTGCCTTCGCTTCCCTTTTTTTTTGTCCAACCTGATTTTCCTATTTTTCAAAGGCGAACGTGACTCAGTTGCTAAAAAACATTTCCATTCCCATTTAGTGTTTTTTCGTGACGTTCATAAAAAAAAGGAAAAAGAGTTCAGTTCTGTTATACAATACATATTGTGATGTAAGCCTTTTGTTTCGATTACATCATAGCAAATGAAATATTCATAATATTCGCATATAATTACAACGGCAATTGACATTAGAAATGACACATAAATTGCAATTAATGTCGTTTATCAAAGCAATTGCCATTCAATGAACTTTTCAAGCGGAAATCGCGGTACCCAAAAAAACAATAATTCGAATTCGATTCGATTCGAATCGCAAAAAAAAAATAATAATAATTTCCTGCTGAGCAAATAATGCGCCTCTCGGTTTCGAGAGTCTGTTGCTTTGCTTTGTGGCCCACGGCCAAATGGCCAACAAATTGCAAGTTGCAACAACGCAAAAACACAACAAACACGCCCACAACAACAGCAACAATATCGTCTTCAGCCACAAGACTCAAGCTGAAGCTGAAGCTGAGACTCAGGCTGTGGCTGATCAGTTGGCCAATCAATATCGTAAAATGCAATTTATGATTTGTTGCTGTGATTTCTAAAACAAATAAAAAAGCGAAACTCAAAGATGGGGGCATGCAACAAGCCGCATGCAACGGCCAAGCAGCAGCGGCAGCCGCATCACCAAAAGTTATGGCACAATTTTCACATCATTTTTCCGCCCGTTCCCGCGCCGATAACTGAGTTATGGTGCAACTTGGGGCAACCTGTTCCTGCCCCCACTGCCACAAGACACAAGCCAAGTGACTGCAACAGCAACAGAAACAACAACAACAGCAACAGCGACGCCAGCACGTAAAATAATTTAGCCAGCATTTAACCTTAGTTTTTCGCATAGCCAACTGATATCCTGCACAATTTTGTTAGACGGGTATGATAGAGCAATCAAACTCTAATAGGGAAACCTTGCGAAATTTATTTATATACTGTTTGTTTATTTAACTTACAAATTTCGATACTAAGTATTTTTAATAAAAGTTTCTTCACTTCATTTCTATTTTAAGTATTAAATGCATCTGCATATTCTTTTTTCAAAATTTGATTGTTTATTTACTATATTGTTACTTTATATTTTAAAAGAATTATTTATGAGTATTAAATATATCTGCTTTATCTGTTTTCCAAACTTGATTGCTTATTTGTTATATTCTTGCTACATATTCTAAAATAATTATTCATTAGTATTAACATTTCAATCACTTATTTAATTACTAATTTAGTTATTTTCTTTAATATTATAAAAATATGATAGAAGAACATAATCTTGTTTAATGCAGTTTTCAATCTGAACTTCCTGTCGCAAGATATATATAAAATAATAATAATAAATAAAACATTCATGAATCAATTTTTAATAAGATATTTTTAATCTTTAAATTCAAGCTTAGCATAAAAATCTTCATATAAGATTTTTTCTTATTTCAGGTTTTGTTTTTCATATCGAAAAAATCTAAAATCAAGATTTGTAAAATACTTTTCAACATAATATAAGATGCTTATAGTCTTAAAATGCAAATCTTGATTTACTATTTTTTAACCTGAAAATTGTATGTATCAAGACATACAATTTTCAATCTAGAGTTATTTACACCGAATTTTTAGTAATTTAAGTTTGACATTCTGACCTAATTATTACTTTCACTTTGATAACACAAGTATATGCTTTTTATATTATTTTTAAAAACGTTTTTCCTTTAAGTTATTATTTAAAAATTTATATAATTATTTTACCACTATCATTTGCATTTTGGAATTCTGATTACTTTTATTTTGAAAAAAAGTTATTATTCTATTTTTCATTTTTAAAAACGTTCATTCAAGTATTTTATTTCAAAGTTGATTAAATTCTTTTATAACGGTCATTGGCAGATCATAAAAAAGTTGGATAGATAATCACAAAAAATAATTTAATTATTGCAGCAGTTAAATGATAATCCTCTTTAAAGCTTAGAAAGTATTTTCATTTATTAAAGGTTTTTATAGGAAATGAAATATAATTAATATTTTATAGTGCATTTTCTAAGTATAAAAAGAAAGTAAATAACATTCAATTAACATAGTAAATAAGGAAGAAACGTGTATTTTACCATTTCGTCATTAAACTAACTATTTTATCATTTAAGGCCTTTCAACATTAATCTATTCAACTAACAAACTAAAGTGTGTCTTAGTACAGCAAATGCTTTACTTTTACACTAGCTAAGAGGTATCTTAAAGTCGATCACACTCGACTTATACGCAGCCATTGTGCGCTCGGTCCGAGCGTTGATTATGATGAAGTTGTGCGCAATTTGTTGGCCGTCTGTTGCTGCTTGAAAACGCCAAAAGGCACAACGGAAATTGGAGAAGAAGTGAGATGCCTCAGCCTCGGAGTAGGAGCTGGAGATGGCGTAAGGAGAGGGAGAGGGGAAGGGGGAGAAGGAGGAGAAGGAAGCGTCGGGGCAACAGTTGCGTTGTCTGGTTGTTAAGCCAAGTGCTCGTCTTTGGTCTCAGTCTCGCTTTTGGTTTTGGCTCTGAGCTCGAACTCATGTGGAAGATCGCTTAATTGGCCTGACTGCAGCTTGGCATAAATGAAAAGTTCTGGCCACAAAATGTGCTTAAGCCAGACTTACAACTGTGCAGTTCATTGCTGTTGTTGTTGCTGGTTGTTGTTGCTGTTGTTGTTTGTTGTAAGTGCTTCGCTTTGCCGTTTCGTTGCGCTCGGCGCAAGACTAATTAAATTGGGAACGTGCAAGTTTCGGCCGTGTCCAAAGAGCGCCATAAATAAAACGTTGATAATTCCATCAAGAAACAACAACTTGCAACAACAACTTGCGACAACACCATGAAGCAAGCATATGGGGGCTGTTATCCTAGTGGCACATCTGTGCATATGCTTTGGCTCCGCCCCGGCATTTAGCTGCCAGCCAGACTCCCAGATACATTCCTGCATCTCTGTCTCGCTCTACGGTTGTTTCTCCCTCTCTCTCACTCTTTGAATTTAAGTGTGTGTGTGCGCAGGAGCAGCATATGCTGTGAGTGTGGAGAGTTTTCTCCATCCTCCTCAGTGCAAACTGGTTTTCGAACTTCGACTTCGACTTTGATGTCGACAACTTCCCCAACTTCGAAAAGTATCTGAGAGATACTTTCGCATTGCGTCGCTGCTTCACAATTATGACTTAATGTTTGGCATTCGCATGGAAACGTCGCAATTTCCTGTTAAATGATACGTGGCTATTGTTGTGTTTAATTTATGCCACCTTTGCTTTAATATTAGCTTTGTCACGCCTCGCTGCGAGCTCCCCCTCTTCACTCCCTCTCCCTCCTCTCTCCATCGCTCTCTTCCGTTCTGCCCTCGAATGGTCTGTTAATTCCACAGTAGCTGCAATCGCTTTTAATTTTTTAATTTCGCCTCTCGCTACCCGCGATCTTTACTTCTCTCTCTCTCTCTATCTCTCTTTCTGTGTGCTCATAAATTATGTGCAACGTTTTCATCTGTAGGAAATGTTGCACGATTAAGAAACTGCCCCAGCTAATTATGCAGTCCAGCTAACTAAGCAAGTCTTTAAGCTGCTGACTTCTATCTTCCACTCTGCAGTCTTCAATCTACAATCTGCAGTCTCCTATCTTCACTCTGCATTCTTCAGTCTTCGCTTTGCTGTTGTCTGCTTTCGGTTCTTGGCCCAGCTGAAGGTGAAGTTTGCGCTTCGTTGCACACAAATTGCCAGCGGGGGAAAGAGACTCAGAGAGAGAGAAGCCATCATCATCATCAGCCAGTTTACTTGTGGGAGTCATGAGATAGAGAAGGGGCAGCCAAGGGGGAAGCGGAGTGGGGGAGTTAACGCTTAGCGCTTTTTAGCCGCTTGTTTGGCGGCGTTGGCCGCAATTTAAGCGATAAAACAAATAATACATTGCACCTACTTATTTGTGCAGTCTTTCTTCCCCTCTCTCTCTACTGTTTGCATTGTTCCACACAGTTGTTGCAACTTGTTGTCGCTTCGTTGCCGTTGTTGTTGTTGTTGTTGTTGTTGTTGCAGCTTGTTTGCTCGTCGTTTTGCAGTCCGTTGTTGATTTGTCTGCGACTCGAGTTGAGATAATGAAAAGGTGTAAAATGTCAGTTTTGTTTGCTTTGCTCCCATTTTGTTGTAATTGTTATGGCTCTTCATTTTGTTTAATGCGCTTGCTTGCTTTTCTGCTTCTTATTCTTCTTTTTTTTATTGCAGCTTGCGGCAGGTGCAAGCGCCACAAGTATTTATTGACTTGTCCAAAGTTAAAACTAGGCAAGGAAATAACAAAAGTAAATTGGGGAAGCTTAAGGGTAAAACACAAATTAAGAGTCAGTTGATCAAAAGAAATAATTTGTATAATGTGTAAAATACATAATTGAAATATATATAAATATAAAGAATATATAAATAAATATAAACAAAAATATAAATATATATTATTAATATATTTTCGAACAAAAATATAATATGTTCAATCTACATTATAAATATTAATATTAAATATTCAAAATACTTATAATATAGAATAAATAATTATGTATAATTTTTCAATGTTTCAGGTAAGTTCAAAAAAGATATTTTCGACCAAAAAAATATTTTTTTTAATGTATATTATAAAAAGCTAGGCATGACAAAGAGTCCAAATACTTATAATCTAAATTATCAGTTATATATATAAATTACACCAAAAGAAATAATCCAAAAAAAAAAACAAATAAATAAATAATATGTTCAATATTTATTATAAATAGTAAAGCATGTAATCAAAATACTTATAATATAAATAATCAACTATTTAGATATAGTATACCAAAAGAAATAATTTGTTTAATCTTTAAATGTTTTCAGTTATGTACAAAAAATATATTTTCGACAAAAAGAAATAAGTTCAATATATATGATGAATTGTGTGGCATGTCAAATAGTTGAAATAGTTATAATATGTATGATAAATAATATAGATATTTGTGGTCAAAAGTAACAATGTATCTCTAAATGTTTCAGGCATGTCAAAAATGAAGTAAAAATAAACATAAGCAGATGCTTCATAATTTTTAATGAAATTGAAAGTTAATTTCAAGCTTGAAGCTATTTCTGAATATCATAAATTAAACTTATTATTAACTAATTTTCAAAGAGAACCATATTTCTTTAAAATTAAAATATGAATGAAATAACTAAAAACTAGAATAAAGAAAACAAAAAAAAATAGTAAGTAGGCGTTTTTGCCCATACAAAAGTATTTCTTTAATTACTTCCACAATTTTTATCTGATTGCCAAATTTTCAGGGATCATAACTACTATAGCTATTACTGTATATACCAAAATTCGTAACTCTAGCTTTAAAATTACGCTTGTTATTCGATTTTTTTGATTTGCAGGGGCGGAAGTGGGCGTGGCAAAAATTTGAAACAAACTTGATCTGCGTGCAAACATAACAAATGCTGTCGAAAAAAAAATTATAGCTCTATCTCTTATAGTCTCTGAGATCTAGGTGTTCATACGGACAGACGGACAGACGGACATGGCTATATCGTCTCGGCTGTTGACGCTGATCAAGAATATATATACTTTATAGGGTCGGAGATGCCTCCTTCTACCTGTTACATACATTTCCTGCCGGCACAAAGTTATAATACCCTTCTACCCTATGGGTAGCGGGTATAAAAAATTTTAAAAATCGCTATACGTGTCTATCGACAAAAACTTGAAAGTAGAATTAAAAATAGTCGTATGCTAATTTTATTGACATTTGACTAATATCATTTGCTAATAAATCGAAATCTTTATAGATACTACTTAATACATTTTTGGCGTGAAAAAACCCATCAAACGAAAAAGCTTTTGTCTGCATATAAATTAAACTGCATAACTCATTATATTTAATGGTCTATAATTATTTTCTTATTGCACGGGAAATTATTTCAACAACACAATGAGTGGAAATTTACAATGAAAATATTTGAGTATACTTAACATTGTTAAGGATATTTAATACAATGAAATATGTATAATTATTAATTACATCAATTATTTATATAATAAATAAAATAAAATTCATGCCAAATTAACAAACTTTGCTTTATAAAATCTTTCAATTGAAAAATGAATAAGATTTTTCATTTAAAACTTTATGGAAGAGGATTTATATTTGATGTAATAAACTGACAAATTTAAATGAACTATGAAAGTTAGTTCGTTTTTTAATAATTAAATTTGTATTTTATTAGATAATATAGCTTAAATAAAGTACTATTTAAAAAAAATTTAAATATTTTGAATAAATAGTAATAAAATATAATATTAAAACTTTATAATAAGATAAATAGTAAACATATTTATACATTTAAGGATTTTCTAGTTTTATTAATATATAATTAAAGTTTTACTAATGCAAAACTTTATTAAAGAATAATGAGCAACTTACACAACTTTTCGTCTGAAGATAGTTAATATAGTTTAACTTCGTTTAAATTGTGTACTGTTTACATAAATATCAATCAAATCATAAACAATAACATAAAACAAATTTAATAAATTCAAAATAATATTAATAGTATGAATGTTATATAAGAATAAGATGAATTGCAAACGTATTTATTCATTTAAACAATTTTCTTAAATACTTTTATTAATATTTATTTCAAGCTTGACAAATGCGAAACTCTATTAAAGAAATAATGACAACTTTTCGTTTGCTACTCAGAATTGAAGATGGTTAATGTAGTTTAATGCCAACCAAATTATAAGCAATAAAAAATTTAACAAATTACTCTATAAAAGTTGTTTTTTTTTTTTTAATTTAGTTATGATAATAAGATGATTAGCAAACATATTTACACATTTAAAAACTTTTCTTGAATAGTTTTATTAATATTTATTTCAAGCTTGACAAATGCGAAACTCTATAAAAGAAATAATGAGTAACTTCCACAACTTTGGCGTTTGCCACTCAGAATTGAAGATACTTAATATAATTTAACTTGGGTACTGATTACATTAAAAAAATGATAAAAAATTCATCAAATTATAAACACTAAAACAAATTTAATAAATTCATTAATAGTATAAATGGTATAACATAGATATTATATGAAACTCTACTAAATAATAATGAATAACTTCCAAAACTTTTGCTAAACAGAATTGAAGATGGTTAACATAATACAGTTTAAATTGTGTACTCTTTACATTAATAGTATTGTTATTATATTTATACATCCGAACAACTTTCTTAAATAGTTGTATTAATATTTACAATAATGAGTAAGAATAATGATTAACTTCCACAACTTTTGCGTTTGCTACTCAAAATCGAAGATGGTTTTTCGCAGCAGTTGGCATCGCTTTCATCTCGAACATTGTCTTTGGCATTCAGTTGCTTGGACATTGTTGCAGCTAAGTGTGGACGTGCCGTCATGCAGTAGCTGGGAATTAGTTACGCTCCGGTGCTAACTTGGCTAACAAGTGCCGTGTAATAAGCCACGGCGGCGACTCGAAGACGCTGCCAACTAATTAGAAGAGACCACACATCGAAGGTCGGTATAACAATCTACTAAATATACTCAGTATATACTTGTATGTATACGTAATAATATTTCCCCATTACTGTGAATTAATACGTTCAATAGCTGGGCAGCAGGTGTTATTTTTATTGCCATCAACAGCTATAAAAAAGCACACACACAAAATAACAACTATTATTAAGTATTCACGTTTAACACTCGCATGTGAGAATCGCCCCAAAATTAGCTAACAATCGATAGTAAATAAATTTTATTTCTTTGCAATTAAATTGTTGTGGCCAAGTTGAAACTGGAATCATTTCGATTCGATTCGAGCTGTTGCCAACTCGCCAAAGTGTGAGAAATGTGAACATAAATAAATAAATTTGTATCTACAAAACATTTGAATTTATGAAGTAAACTCATAAATAAATCGAATGCTTCTAATCGTACTCGTATCTGTTGGCCATTAACTCACAATTAGACAGCAGCCGCGGGAATTAAAACAAAAACAAAGGAAAAATGAAAGCGCAACGTTGCAGCCAAGTCAACGAGTCTGTTGGCCATTAATTTCTTGCCAATCGACATGCAAAATCAATGGGCAATCTGGATTGGGCAATGGGCACAATACTTTTGCCCAAAGCCTTCGACTTTTCGCTTGGATCGCAGGACCTTAATTAACTTTAAATGTTGCAACATGGCTAGATTGTGCCACCATTTTTTTGGGGGCAAGCCACAAGACTCGGCGGGTCAATTCGCTCAACTTGTCAGCGAAAGTTTCGCGCTTGGCCAAGTGATTTATGAGTTGGCTTTAAACTTGTATGAGAGCGAGAGAAAGAGTTAAGGGAAAAGGAGTACAAGAAAATTGCAGAAGAGTCTGCTTAATTCTTGGATACTCGGTAGGATATGCAGAAAAAGATAAATTATATTATTTTACTAGTCGATAACCTCAGTAGCTAGAACTCCCGTCTTTTAGTTATTATATTATATTGTTTTGTATAATAATTAAACACGTAAATAAATAAATAGATGAATGTTATTATTATACTAGTCGATGGCCTTAGAAGCTCCCTTCTTTAAGCTATCATATTATTTTGTATAATAATTAAAGACGTAAATAAATAAATAAATAATATTATTTTGCTGCAAATTGTGACCAAATTTAGTTCCTCTTAAACTATTAATGTATTTGTGCAAACTTTTTATATTTAACTCATTTAAAAAAAATGGCAATAATAAAAAAAACCATATGCAAATATTATTTGGTAATATTATTCGGTATTATAATACTAAATACTAATACTAAAACTAGTGTGATTATCATTGAATATTACTTTGGAATAGTATAGAATTTCAACTTAACCCTTTCATTAAACGAATTAAGTCTCGGCACTTTATGAACTTGAGGTGGTGTTAAAAATAATGTGAAAAATATAGTAATTATACATTATTATAACAATTTGAACCTATTAAAATGCAGAAAATAGAATATGAAAAAAAGAAAAAATTAAAAAACATCAAGCAATTGCTACTCGGATTATTTTAATCTAACCTTTCATCAACAGTGGTGATGAAAGGATTGAATGAATCTATATAAACTAGTAATATTTTGCTCAATAATTTCTGGATTTAAATTAAACAGGAAAGTGTTTAACAAAAAAGTATTCAGCTGATGCAACTGGGTTCTTCATTTTAATTGTAATTTAGCTTATAGTTAAAACAATAAATTTTGGTAACATTGTAAAAATCATTTAATTAGATAACTTTCATTAAAGCGCCTTTTAAATTCTAGTTGGAATATTTAAAATAACTCAGAAGACTTAAGAAAAAATTAATTAAACACACAAAAGAATAAGATATTTTTGTACTAAAATTTACTAAAATGATTTCTCAACATCATGTTAATTCCATACTTAAATTTTTATTAATACTTCAACATTCATAGTCAAAGACTTTTGCAGTGCTTTAGAAATAAGTTAGTGTTCAATTTAATTATCTAACTTTTTTAAAATAAAAAAAAATTAAATTATAAATTTATTATGATTCACATATTTTACTCTAATACTTTATGGTTTTAATGGTTAATGTTAAATCAATAAAAGTTATTTTTTCTTTATAAAAAAATAATTGAATTGCTGTAAAAATTTATTGGCTCAACTAAATTTGATTTCCTGCTACATTTTGCTATATTAGTATTATGATATAGCCTTTTCCCCTATCTGGGCCGGGTATGAAAAGCTAATAAAATAACTGAAAATCGACTTCATCAATCAACATGAAAACTATTACAAGATTTTCGTTTGCTTCGCATTTTCCTATGGCTTTGGTTGAGGTTGCGACTGCGACTGCGGCAACGATGATTAATACCAATAAAATTGTACAAGCTGTGCATTTGTTAGACGCAGCTGCGAGACTTTGACTCCAACTTGGTCACTAAATGGGTCACTGCCGACAAAGTGACTCCCTCTCTCTATCTCGTTATCGTCTCTCTCTCTCATTCTCGGTCTATCTAAGGAGTTGGCTTGGATTACAACGTCTCCTGAATGTCTCTGACTGTCGCCTCCGACAAAAGCTGAAAATTTATTATTTGCACTCGAATCAAAGACAACTTCTTGGCCATGGCTATAGTTCTTGATGTGACTCTGGTTGGTACATAAGAATTTGCGCTTTTTTCCTTTCGAGCACACATACATAGATACAACACACATACAAGGCGACACAGATACACACACACACAAACACAAGCCGAGCACAACTCATTTGCAAATTCCAACGAAACACTGTTCCGCAGAATTTCAACGATCATTTAGAATTCAGTTTGGGTGTCTCAGCCCCAACTTTTCTCTCTCTCTCTCTCACTCTCTTAGCTCGCCTCGCGTCTGTCCTGCCGTCCGTCCGTCTGTGTGTCCGTCCGTCTGCTGTCTGTGTTGCATGCAGCATCCGAGTCGGAGTCTGCCTGAGGTTCGTTCGCTGTTCGTAGTGCATGTTCAAGTTGGAGACCGAGCTGTAGCCGGCTTTGAAGATGCGCCGCAAAGTTGTTCGAGACCACCCAAGTGGATGGATGCTCAGGCTCAGGATGCTTTCGACTCGCAAAAGGGCGCTGCTTCAACTGCTTCGACTTCAACTTCATCGACTGCTGCTGCTGCTGCTGTGTATCCGTATCTTTGGGCTGCGTTCGCGGTCGCAATAAATGCGCAAATAAAGTCACAATTAGAGTTGAACTTGTGGGAACGTCGAAGGAACGTCGAGAAATGAGAATCGTTTTTAGTTGCTGCTGCTTCTGCTGCTTTTGGGTGAATATTTTTCGCAGTTGTGGCACATTTTGAAATGCGTGAAGAATGCAACACAGAGCAAGTACTACTATACATGTTGCAGCGTTGCAGCTGCCTCTGCCTCTCCTCTCCCCTCAACTCCTCTTTGGGCTAAAGTAGAAATGCGTGCAGTTTTATTGCTCGACTGGTGCATCCATCTCTGTGTGTGTTGCCAGGGTCATTGATTTGTTACGAATTTATTAGCCAGAAGCCACAGCAGACAGTCAACTGCATTTAGTACATCGAGTGGGAGACTCTAAGGGAGAGACAAAGATAGAGCATTAATGAATTAATTCATTTTTCATGGTTGGTAATTGCATACAGAAAAACAATTAATATACCTAAATAATCATTTGGTATATCGAAATACTAGTCAATGCAAAATATGACAAATTAATATACCAAAATAATACTAAAGTGTACCGTAAGTTTTAATTGGTATATCGATATACTAGTCAATGCAAAATATGACAAATTAATATACCAAAATAATACTAAAGTGTAGCGTAAGTTTTATTTGGTATATCGATATACTAGTCAATGCAAAATATGACAAATTAATATACCAAAATAATACTAAAGTGTACCGTAAGTTTTATTTGGTATATCGATATACTAGTCAATGCAAAATATGACAAATTAATATACCAAAATAATACTAGAGTTCGCCGTAAGCTATAATTGATGCATCGATATAGTAGTAAATGGCAAATATACAAAATTAATACGCCTAAATAATACTAAAGCAGTCAGTAAGATAGAATTGGCATAACTATATACTGGAAAATTCAAAATATACCAAGTAAATATACCGAAATAACACAAAAGGATGTAGTAAGCTATAAATGGTATATCGATATACTAGTAAAACAAAATATACCATATTAATATACCAAAATAATACTAAAATATACCATAGCTATAATTGGTTTATATTAGTAAATGCAAAATATACCTCATAGTACATATGTACGTTTTCTGTTGGTACTCAGTTATAAAAATCTTCTATTCTATGTATATACAAATAATTGATAAATTCGACGGATTTAATTGTAAGAAATACATTACATAAATTAAATGCTTAAGCTTAATTTCAGTATTAAAATTAAATACCATTTGTTATTATTAGTATTTTTTGAAAAAACAAAACAGCAAAACGATATTATTATTATTTACTTAGCATTTATTATTTTCAGTTGTATTTGTACATTTGTTTAATACCAACCTACAAAATGTTTTATACTGAATCGCGCAGCATTTAAACCCAGTACTTTAGATGAAAGATTCGCGACAGCTGAACTATGAGCGAGGTCACCGATGAGTAGATTAAAATTGTAAAGGAAGATCCAAAATTTTGAAATCTAATCATCTAATATTTTATGTTATGTATATTTTGGCACTCAATACTGAATACCTATTAATACTGAATACCTATTTTCTATGTAAGATTAAAATAGATGAAGACAATTAATGAATTAATTTTAAATTTTGATGCTGGTAATTGCATGGCCAAAGTAAACCGTTAAAAGCAATTAGCCAGCTCATCGCCTAAGCAATTTGATAAGTCGATGATGAAGACACGCCTGCTTCTAGCCAGATCTGAGTTGCCACTTTGGCGATAATTGCATGTGGCAATTTGTAAGCTCTCTCTCTCTCTCGCTGTCTCGTTCTCTCTCTCTCTGTGTGGTTATGATCAACGCATATGACACACAGACAGCCAATATAATGCAAGATCTATGGCTTGGCAACGGCATCTGACAACTGGCAACTTGCAACTGGCAAGAAGCTGCAGCAAATTAATAATGCCCAGCCTCCAAGTTGGACGCTTGAACTGTGTATGGCAAACGCATTTATTTAGCTTAATACGATTTTTATCGTCTCCTCAGACTTCGCATTACAAATCACCGTTAATGAATTCGAGTGCCCGCCCCCCTCCACACAAACACACTCAACTTGCTGTGGAATGTGTGTTCTGGAATGCAGAAAGATTAGCAGCAAAGAATCAAGTGAGGATTGGTTAACGAGTGCGCATCATCATTCTCATTCAATTGAAGGCCATAAGTAAATGCAATGCGAAGGTTGGCAATTTGTGGAAGCCACAGGAGTCGCAGTTGACACGCGCAGGACACGAAATGCGCTGCAGGTCACACGACACGTGGCCCGCGTTTTGTGGCAAGGACAACGCACAAGGACACACAACGAAATGTTGAGACTCAGCCTTAGCCTTGACTTTGACATTGACTTCTGGCAATTGTCAGCAATTTGGATGTTTGTCTTGAGCAATATTATTATTATTTTTATTATGAGACAGCCTCCCAGGGGAGCTCACCTTGAAAGGCAAACAGCAAAAGCAAATCAATCAGTCACAGTAGTAGTAGAGTAGAGATGAGACTCTCTCTCTCTCTCTCTCTAGAAGAGCTTCGTCTCAGTTCGTGGAAGTGCCACTGGAGCTTCTTTCTTCATCGCTGGCTACTCCAGCAGCAGCTCTCGCTTGTCTGTCATTGTTTGTCTCAATTCTTTGTGAGACGCGACACTAATCCAGCTTATAATTTTATTATGCGTGGGCGCTCAACTCGAGACACCTCCAACTCAGTCTCAGCCTCAGTCTCGATCTCAGTCTCAGTTTCTGCTTCGCAGTAGCGAATTTTGACACGATGTAGTAATACATCATCGAGTGTCCGTCTGAGATGAATCCCAAAGCCGCTTTTGTGTCCGTTCCTCTTGATCGTTTAATTGTGTTTTGACTCTTGCCTTTGGTCAGCAGTCGGATTATTGTCTTGACTTTTCACAATTAATCGACTACAAACTTCAATTCGAGTTCAAGTTCACTCACAATTTCTGTGGGAATGCGACACAAGGAACATAAAACTTAATGCTGCTCATTTGTTGTTAGAAGCGCAAATCGGAGATTAAATAGAGCACAATTTATGCTCGACTATGTTTAGGTGTCATCCTGTAGAAAATCAATGTCAGCGACAGTTGCAACACAGCTTAGTGGAATCAATTCACATACCTCAATAGCCAACCCAGCTTTTATATTCAGAGTTGCAGTAAGTTTGGATCTAAAATGATAAGTTCTTTGTACTTATTGTGCCCATTGTAAACGGCACTTTTCTTACAATGCGATTTAGCCAAGTTGCCTATTTTTTAATAACTATTATAAGAACAAAAATTGTGTTAAGTTTTAATTGCGAATATAAATCTTTTAAATATAATATAAAATAATCTTAAGTTGCCATAATCGGTAAAATCAAATTAATTGCATAATATCATCACATTAATTTATGAAATTGCAAACCTTGAGAGGAATAGTTTTTCGATAGGGCATGCTTCAAATCGATTGCGTTTATATTACATATTTTCTTGATACAATACTTATAAATTATTTTGGACACATGTAGCCATTATCTTTTTCACAAATGTCTAATGTATTTTTGACTGTTCACTAGCTGCAAATTATGTTATTTTCTTCAAATTGCCAACTATAAAGGATTCTATTTGTGTTCTATTTAACATTGAGTTATTTTTTCTATTTGATATTTATTCACTCAATATTGTTTACTAATTATTTGTGGCTTAAGCCGAAGTCCCGTGTAGACAATGTTATGTTTAATTATATCTAATCATTTTAAACACAAATTATTTATGGCTGAAATATTTATTACTACAATCATTATAAATTTAATAGCATTTAGGAAAAACCCTAGCCTGAAATTCAATTAAAAAAAAATCCAAAATTGATTGTTTTGTTGCTTAGTTTTTTCTTGATTTAACTTATTTTCCTCATCTCTTTTTGCTCTTACTCAAAGTCTGTCTTCTGTGCAATTTTTAAATTCAATTACATTATATATAATATTATGCATGGATCTCATTCATACATCATATTTATTCTAGGCTGAGAAATAAGTATTGACTTGATATCCATATGAAGTACAAAAGAAAATAAAGTTTGATATTTAAAATAGTTGTTTGTTTTCATACTTTCTCGTCTTTTTTATCGCTTACTTTTTCACTTTTCATTGAACGTCATTTGATCATTTTAACATACTTAATTTGATTTAAGAAATAACATCGACATCAAAATATTTCTGTATTTCATGTACTTGTTACTTTTTTCAATTTTCTGTTCTCTTCTTGTACTAACTCTTGCTTTCTTTATTCGTGACATGATCTTTGTTATTTTTAGCAAACATCGTAATCATATTTCTTACGCTCTGTATTTATAGTTTTATCAACAATTGCATTTATAATTATCGTGGATATTATCATTCTATTTATTATAATATATATTGAGTTTTTTCTGTCTCTCGCATCTTTATTTGCATGTCTCTCCTCTCCCTTCAATCCTCACCCTTCAATCCATTCCCTAGCTAATTGAGCAACTTGACTCAGGTTCTCAAGTTCGTAGTCTAATTTATAGGCTTGAAGTATGCACGATTTGGACACGCGCACATCTCTAACTGCAGCTTGAGAGTGCAGCAACTATATATTGTACAATAACTACTACCCCTTCCCCCCTCCGGTCGTACACACACCTGCCCCTCTGCCCGTCTCTGACGTTCAGACATAACTCAATTGGTAGTCACGCTTTTCCCCAATGGCAAATTAAGTTTTCATAGGCTATAACAAGGCCAACAACGCGAACTAAACTTGTTGAGGAGGAAAGAGGGAAAGGAACTAAGAGGGGTCAGGAGAGGAGGCATTGCTGTGTTGATTGGCAAACGTCAGTGTCATAAATTTGAAATTTCCTCACTTGCAGCAGATTGAGAACAACATTTCGAATTGAATTTTGAACGATTTCATGTTAAATGGAAGCTCAACTAAACTCAGGTGAGCTTCGACTCTTCGACTATCAGCGTCGGCGATTTACTTTATGAGTCAATGAGAATGAGCAGACATGGCGCGAGAGGAGGGGAGTAGGGGAAGGGGTAGCAGGAGGGGGAGTCAGCAACATGGGTGCAGAAAATTCAAGAGAATTAACAACGGGAGCCGCGACGCGTCGGCAGATTGCGATAGGGGTTTGGGGATTGGGTTTGGAGCTGAAGTTGAAGTTGGACTTGGGCTCGGAATTGGGATTCGTGTTAATAATTTAGTTGCTTATCGCGCGTGTTGACGTTCAAAATGGTTTCGGTTTCGTATGCCATATAACAACAGCAACAACAGCAACAACTTCACACACAACTACAGCTGTAGATACGGATACAATAACAACTACAGATACAGATACACCCGAGGGCTGTCTGGCTGTATCGGACATGCTCTGTCAGCGCCTGGCGATAGCAAACAGCCAGAGTTGAGTTGAGTCGAGTCTCGAGTGCCAATTAGCAGCCACTTGGCACTTGCATTAGATGCAGATACTGCTGAAGATCTAGATACAGATACAGATACAGCAGCAGTTGCAGTTGCAGTTGCACTTAAAGATTGCTCCAGTTGCACTAGAAATTGAGCGGACATTGCATTAGATACTGCAGCTATAATTGCATTAGATAGTTAAATAGAATTTATAGCAACAATTGCATAGAGTAATATTTTCAATACATCAATTAATATTCAATTGAATCATGCAAATGCAGAAGCTGAAATTGCTTTAAGTATATTAGCAAAAGATAAAGCTAATATCGTGTTAGATACATGAATGAAATGTTGTTCTAATAATGCATTAGATATATATATTAAGTATAGTTATAATTGCAATATGTATATCATCAATGTACTATATTAATGTCTGAATGGCATTAAATACACAAATGAAAAATGCTTTAGAAGTTCATTAGCATGACATACTTAGATAGCACAAGATTGTGGGTCTGTCTCTTTCTTTATGTTCATAGAATACTTGGACAATTCAGAAACTGCAATTATACAAGATATTCAAGCAATTGCAATAGACATAAACAAAAGATGCATATCAAATTACAAAAGGGTCATAAACAAAAGATACTTTAGTTGCGTTAGGTACTTACAAAACTAAGTATTTAAAAAAATTAAAAAATTAAGTAATTAAAATATATGATGATTCTTCTTCTAATTTGATATACCATAAATTCAATGCCGCAAAAATTCAATTCAAGCAAACATAAAAATGCTGCATACGCTTCTCTAATTGCATTAGATACCTAATTAAGGATGTAGAGCTAATTCCATTATTCGTTCACTTAAAAAGTAAGATAGGCTTAAAAAAGTTACAGCTGAAATTATACAAATTACTCCAACAAAAGATGTCGCTTAAAATCTGAGCAGATACTTAAGCAAAATATAAAGCTACAAATGTGTTTGATAGTAGATATATATACATATATGTAAATATAGATATACTAATATTTGCATTTTGTTTATGCTTGAGCAATACCATAAATTACAATTCTACAAGGCATTCAAACAACAATGAGCATTCTACAAATCCATGTCCAAATATATTTGACACACCCATAAAAAAAGCAGCTCTAGTTACATTAGATACTTAACAAAAAGGTATAAGAGAAAAAGACAATTACACTAATTACGCCAGAAAATGATATCACCTAAAATTTCAGCAGATACTTGAGCAAAAGATAGAGCTACAAACACATTAGTTCCATGGATACAACAAGAAGCAGCAACATTTGCATTATGTTTATACTTGAGCAATATACAATATTATTTAAGGCATTCAAGCAAAGATAAACATCTCCAATTGCATTAGATACTTAAATAAAAGATGCAGAACTAATTCCATTAAATGTTCAATAAAAGAGAGAAATATACGTGAAAAAGTTAGAGCTGCAATTGCACTAATTACTCCAGCAAAAGATATCGCTTGAAATTTCAGCAGATACTTGAGCAAAAGATATAGCGACAAATGTGTTTGATAGTAAAAGATATACCTATATCTGCATTATGTTTATGCTTGAGCAATACCATAAACTACAATTCTACAAGGCATTCAAGCAAGCATGAGCATTCTACAAATAAATTAGACACATCCATAAAAGAGGTAGCTTCAGTTGCATTAGATACTTAACAAAAAAAAACTAAAGATACAAGAGAAACAAGACAATTGCACTAATTACTCCAGCGAAAGATATCGCTTGAAATTTCAGCAGATACTTGAGCAAAAGATAGAGCGCCAAATGCGTTAGGCATTCGAGTGCAAGATACAGTGACAGTTGTGTTAGATACTTTAGCACTTGGCCTAATTGGCAGTTGGTGAGTGGCGAGTGGCGAGTGGCGAGTGGAGAGTGGCGTGCTTATCACAGAGAGACAATGAATGCTGCAACTTCTCGACTTCAGCATCTTCGACTTTAGCGTCGAGTATTTATGTAGATGCGCATGTTGATTGGACCAGCTTTATTGTTGCTGTTGTTGCTGCCTTGTTGCTGCTGCTGCTGCTGCTGTTGAGGACCACACACGTTGCCAGTGGCAAGCTGAGGCAGGGCTCAGAGTCTCAGGGCCAGAGTCAGAGTCAGAGTCAGTGTTGCAGCCTTGTGCCTGCCACAAACGAGATTTAAATGAGTCGCAACGACGGCAACTCTCTCACGATTCTGAATTTCAACGAAATCGGCAACTGTTGCGGATCGCAGTTGTTGCTGTTGCTGTTGTCGATGTTGCTGTTGTTGCTGTTCTGGTTGCTGCTGCTGCTGCTGCGTGGCATTCTACGCATGCCAAAGATACTTTTGGCACCTTAACCGCGATTAAATGCACACGCACACGCACACGCAGATGCAAGATACAAGTCAAAGTCAGCAACTCTTTAAGCGGCTTTGCTTTGCTTTTAATTGCCAAGTACAAGCAAAGGACCACACACATTCACTCCACCTGATTAGAGCACACATTTAAATGACAATCGACAGCAGCAGCAGCAGCAACCACAATCGAATGTGGATCCATTTGTTGTCACAACAAAGCGAATGAAAAATGAGGCAGGTTGCGAGTCCCGCTGATAAGTGCTCCCAAAATGCAGCAGCAGCAACAACAAGGCGAAGCAACCTCAGCAGCAGCCACAAAGCGAAGCAACCTCAGCAGCAGCAACAAGTAAAAGGGGCAAGTGGCAGTGGCAAGTGGCAGGGGCAAGTAGCTGAGGCATTAGAGTGCCCGCATCGATTTAGGCTCTACTTTTCGTGGGTCTCTGCGGTCATGTTCAATGTGACACTAATGTCCTGTTGCATTGTCGCATTGTCGCTGCTGCTTATCACACATACACATATACACACACACACACACACACACACACAGACAAAAGCAACTCACACAAATGAGCAACCTTCTTTGTGGTTGCCCTGTCTATGATTCCCTCATAATTTACGATTAGAGCACAGCATCAACTCCGTTTGCGGCTTTCTTCAACCTTTTCTCCCCCCCACTCCTCCGCTGACTACTTGCCACTTGCCGCATTGTCAAGCTGCCACAAGTTGCCTATCAGCCGACGAAGCCGCTGACAAAGTGCGTTCGTGTGTTTTCGTTTTATAGTCTCGCTGCGCTTTACATTTATTTTTCTCTGTTGTTTCTTCTTCTTTTCGGGGCTACCATTATCAATTGCCCCCCGGCTTAACTAGGTTTCCACTGCCTCCATTCCTCCTCCTCCTCCTCCTCCTCTCACTCCTCTTTTTTCCCCTTTAACATCGTCGCTCGTCATCGAACAGCTAATAACAATATTTTTGCTGGCTTTCGCTGCGAAATGATTAACTGAAAACTGGCTTGAAATGGATTAACAGCTACTTGTTAGCAGCCACTTATTGGACGATAGTTTAACTAGTTACGCCACCTGTAGATACCCTGTAAATACAAAAAGATACAGCAAAATAAAAAAGGTTTGGAAAAATGTTTGCCACATGACTTCAACATAAAATTATATTTTTTATAATGAATGATTTTTATTTAAAAAATTAATTTATTTATAATGAAGTAATTATATTGAGATTACCTTTAAAATCTTTTGATATTGCGAGTTAATGAGAGCTCATTTTAGATGCAATTGCTGATAGTTTGTAAATATTTTGTAGACACTTTCATTTACTGCATTTTGTGTGACTTGTTGATATGCTATAATAAAATATAAACTCGGCAAATAATTTTAGTAAATTGCAAAATTTGTGAGCTCCCTCATACTTTTAGCAAATTGCATTGTTATTCGTATAAGCTGAAGAATTTTTAATAAACTATTGAAAAGTTTCAATTTCAATACTCAGACATTTTATATTTGATTAATGAAAAATTTGAAAAATTCTATGTACCAATTTTGAAAAATGAAATCAACAAAAAGAATTAAGTAACTTTACATGTTGTCTATTAATATTTCGAAGATTGATCTTCATCAAAATATTAATATTTATTATTATCTGCAATATATGGACTTAATTTAGTGTAAAACAAGTCTAAAGTAAATTTAAATTTACATTTTATGGTCATTTGGAAATGCATAATTTATTGTGAAGATGCTGTAAATCGAAAAATGGTTGATAGAACTCTGTTTGAAGACCACAGAATTCACTTTGTATCTTTGAATTTATTTCGAGTTAATAAATATTTTAAAGTAACTTTTGTAATATACGCAAATGGAGTCTGAAAAAGAAAAATGTGGATACCGTATTAATTATTCTCATATTCAGAAAAATCAATAATAATTATATATTATACATATGATAAATTTTTTAATCCTGCAATACTCTTTATGGTTGAAGGAGTGCAACTTTTTTTTGTAATCAATAAGAACTTGGTTTTTATAAAATCTTTTTGAAATAAAAAAGCCTTTTCATATATCAAGACTTTCATTTAGAACTGAGACCAAGACTTCGAGTTTGGTGGGAATTCTTCTTTATCAGTTCTTTTTCTTTGCTTGTTAATGTTGTGCTTATTTCTAACCAACATAATTCCCGCCTTGTTGTTGTTGTTACAGGGTATTGATGAAAGCGCGAAATGCGTTAATTTTGTGGCAATTGACGTGTCTGCTTGCTAACCAGTCGCTGTCGATGATGCACAGTGGACACTTTGGCAAAGTGAAGACAGAAAACAGAGGCGAGGAGATGTGTGTGAGAGCGGATGGACTGTCGCCGCTGTGGCGTTCGGCTGATTGAGCAAGTGCGCCAAGTTGGCCAACCATTTAACCATTTAGTACGTGCTTAGCCATGAGACGCTTGACAAGCTTGTCTAGCTGGGAGACAGAGAGACAGAGAGAGAGAAAGAGAGAGAGCTTGAGAGCTAGTCATCTAGCTAGCTGCTAATCAGCGTTGCTGTCTGACTGATTGAATTGACTGGGATTGGAATCGGGATTGGAGACGGAGACTGAGACTGAGACTGAGACTCTCAAGTCGCTGCTGCAGCTGGTGGAAGTTGTAGTCGAGTTGCTTTTGGTTTACTCAATTCGCGCTCGATTGGATAAATGAATAAAAAACAAACTTTAGTTAGGCGGAAAAGCTGCTACGGCTGCCTGTTAACATTTGCACTGCACTTAGCACCTGCTCTCCTCCCCTATCCCCTCTTCACTATCCCCTCCCCCCTTTGTTCACCCAACAGCGGCACGCAGTTGAAAGCCTCAATCAACAGCCGGGGCCAATTATGTGGAATGAGGTGCTAATTTATGGATCTGAGACTTTTTCTCTCTCTCTCAACAATTTTGCGGCTCTATAATTTACACTGTTTTTGCTTTGTCCCTCCCCTCCACCCCTTCCCCACTCCACTCTTTATAAGTTAGCTAACAGTCTGTGTACATTAAAGATTAAAGAGCAAGTATTAGGCGTTCGATATCGCTACGATTCTATGATCAAGTTCAAAAGTAGATTGCAGCCATGATAAACTCAACTGGTTTTTGCAATCATCGGACGTCGAGTTGCTAAAAAGCGCATAACTTACTTAGGAGACATGCTGAACAATCTGGAAATCATATCATCATATCAGCAATTATAATCATCAGCTTTGACTCGTTTGGTGGGAATTCGGAGTGCTTAAGAACTCATTTCGTTTCACTTTCATTAAGAATTGTAGAACAGATATTTTTGAGTTAAGAGCGATCAAATTGATTAACTGCAAACTATATTAGAATAATCACTGAAATATTTTTCGTTAATTTTATAAAATTGATAATTGCTAGAACACTAATTAAATCATTATAGGTTATACTTATGAATATTTGTAGACCTTTTGTTTATGCAAATGAAAAGCATTTATATTTATATTAGTTGACATTAAACTAAAAATATTATTCAG
Organism: Drosophila kohkoa; assembly: GCA_019972355.1. Classification (NCBI taxonomy): domain Eukaryota; kingdom Metazoa; phylum Arthropoda; class Insecta; order Diptera; family Drosophilidae; genus Drosophila; species Drosophila kohkoa. The sequence goes on along the minus strand of BJEL01000064.1, from coordinate 3,258,218 downwards.
AGCAAAAATTTGACACACATAAATCTTATTTTAAATAAGTTTCAAATATTTACTTCAGCTCAGTCAGCTAATTCCTAAAAAAAAAACAACTGTAATATGATATTAACAATCACTTAAAAGAACAATTATTTAATATACTCAACGTTGTTTTAATATTTTGTTAATGTTAAAGAAACATGTGCCACTCAGAAGTTTGTATTATAATAATAAAAACGTGCTAAAATAAAGAAAAGAATCTTGAATCAAGATCATATGATGTCAAAATTGAGATCACTGATATTTTCTGCAGCCCAAACTTTTGAGGCCTTAGTTTTCTTCTGGACAAAGGCTCAAAGAAAATTATCTAATAATGGTAGTTAAGGAATTTAAAGTAACTTAAAGTACATGTAAACAATTCATTATAGTCTTGAAACTCATTTCCATTCCACAATTTTTACCATGAATATGTAACACTCGAATATAAAGTTTTATTTCTTCTTTGTTCGAACTAATCTTCTTTATTTAACCAGAAGCATTTACACTGTTAATTGCAATCAATATATTGCGAAGTTTGATATAAAAATTCTAGGTTTGACGAAGGCTAAAAACAAGAATGGAGGGCAAAATATTTGTGTCTTTTCTGGGATAATGTAATATGCACTCTGAAAGTTGAACGTTGTAAAAAACCGCCAGTAAAATTAAGAATTTTATCATAAGTAAATATATCAGCTTTTTTTAAATTTTTTTATTATTACTAAAATTTTTGTCAATTTTTATACTCGCTACCCATAGGGTAGAAGGGTATTATAACTTTGTGCCGGCAGGAAATGTATGTAACAGGTAGAAGGAGGCATCTCCGACCCTATAAAGTATATATATTCTTGATCAGCGTCAACAGCCGAGACGATCTCGCCATGTCCGTCTGTCCGTATGAAACACTGGATCTCAGAGACTATAAGAGATAGAGCTATAATTTTTTTTCGACAGCATTTGTTATGTTTGCACGAAGATCAAGTTTGTTTCAAATTTTTGCCACGCCCACTTCCGCCCCCGCAAATCAAAAAAATCGAATAACATGCGTACTTTTAAAGCTAGAGTTGCGAATTTTGGTATATATAATAATTACTATAGTAGTTTCCTATATACTATAGTGATTCCTGAAAATTTGGTTGCGATCAGATAAAAATTGTGGAAGTTATTAAAGAAATGCTTTTGTATGAGCAGAAACGCCTACTTACTAGGGGTCTTAGTTGCTTTGGCTGACAATCTGGTATATTGTGCCGTCTATGGTATATTTTGAATGCGTTACTATATCGATATACCAAATATACCATTTGGTATATTTTTAGTATTTTTGCAGTATATTCGGTATATTTTGAGAAAAATATCGCAAAATATATTTCTTTTATTCAAAATGGGTAGCGGGTATCTCACAGTCGAGTACACTCGACTATAGCTTTCTTACTTGTTTAAATTTTTGATTGTGAAAGTTTCAATCAATTTTCAAATTGTCTAATTTAGCCCGATTTACAAATAGTTTAATATTAGTATTTTTCTCGATTTTTACATTTATAACAACGTATATTAAGTGCACAATTTTTTACATGCAAAAGCTTTTTCAAGATCTGCTGTTATCGCATATTTCTCACTAAGCAGCAAAAAAAGTAAATAACTTTTTTCATAAGCCCGCTTTTCGCTTTAGAATTATGTTTGTTTGCTTGCTTTCTGTTGATATTTATTTTAACTTCAATAGTTTATTACACATGTTTATAATTAAATTATAAGTAAATTACAATAATATAAAACGTACAATTACTCACAATTTATATTTCTATCAACTGCAACTGAGTAATTTTCCCTCTTTTCTTTTTAATCATGTTTTTTTCAGTAATAAAACAAAGACTCGCATTACAACTTCCCACTTCTCGAATGCTTTGAACTTTTGCTGCCATTGTCCAGTGTATAATTTATAATTATAGTTATTAGTGCTGGGCGAGTAATAATATTCGTATCATTTGAGTTAATGTTACGATAAGTACAGCTTTGTGCACTCAGTAATAGTAATGAAAAGTATTTATTTAATTCAATTCAATTATTCAATGACATTAGAAAGACTTCATCATTTTGATTACAAATTCAGTTCGTTGAATTATTTCATTATTTTGAATAGAAACCCAAATGATATAATTTCTAATAATTTCATTTAATTAAATTATATTACGACGCATAAATTTCTATTGTACTTCTATGATCTAGCAATTATTCATATAGAATATTGTTATTAATTTCATTATTTTTGTGGAATATTTTATTAAATTGATGATGCAATCAAAACTTATAACAACAAAATTCAATTTGTGCCTCATATAACATTATTTACGACAACTTTTAAGAAATCATGAATTTTTTCGATACATTAATTTGTTTGGATCTATTTCAAACAACAATATTTAATTTGTGCTTGATCTAACATTTTCATTAAACAATTTCTTGCAAATTAATCATTTTTTCGATAAACTATTTTGTTAGTCCAAATAGTTCCATTTTCGAACCTATCTTAAGACAAATTGGGTTATTTATTAAATAAATTGTATAAAGCAAAAATTATATTATTGAAATTTTCTTTCTAATTGAATAAAAAATAAAATAATGTAGTAAAAATCAGACTCAGAAATGTAATTAGTATATTATACGTATCTATTAATTTAAATGAATTATTTTGATATGGAAGAGAAAATAATTTTAACTCATTCTTAAATTAATGCATATATTTGCTAGCTGATAATTAATAGTAAGTAAATGCTACATAAAGAAAAAAAGAATATATGTATAATAATAATTTAATTTAGACTTACAAAAATATTATATTTATTCAAGTATTTGTTGGCAATATGAAAATATATTATCCATTGCAATGAATTATTTTGTTATAGTCTTTTAAATTGATTCCGAATTTCTCTTTTACTCTTCTCCAATTAATAATTATTAGTAAATCATAGACACATTGTTCTGCAATCTAACATTTATGTATTATTATGTTGCATGATCAATAGTATAATTATAATTCTGCAATAGTTTTTTTCTATTTCGAATAGTATTAAAACTAATATATTTTTCGCCACTTTAAATATTTATTATCAATATTAAAGTCTGACTTCGATAAATTATTTAGTTAATCCCATGAAAATAAGTTCGGACCTGACTCTCACACTTGTGGAATTAATTCTTTGATTTGATTATGCTCGCATTAAGCTGAACAATTGATAATAATACACAATTAGATGATAAATTTGTTCTATGACCTAAGTCATTTTATTTAATATAATTTAAACTTACTACAACAATATTATATTCATACATATCAAATATTACTTTACATATTTGTTGACAATATGAAAAGTAAATGAAAATTATTCATTTCCATAAATTATTTTGAAATACGTATTGAAATTGACTTCAGAGTTATCTTATAGTCTTCTCCAAATTTGATTATATTGAATACTTCACAATTAATAGCAACTAAAAGAAACATTTATTTTAAATATGATGTATATTCGATTCGTTTTATATCATATTGTCTTTTATTTCATTAACTTTTTCAGATAGTTTTCAAACTAAAATGTTATAACTTAAAATATATTTAAGAAATATGTAAGCATTCATCACGTTAAGTTATTTAGTTATTCCCATGAAAATAAGTTCGGACCTGACTCTCACACTTGTGTAATTAATTCTTTGATTTGATTATGCTCGCATTAGGCTGAACAATTGATAATTAATAGTGGAACCCCGCCGTTTAGGTTGTCTCACACTGATTGCATTATAATGTGGATGCGTTGGGACACATCAGAGATCTGTGTTGGCCAGTCTAATTGTCACTACGTGATCCACTCGAAGAGAGGAGAAGGAGGAGGAGGAGGAGGTGGAGGAGAGTGTTGGTCCAATGGGAGAGCGTCTCTTAATTTATGACCCGAGTGCCGAGCGCATTGGCTGAGGCAGAAGAAGGAAAATTGATTACCCTAATCAGACTACACAATCTCAAACAAAGGGAGAAGGGACAGAGAGAGAAAGGGAGAGGGAGAGCGAAAGAAAGAGAGGGAGCTATGTTTATGTACATAAGTGAGAAACCATGTACAGCTTAGATGTATCTTTGAGAACCATATGTACTGTATCTGTTACCTGTGTATCTGTATCTGTATCTGTATCTGCATCTGCATCTCTCTAGCTGCGGCTGTTGAAGTTTCGGCATTCGGCATTTGTTTGAGGGCGTGTTTGTAGCCATCCTCACAACCTCAACTTCAACCTCAATCAGCCTCCATCGTAGTTAATTATTTATTTCTTTCGTGCTTTTTTTTTTTTTTGTTGGGTCTAGTAAACAGATATAGATACAATTTGTGGCTGCATTTGGATTTGGAGTTCATTCTGTGGAAATACTTACGTTTATTTATGGCGATGTTATGCAGCTTTGTTATTAAAATGTTATTGGATTTCTCTCGCTTTCCAGCTGCGTGTGGCATCATTAAGCCAAAGAATATGTTCTGGGCAGTTAACTTGATCTTTTTTGGGGTGTCATGATAAATGATTTTCATTTTCTTTAGTTTGCTTCATAAATTCGTTTTAGTTGGAAAATGGCCGCGACTTGTGTCTTTGAAGTTTAGCCGTTTAACTACGGCAGCAAGTGGCGAGTCCTTGTCACAGAAGAAGAAGAAGAAGTCCTGGCCAAGGTCAAAAGCAATTTGCTTGCCACCCAAAGAGCAAAGTGCCGTGGGTCGTGTGACTCTGCCCAATAAAGAAAAAAGTGTCCTTGAACGCATTTCCATTGACATTCGCATATGGAATAATGTTCGATGGCATCATTAAAGGTGCAAGGACAAGTCAAGGTCAACTCATTTGCAGTTGCTGCTGTTGCACAGTCAACACGGCTTCCGTCGCTGTCTCAGTTGCAAACCACAAAGATCATTTTACAGCCAAGCAGCAGAAGAGATAGGACTGAGAGACTGAGAGAGAGTCCTTTTGTCTGTGATGTCCTGCGGAGCTGTTGCAAATTGCTGCCAAATCGTTGCACTTGCTGTGAGCGTGTCTCATCGTTTTCCTTTTTTGTTTCGTTTTGCGACCTTGCTTTCATGCTTTGCGGTTTAATCGAATTTACAGATTTTCCTTGTTGAAATCCTTCGATCCTTTTGACTGTTTACAAACACCTCACAAAGCCAAACAATCGGCTTAGATTTTAATTGGATTTGGCCACACAAAAAGGTGTCTTAAGCCAGACTTATGCAATGCGCTAACAACTTGTGCCTAATTTCCTGGAATAACCCAAAACAAATGACTTAGGACACAAACTTGACAACACACAAACACGAAAAAAGAGAAAATCGAAATTTGAAATTTGCAATTTTCGCAATTAGTTGAAATTGTTTAAACAATAATAAAGTAAGATATTAATGCCAATTAGCGACTTTAACGAGCGTAGGCAAATTGACAAATTAGCTGAGAAAAGCAATTTTGCCCAATTACAGGCTTCACAAACTTAGCCAAGTTTGTTTAACCAGCCAAACTTGCAACGGAAATACACAACAACAACAACAACAATAATGGAGAGACGATTAAAGATCTGTTAATTGATTGAAAACACGTTGCGTTATGTTGTTTGATTTTCGCTTTGCTGTTTCGTTTCTTTATGTTGAACGCATGCAAATTTGTGATGAAGTCATAAAAAAGTTATGACTGTCGCTTTATTTGCAGCTTCTTTTGTTATTGTTTTTTTGCTTTTCACAAATATTATGCTCATAAAACAATCCAAAATACAATACTACGAAGCGGAGAGAAAGGGAGGAAAACGTTCAGTTCGCTTGTTCTTTGAGGAAACTTGTTTTATTGCTCTCGGACTCTCCTCTATTAGTTGGCTTTTGTCTCCTCCTCGTCGCGACTGCCAAATAAAGTAGTCAAATTTATAATCAACAAGTTCATTAACATTTAACCCTACACAACCAGAGGGATCAACAACAGCAACAACAACAACAACAACTACGGCACATTTATTTTTGTACAAATTTTAAATTATTTTAAGGCCTTCGGCAAATTCGTGTAAACTTTTCGAGGCACGAAGCATTTACAAATCATGTCAAATTTTAATTAAAACCCAATAAGAAATGTAACGAATTTCTTATACTCTACTCCACTGCAAGCAAGCAAGGAACACATGCTCAAACATAAATTTCCATTAAATTGACTTTAAAGCAGATCAAGTTTCGATAAGATGTTTTAATTAAGTATTTATTTTCAAGAAAGAGAAAACAAACAAGCAGCAGAAATTTTTTAATTGCAGTTAAGTGTTTTCTGACTTGTTTCATTTGGTTGCCAAAGAGAAAAGTATTTCAAATTATATAAAACAAAACAGTTTAATTATTTTCACTGATATCTATTTATTTACTTACGTGTTTAATTATTTTACAAAATAATATTATAACTAAAAAAAGGAAGATATTGATAGAATCATGTTTTCTGTGCTGAACTAAAAAAATATTAATAATGAAACGACGATATATAATTCCGTTTTGGGGTTATAACGCTCCTTACATTGTTTTGCTTTAACTTATTTAATAAGTTTAAGTAAAATATGTCAATTTCGTCTCATCTCTTATATTGAAGTATGTATGTATTATGATATTTTTACATTATTCAGATAAAGTGTTCTTAAAAAAAGAATAAATTATTTCTGCTCTTAATTTTTACAGTATTTTTTTCAAAATGTCATTTATTTTATTATTTTTTTCACAATTTTCACATTTTTCACAAAAATTGTTCTTTAAAATATAGTAAATAGTTTCTGTTCTTAATATTTTCAATAATTTTTTATCATAATGTCATTTGCTTTATTGATTTAAATTTATTTGTATTATGATATTTTCACATTTTTCAGCTAAAGTGTTCTATAAAAATAATATACAATTTCTGTTCTTTATTTTTTTTTAAATTTGTAATCATATAGTCATTTACTTTATTATTTTAGATATTATGTATTATGATATGTTTTTATTTTTCAGAAAAAGTTTCCCAAAATAGTAGTGAAAAATTTTTGTTTTTTAATTTTTCGAATATTAATTTCCCAAAATGTGCTTTTTTAATTATATTCGAAATTTTATTTTGCTGAGAAATGTTAATAATTATAAAACTAAACGAAATTATGTCAATAAGAGTGAGATTTTAGCTAACAGTGTTAAGTTTTAATGTTGTTAGAATTGTAGAACTAGAACTACTAAAAACAATCTATTCCTCAAGAGCCTTAGGATTATCTTAATGAAATATCACTGAAAAAGTTGATATTTTAGTTATATTCAATACTAATATGTAAGCTAATGAGATAATACAACATTAATGATTGTAATATAACCTTTAAAAAAGCTGTTATGCAAAGCATCAATTATGAAACATTTCCAGCAAACGAATTTTGTATTTTCATCAAGAAAACTCATGAGTCAACTTTCCACATGAAAGAATATAAGCAAGAAATACAAAATGAAGTTGGTGGAGAAGTCGTCAGAAAAACGTTTTTTTCAACTCAATCAATTCTACACTTCTTTCCCATTATATTTGGAGTTCGTTTAAAGAGTTTCTTTTCGATGATGAGCTATAATAAGCGTTTATTGCATTTCTGCCCACTGTGAGGGCAAAGCATGCGAGTGGGAAAGAGATGGAGGGAGGGGAAGGGGGACGGGGATAAGCTTAATGCTGATACTTCAGCTAGGCAGGCGAGGATCATTAATAACTCTCGCCGCCGTTCGCCGGCACTCAGCACAAGCACAAGCACATGGCTCTCTGTGTAAATTATGAATTTTAAATTACACGCACACACACATGCAGACACACACACACTTACACGCGCTCCACGCGTAGCTGGACCATTTAGCGTCGATGACCGCCAGAGGGCGCTCCTCGTGGCTGCCGTGTCAGACATGTGTTTTTCTCTCTCTCTCTCTTTCGCTCTTTCTTTCGTTTGCTCCACGATGTTTTTCTTTGGTTTATTTTTAAGTTTTTTGTTTACGTATTTGCATGTGGAGTGGAAGCGCAATTGCATACGTGAATTGTTGTTGTTGCTGGCCAAATTAAGTTGTAGCCGCAATTAAGGCAAAAACATTTCGCACTTCTTTTTGCTGTTGTCTCATTTTTTTGTATGTTGTGTTTTTTTTTGTTTGTCTTTTAACTAACTGTAGTCGTGTCATTATGCTCAAGCCTAAAGCGAAAGGTAAAGTATAACAGATAGCTGATCATTAGGGGCAAACGGTAGCACAGTGTTAAGATGAAAGCGAAATAAACAGACGGAGAGAGAGAGAGAGAGAGAGAAGAAAAAGCGCAGCTCATTAGCAGCTGGCAATTCCCTGTGCTCATTTCTCATTTCTCGTTAGACATACAACAACATATATTGTAATCAAAAACAAGTTAAACCAAAAAAAACAAAAAATACTTTAATTAACGCGTTTTTACGCAACTGTCGACGGCTGTTTAACCCTTTGTGGCCATCGCTTGTCGCTGTCGCTTGTCGTTTGTCGCTTGTCGGTTTTCGAGCACGCAAATGCAAAGCAAACATGACAATGGTAATAATAGAAAATCATGGCAATAAACGTGTATAAAAAGGGGGAAGAGAAGGGCAGAGAGTGAGAGAGAGAGGGCGGCTTGCGTAGTTACTGTTTTTTTGTTTTGTATTTTGTGGGTTACGCAGCGAAGGGAAAAATCAACAGCTGCTTTTATTGCCGCTCAGCGCCGACGGCAACAAACGACAACCAAAAGCAGCCAAAGCAGCAACAGCAACAACAACAACAACGGGCAAAGCAGCAGCCATTGTTATGTTGCTCTCCGCTGTGCTGCTTACGGCAAACGCACGCGTGTAAGCGAGACAGCTAGCTGTGTGCGCGTCGAGTTCGAAATTGAGTGTATTCGATATTCCAGTTGCGTGTCTTAATGGCTGACTGGAAGTGCGCTCTTTCGAAACGGTTAAAGTCGAAACGGTTAAGCGGCTGTTATTGTTGACTGCCGCCTTATCGTTATTTAATTAATTTGACTGCCCAACAATAGTTTATGCATTGTTAAAATATTTATTTATTTGCCGCCATTTAAATAAAAATGCGCATAAAAATGACATAAATTCGATGGCATTGTTGCCATTCCCAAAAAACGAGTCTATAACCGAAAATTTTGGAATTTGTAAATTTCAAATTCGAATGCGTTTCATCTTAATATGGATGTGGACCAGCGACGCTTTTGTTAACCGACTTTGTTTTGGCAGGAAATCAGAAATTAATAACAATTGCCATTAATCGATACACGATAAGCGACGAAGCTCATCGAATAAATCACATTCCTACACTAATTTCACGCCTCACAGCCAAATTCAATACAAATATTAACAATAAGAAGAAGATGATGAAAAAAACACATTAAATAATAATGAAATTCATTAGCGTTCGTCTTTTGATTTATGTGCCATATATCAGCGGATCTATAGATAAATGTATATAAATATATATTTGATACTTTGCGCGCAGCACATGTTTCACATTTCGGCAGATGTGACTTTTGATAAGATTATTGTTGTTGTTGGTGTAGAAGATGTTGTTGATTTTCGATGTTGATCAATGCCAAATGGCATTAGTTTTTAACACATTTGACTGAGAGATGCTAATGGGCCACGCTTCGTTGGCCAATAGATTGCTATTTAATATGTGCATGAGTGAAATAAATAAATTAAAAATCAATTAAATATCAATCAATTGAACGAAATGTTCGCTACATTAAGCGCGTTAATTGCGGAGCTTAAAACAAAGTACTACATACATACATACATTCATATGTATGTATAGTATATGTAATTAGGTTGTGTCAATTGTCGATCATGCTCGATGCTGGGTGTCGATAAAGTTGTAGGCACAGATTGAAACGTCGCGGCCAAAAACAAAATCAACACAACTAAATGCTCATCAAGTGCAGCGCTGGAAAGAGGAAGGTGGGGTGGGGGAGGAGGAGAGGAGAGGAGAGTGCAGCGCATCAGTCAACCGTTTCGGGCAGCAGAAGCAGCGACGACGACAACGAGACAACGACAGAGACAGCGTGCGATTTTGATAAATCAACTAGCAAAACCAACAAACGCAGCCATTTTCCGTCGCATGCGCACGTGTGTGCGAACAGGACAGCCATAGCCACAGTCAAACGTCAAGGCAACGCCCCACAGCAAAGAGAGAGAGAGAGAGAGAGCAGCAGACGACGACGACGACGCAGACGCAGACAGCGACACAGTTGTCAACCGCATGACAGCTCCCAATAATAAAGTCATATCGAGCCCTAACAAGCGCGCGGGCCCCAAAACGAGTGGAGTGAAGGCGGAGTGAGTGAGCGGGTAAAACGAGCGAGCCAACGAACGAAGAAACGAAGCCACGAAACGAACCGAACGACAACAACACGAACCGAACGACAACAACACGAATGAGTGAGTGAGCGAGCGAGCGAGAGTGAGTATAACGAAAAACCGGTTCGTGCTGCTGCTGCGCTCTTGTGTGTACTGCGCTGACTGGAAACATTGTTGTGCTGTCAGATTGCAGGTGACAACGTCGAGTGTCACAACAAAATTCGCGCACACACACAGACCGAGAGTGAGAGCGAGAGAGCCGAGAGAGAAAAGGCTCTGCCAATCGATCAGTCGAAGTTTGAGTTGCGTCTTCGTCACTGTCAGTGTGTCGAGCGCGCTCTCTCTCTCTCGCTCTCTCTTTCGTGTGCACACACACACACACACGAACACGAATACGTTGCAACCCCAGGCATGAATGTGAACTGTCGAGACTGCGACTGTCTCGCTCTCGCGCTGACAGTTCAATCGGTCGCTGCCTGGCTGCTGCTGCTGCTGGCTTCGTCGCAGCGACGGCCAACTGTGATTAGTTAATTTAGTCGTTGAGCTCGCATCGAACAGACGTGCGCGTCGCAGTCGTCGGACAAGAAGAAAAACAACAGCTAAAGCAAAGCAAAAAAAAAAGCGCAACGCATACGCAAAAAAAAAAAATAAGAAGAAAAGCGAACAAATCAGAAAAGTGACATACAAATAAATATATATTTCAATCCAAGTGAGAACGCAAAGTGTGAATACTAGAGAAAAACCCAGTGTTGTAAAGTGAACCGAAAAGAAAAGCACAAAGTGAGTTTGCATTGACAAATGGCCCTTGAGGATCGCTGCAGTCCACAATCAGCGCCCAGTCCACCAGGTTGTTTGCCACACTCGCCACTCCAGCATCAAGTCTCCATCACCGCACTCGACATGAGTCTGCAGCCGGGCTCAGCAGCAGCTGCCACAGCCACAGCTGCCACATTGTACCAGCAACAGCAGTTGCAGCACTTGCATCAGCTGCAACAGTTGCAGCAACTGCATCAGCAGCAATTGGCCGCCGCCTCCGCCGGCGTCTTTCACCATCCCATCGATGCGGCCGCGTTGCATGCCGCAGCGTTGCAACAACGTCTCACCGCCAGCGGTTCACCTGGCGCCCACTCCACGGGCGCCTGCTCCACGCCGGCCTCCACGCTGACCATCAAGGAGGAGGAGAACGATTCCATACTCGGCGACAGTTTTCACAATCAAACCGCCACAACAATGGCCACCGAGGAGGATGAGGAGGAGGACGATGACATCGATGTGGATGACACCGCCTCCGTGTCGGGAGCGGCATCCAGTGCAGCGAGCTTGCAGCCACCGCCAGCACATCAGCAGGGCAAGCAATCGAAGCCTTCGCTGGCCTTTTCCATCTCCAACATTCTCAGCGATCGCTTCGGCGATGCAGCCAAGCAAACCAAGCAGGGAGGCGATGCTTCCGCTGCTGCTGCTGCAGCTGCCGCCGCCGCTGCTGCCAGCATCTTCAGACCCTTTGAGGCGAACCGTGCTGCCGCGGCCACGCCCTCCGCCTTCACACGCGTCGATCTGCTCGAGTTCAGCCGGCAACAGCAGGCAGCAGCCGCTGCTGCGACCGCAGCGATGATGTTGGAGCGTGCGAATCTGTTGAACTGCTTCAATCCGGCGGCATATCCACGCATCCATGAGGAGCTTGTCCAGAGTCGTCTGCGTCGCTCCTCTGCGCATCCACATGCCAATCCCAATGCTGTGCTGCAGCCGTCGGCAAAGCTCAGCGAACCAAGTGTGGAGAAGTCCGCCTTGGGTTCCCTCTGCAAGACAGTCTCCCAGATTGGACAATCGCCAGTGCAAGCGCAGTCACAGTTGACGCCAGCGACGAGCGCCAGCCACTTGGCCAGTCCGCCACCCGCCTCGAATGCCTCCACGATCAGCAGCAGCTCCTCCACCGCCACCAGCAACAGCAGCAGCAGCAGCTGCAGCATCTCCTCCGCCTCCACATCAGGCTGCTCCTCGGCGGCCAGTTCGCTGAACTCCTCGCCCAGCAGCCGACTCGCCGGAGCGAACAACGCCAGCAGTCCGCAGCCAATTCCGCCTCCCTCGGCGGTCAGCCGTGACTCCGGCATGGAATCCTCCGACGACACACGCTCCGAGACCGGATCCACGACCACCGAGGGCGGCAAGAACGAGATGTGGCCAGCGTGGGTCTACTGCACCCGCTACAGCGATCGTCCCAGCTCAGGTGTGTACCAAAAACATTATTAAGGGGAGATATCAATTTATGATTTAGTTAAAGATGAAATTCAGTTAAAGATGAAGGAAGATGAAGAGAACAATATTTAAAAAAAAATGCATTTAAAGGTAAAGCATGATGAAGAAATTTCAGAAAAATATTTAGGATGAGATATAATAATAATAATATAATAGGTGAAAAGAAATATTCTCTGGGAATGTGCCAAGACAATAAGTAAATAGATAAATACAAAAGTAAAAGAAAATGAAAATTCAAATAGGCACACAGATTATTATATAATATGATATATCATGTTAGTACTATAACACAATATAGCACACCTACATTATTATATTATATTATAATATATAATACTATAGTTCTGCTAACTTGAGGAAATAATTTGGAAGATATCATGGATATTATATTAATTGACAATATTGTCAAGATTGGAATACAAACAAGAGACAAATAGATAATATTATATATTAAATAGAAAGAACTATACACGAATTTGAGTTTTAATATTACAAAGTTGAAACATTAAGAAAATCATTTAGAAAAAATTCATTTATTTGGAAAACAATATTACAACATTGCAGGAAGAAAACAAAATAAATAAAATAGTTAAATAGTCTTTAGAGATAAGTTATCAAAGCGAAACAAATTGTGTTCGATAGAGAACAGTTTTTAAATTATATTTTTAAGATATGTAGTAATTGTGTTTATTTTCTACATATTTTAAAAGCTTTATTTTAAAACTCTTATCTATAAAATATTTATTTTCAATTATATTATATATTATAATTATTATAGTATAAATAGAAAAAAAATACGCCTCGATAGTGCTGAAAACATTTTGAAGTAAATAGTAAAATATACCAAAAAATAATAGTATACTAATATACTATATGTTCATAAATGTAAAAATGTAATATAATGTATTCTACATACATTTAAAAATATAGTACATTAGTATACTATTATCCAAGATATTGCAACATTTAAGAATTGTTCAAATTAATGGCAGTATGTTATAACCATATTAATAATATAGTAATGTATGGTTGTAAATATAAATGCCATAATAGTGTTGCATATATTAATGGATAGTTTATTTACAATCTCAAGTTCGCATTCGCATTACACTCGCAGCAGTTAGACGAGTTTATTGTTTTGCTTAAATCAAAAGCAATTGGCGCAGTTAGCAGAGATTGCTTTATGAGCTCGTCTTTTTATTGTTGTTGACTGCGACTGAGAGTTGAGTTCATAAGTGCGACACATGAAATTGTGTCTTGCAAACGGGGACCACACAGTTGATGTGTGGAGCGGCAGCCTTTCATGCTGTTTGTCATTAAGCCGAAGGACATTGCAACAATTAGTTGTCCCCGTTAGGGAGCGAGAGAGAGAGAGAGAGAGAGAGAGAGAGAGAGAGAGAGAGAGAGAGAGGAAGAGACAGCGGGGCCTCACGCAGCGGGTCTTTGAAGCTGAAGTTGTAGCTGAAGCTGACACTTTGTGTGACAACATGTAGCGCAGGCGGCAGCCTATCGAAGGTCACAGGTCGCAGGTCACAGGTCACGTTTGTCGACTAAAATGCGCTGACGATTGACGCAGCGCATTGTTATAAGGAGGAGAAGTGTGAGAGAAGCGCAGTGAAAGTGCCCATTAAAAGAAGCTAAAAGAAGAAAAGACTAAAAAAAAAGGGGGCAACTAGGAAAAATCTATTTTTCCGAGCTCATGTTGCTCATTGCCGCGCTGCGTTAATTGACAAGTTAAGTGCTTTTTTATGACTCGAAATGGTTTTTTAATTTGGTGTCGATGGAATTGTACCGACAACAGAGCACAACAAAAAAACTATCGACAAGAGCTAACAACAACGAGGCGTTGATAGGCAGCGATTAGAGGCTGGGAAATTAATCAAATTATCGCTAGCAAAAGCGCAGCAATTAAATTATAATTTACAATGTGTCGATGAGTGCCACATATGCAAAAAGCAAAAACTATAGACACTCAAAACTCAGTCAGAGTGGCAATTATAGAAGCTGCCAATTAGCAGCTTTAACTAACTATAGTTATAGACTTTGGCGGCTTTCATTATTAAGCCATTTTGCAGTGTTTCAACTTTGACTCATCAGTCAGCGTCTCCGTTTCCTTCTCTCCACAGTTCGTTAGACGCTTTGCTGACAGCTGACAAATTGAACACGCAACACACACACTTTAGTGTTGCATGCCACAAGTCTTAGTTTTAGTTTGAGAAAGCGAGTTTATGCTAATTAAACCATTAATATCATTAATTATATGCACAACCAAATGAAGGGGGACTTCAACATATTCGTGTCTGTTGGAATTTTAACTAACTTTCCATTTGTCTTTTTTTCTTCGTTCTTCATTTTCATTTTAAGGACCCCGCTATCGTCGCCCCAAGCAACCAAAGGACAAGACCAATGACGAGAAGCGTCCACGCACCGCCTTCTCCAGTGAACAATTGGCACGCCTCAAGGTAAGCATCACATGAAGAGCTTTACAAATTCTACTAAATATGTGTCCTAACTCAGGCTTTAAATTCCTTCATATATTAGGGAAAGTGTTGCATTGAAAATATGTCTTCAGTCCAGCCATAATTTGTTGTGATATTGAATGATATAGACAGGAAAACATAAAATGGAATTTTGACATCATTTTAATAGGAAGGAATATGTATATGATTTAACATATTAGGGTACAAAATATGTGCCCAAATCTCAGATATTTCTTTAGAAATGTTACGACAAAACTATGACTACAATCAAAGAACAATTTGCTATGGAATTGATTGATATAAAATGGAAAATATAAAATGGAATCTTAGCATTAATTTCATGAAGAAGCAAATCATATATTAGAGGAAAGGTTACATTTAAAGTATGTGTACATATCAAAGATATTTCTTTAGAAATGTTACATCAAATATAAGTTTACAGTTCTAGCATAATTCTTTATAGAATTAAATCATATATTAGGGAAATGTTCTACGAAAAATATGTGTCGAAATCGAGGATATTTTTTGAGCAATTAAATCACATATCAGAGGAAAAATTGCGTTTAGCATATGTTCCACAATTCAAGCAAACTTAAGCTTAAGAAAGCACTAACTGAGTAAGCTTCTCAAAACAATTTGAAGTCAATCTTCTGTCATTAAATGTGGCTTCAATCTGTTAATAATTCAATCGCAGCTCTTTTTCCCACAATATCTTAAATCCTTTTCTTATTTATTCTCAATTATTTAGTCTGCAATCTTTGACTGATCTAGACTCACTTCTATTGACAAATATGTTAATAATGAACTAATATCTTACTTTCATAACAATGCAATAAGTTGTTAAGCCTTCCTCTTCAATATAAAGTCAATCTCTTTAGGATACATTATACTTTTAAGTGTAGTTCCTCAAAATTTCCTTTATGTAGTCTGATTTTTAATGCCAAAAGTATTTTGAAAGTAGTTCCTCAATATTTTCCTTAAACAGTCTAATTTTGTATGTCAAAATTATGTCGAAACTAGTTCCTCAATCCTTTTCTCATCTAGTGTTTTTTTTTTAAATTATGAAGAAACTAGTTCCTTAATCGTTCCTTTATCTAGTCTCAATTCTTTTGCCAAAAGGAATTTCTAAACTTAGACTTCAATCCCTTTGCTTATCCAGTCCCAATTCTGTTTGTCAAAACTATATCTAATTTAATACCTTACTCAGTACATTTGCTTTGTCTCTGTTCAATCTTTTTGCTTACTGCAATCTTATTCATTTTGCAATCCTCAACTGCTTTCTACTCATGCCTTGTGCACTCTTAATGCCAATCCTTGCCCACTCCAGTTGCATTTTTCACTGTCATGTTGTGTCACATTTATTACCAAAATATTTACACACTTTATGCCCGCCCGCCCGCTGTGTTTGCATCCTGGCGACCGCACGTCCCGCCCGCCTAAACATCTAGCCATATATCCTAATGCGGCACCGTTTCGTTCCTTCCTAACCAATTGGACATGCTCATGGTCGTATTTCACTCACACTGAGCGAGGGTCTTTCAACTAAACCGCAAATAATTGATTTGCCTTAGAGAATCTACCTAAATGTCGTCCCTCTCTCTCTCTCTCTCTCTCTCTCTCTCTCTTTTGTACACATTTACTAATCAGTTGTCTCTCTCTTTTTTTCTACTTGCAGCGAGAATTCAATGAGAATCGCTACCTCACCGAACGTCGCCGTCAGCAGCTGAGCTCCGAGCTGGGTTTGAACGAGGCACAGATCAAGATCTGGTTCCAAAACAAACGGGCCAAGATCAAGAAGTCGACGGGATCGAAGAATCCCCTCGCCCTCCAGCTGATGGCCCAGGGTCTCTACAATCATACGACGGTGCCGTTGACCAAAGAGGAGGAGGAGCTCGAGATGCGCATGAACGGACAGATTCCATAAGCAGCTCTCACTTCCTCCAACTCTCTTCGATATTGGTCTCTCTCTCACTCTCTCTTTAGGCTGGTCCTCAGTGTGCAATAATGCGGCGTACAAAAGTGTTCATGTGATATAATTGTAAAATACAACTATACTACTTATCTTAGAATCTATCTTTAAACTACAAAGAAAATATTTGTAATATATGTAAGCTTCAACGATTTCAAGTTATGGAAAGTATTATGTCCATAGATATTGCTTTGCAATCGATCTATGCCAACTCTCTCTCTCGACAACAACAACAACAACACATCTTTAATCTATATATTCTATCTACATACTACACTATATATATATATATAATACTATATTCAGCTTGATATGTTATAACATAAGTAATTTAAAAGTTCTTTAGATTAATTTCCTAGCTTAGTTCCATTGTCTCGCTTTGACGCAGAAGTATTTCTAGTTTTTAAGATCAACAAAAACAAAACAAAAACGAAAAATGTTATGGATGAAAAATGCTTAAAAAAACACAACAACAAAATGCACCCAAAAAAAACAAACAAAATACAACACAAAACAAAAGAAGTTAAAAGCAATCTATTGAAATCCATGTGCTAAAACAAACACAAAACAACAACAAAAATGAATTAAATAAAAAAAAAATATTTAAAAAATTATATCATATCGGCATTTTGTTAATTTATGATCTTGATCTTGGGGGCATGTAAAAAACCAGCTGTATTAAGTCCAATAAATTAGCAACAGATAAAAACGCTTTTGAATAGTTTCGAATTATATTCGCAGCGAATATTCAATGAAGAATGATTTGGCAAAAACAAATTCGAACACACATTTTTAAAAAACCCGAAAGTTTTATTTTTGAAAATTAATGGGGACTTATGAAGTTATTTGGACTATGTATATTAGAGTATTTTATAACAAACTTTTATGTAATGATTTAGTTAATTTTCGTCTTAAATTCTAATATTTAAAGATAGCTTTATCTGAACATTGAAGAGAATGAGTTGGCAAAAATTTACATATTTAAAACATATTTTCAGAACAGTCTAAATTCTATTTAGGAATGGGGGAGTTATGAAGTTATTTGGGCTATAGGAGAGTGTTTTATAATTAATTAATTTTAATTAATTCTAATTTTTACAGTTAGCTTCAACTGAACATTAGAGCGAATGAGTTGAAAAAAATATATTCAAAACACATTTTCAGGACAGTCTAAAATTTTGTAATTGAATGGGGAGTTGTAAAGTTATTTGGAGTATTAAGGAGTGTTTTATACCAGATATTTTTCTATGATTTAATGAATATCCGACTTAAACTCTAATTTTTAAAGTTATCTTCAACTGAAAATTAGAGATAATGAGTTGGTAAAAATATATTCCAAACACATTTTCAAGACAATCTAAAATTATACTTTGGAATTTAGTTGGAAATTTTTAAGTTATTTGAAGAGTGTTTTATAACAGATATTTTTCTATGATTTAATGAATTTCCGACTTAAACTCTAATTTTTCAACTGAACATTAGAGATAATGAGTTGGCAAAAATATATTCACACAACACATTTTCAAAACAGTCTAAAATTATATTTTAGAATTGACTGGGGAATTTTAAAGTTGTTTGGACTATGTGATTTATATAACAGTCTTATTCGCTAAGCAACTGAATTTCCGTCTTAAACTCTAATTTCAAAAAGCAAGCTTCAACTTGGACTTTATCGCTGTAGATATTTCAAATTGATTGAAGCCGCCCAGCGATTTAGCAGCGATGATGTACAGTTTGTTCGTAATGAGCTGCTACATAAATCGATTGTAATAAAACTTTCACCCATATAAAAAGTGCATCCGCCCATTTGACGCCCATCGTGTTGCAAATTAACGATATCAATAAAAACATGTGTTGAAACTGATCCGGGGGCAAAACTTACAAGAGAAACTTGTTTCATTATTACGAGTTATGGTTAACTGTTCACTTGAACATGAGGATAAAACACAGCCAGTTGAAATATTTGAGTTTTGAAGATTCGAATTCAAATGTCAAATATTGATACTGATGCATATGTCAAATAAGAATTTAATTACTTTTAAGTTAAGAGGAGAAAACTAAAGGTATTATTTAAAAAGTTTGTGTAAAAATTGGTCAAATTATTATTTTTTGTTTTGTGATATTTAATAGATCTTAGAAAAGAATATAAGAGTGTCCATATAAGATGAGTGAAGTAATGAGGTTAACGAAGTCTTTTGTCGAAATGACAAAAGCTTCAGTTGTTATGAGACTTATACAATGTTGTTAAAGAATTGTTTCTAATTTAATAATGGTAAGAGCTTCAGTTGTTCAGAGTGTTATATATCAAATGTTTAAAAAATAGTGTCACTAGTTTCATTAAAATTTTATTTGTATATACTTATAAAGAATTTCAATATTATCTTTATATTAAATATGCGATTTTTTACATATATTTGATATATTTATGCATTACATTTTCTATTGGAATATTATTTGAAGCTGGTATTATTGTAGTATCTTAATGTTTTTTAAATTTATAGATTTATATTTTTATGTTAAATATTTCTATTGAATTTACAAAATTTCTAATAAATGCGCAATATATTTTCCAAAGAATGATTATTAATTGTTTTAGTTGTGATATATAAATATTGTGATTGCATTATTAATTTTTGTTGATAGCACTTTAAATGCAGTGCTTGTTTATTTTATGCTTTATTGGTAAGAAATTATTTATATATTTTCCACAAATTTATATATTGAATGCGAAAATATGTTTGTAGTTTATTTGGATTTTGATTTCACTGATTTCAATGATTTTTTTTTTGTTTATTATTTATATAATTAATATATATATATATATTCAATGTTAATATATTTTTAGTAGTTGCTTTTAAGATTTGACTGATTTCTGTCAAATTACTTATATATATGTTTATTTCTAGCGAACTTATATATAAAGTGTGAACTGCGAGATCTCATTAGAAATGCAACAACAAAGTCTAAGCGATAATTAAGTGGACAACAAATGAACTTCACTTACTAATTTGATTGCAAACTAATCGCTCATGCTTTAGGCTTTGACAACAAATGTTGCATTTGAGTGGAGTGCTAATCGAGTGTGGATTCAGGTTAATAGGCTAATCGGATAGCGGAGGGGGAGCGGGAGGGATATCAGCGTTGAGGAGGGGAGGGAGGGAGACTGTCATGAGGCGCCTTTTGCCGTCGCCTTCAGTCAACGAGGAAAACACACATCAAAGGCATTTTGCCGGCGCAACTTTAAATCATGTAAACTTGTCACCAGACGCGAGGGTAAAACAGAGAACAAGTCTGAGAAGGAGATAGAGAGAGGGAAAGAGAGAGAGAGAGAGAGCTGGTTGATTCGCTAATTGCACAATCATGTGGATGAGACTAAAACTGTGAGGATGAGGCTGAGTGACGGCAACAGCATTGGTTTCGATTTGAGGCTGCCATTTAATTAAAAACAAATCTTCATATAAACAAATATTGTGACACGGTGGCATCAAATGCAATGCAGCAACGAGCAACCAACAACGAGCGGCAGCGGCAGCAACATCAAATGATTTATTAGCACAGATTTTTGTGGCAAGATGCGGCGTTAATTTGCTGAAAATAAATGCAAAATGCAGCACAGACAAAGTTGTAGTAGGAGTCGACTGCAAAGAGGGGGGAAATGAAGGAGGGACGGGGTAGCTGACATTTACTGGCAAGCGTTGATGCGAGCAGCTGAAGCTGATGTGGCGATGACTGGCAAGAGGTTGACAGAGGAGAGGGAGGGGAGAGAGGAGAAAGGAGAGCGAAGCAGACTGCGAGATCGGCGCACATAAAATGAATTAATGCGAACGCTAATTGCGAACGCCAAATGCTAGCGCAAAGAAAGAAATACGATTATGTGCCGCGACTACGTAATGTACGTTCCCCTTCCCTCTCTTTCCCCCTCTCACCCCTTCTCACTCTCTCTCACCCACCAAACCAACTTAAATCAGGCGTATTATAGAGGCGCAAATCCATTTGCGCACGTAATGAACCAATTAGCCAATTGCATCAGCAGCAAATTGCGTAGCTCAAATGAGCCGGAAATGAACTGGAACTTGAACTGGAACTGAAGCTGGCTCTTTTTGAGTAGTTCAGTCTGTGTTGGGCTATCAAAGGAATATTTCAACACTTCTAATTAGCTAAAATTGCCAAGTGACACACTAAATTTCACTTTCCGACAGCGGAATTTCAATTGCGCATACAATGTCGAGGATCGGCTATTAAAAAGCCACAAAAACTGACAAATACAACGCGGACAGACAGACAGACGGACGGACGGACAGACAGACAGATGGACAGACAGACAGACAGCACATGTGTTTGCTGCTGCTCTCAAATGGCACAAACATAAGTCAACCTCATACCCATTTACCATTTCAATCAACCCCCTCACTTCTGTTGCGTGTGTGGGCGCCCCTTTCCCCTCCCCCCACTCTTTGTGTGATTTATGCGCCTTTGAGTCTAAAAATCTGCTCCTACTGCTGCTGCTTCCCCTTTGATATCGCCACGTGGCACAGGCCCCACAGATCCCCAGAGTTCGCTAATTGCATTTGCCGCTGCTGCAAAGCGATTCATTCGACGAGCCCCGATGGATGCATTTTACAGTTTGTCGTATTAATTGCTCTTCGTCTCACAATGTCTCCTAACTCGCCTCGCATACACTCGACGAAATTGCGAGTCCGCTTCTTTCTTTGATATTCAAATTTTCTGAAAATTTGAAGTTGTTTTTTTCGCTTCTTTTATTTACAGACAGATGTCTGTTTAAACAATAAATAAATTGTAAAATTAATATTAAATTAACAGAAATATTATATTTTATAGTAATACCAAAAATAATCAATAGATAATCAATCATAATCAAACTTTCGGTATATTTAATAGTAATATCCAAGATAACAAAATGTTGTATATTGGTAATATCAGTTTTGCAATGCTATAATATATAAGTTGGAAGTGAATTGTTTTTGAGGCTGAAAAGAAATTGCAAATATCAAATATTAATACTATAAATAACATATACATATTTACAAATTTTTAAAAAATTACAATTCTTTCAAAATTATTTATAATAGCTACTTTCACAGTACACACAGAAAAAATGTTTTCTATTATTTTAAATATTTCTTAAATATGATACATATGTCCATAACAATGTATTTGCTTTATTTTAATTTTTTCTATTTTGCATTTTAAGTATATATATATAATAATGATACTAAAATAAAATAAAATTAAAGTAAAATTTATTATTAATATTAAAATAGAATATTATTATTACAACTCTTTAATTCTTTGATTTTACTTTACTAGAATTAATGATGCTAATGCTTCTCCTGTATGAAAAATTAATTAATGAAATTACTTACTTATTTTGAATAAAATACTTTTTTGGTTTTTATTTAAATGTATATTTACTTTTTTTTATAAAACAATTTATATTGTTATTTAAAAAAATAAATAAATAAATACATTTAATACGAAATTTATTTTGGAATGTAAAAATAGCTTAAATTTTCTTTATCAATATATATATTTATATATTTATATTTTTGTATATGTTTTCGGAATTAATTTATTAATGTGAATATAAGGCGAACCTAATGTGAATATTTATGTCTGTTCTAAAATTGTTGTCCGCAATAGATTTATTTTCTCTATTATTTAGAATTTAAAATAAATAAAATTATTGTTTTTCTATAGACATACTTGTTAATAGTTTTTATTTAATTAATATATTTATTTTTTTATAAAGAAATTAATATTATAATTTAAAAAATAAATAAATAAATACATTAAATATGCAATATGCAATTCCAAAATAAGGAATGCAAAAATAGCTTCCATTTTCTTTATAAATATATATACAATATATGTATATATTTTTGTATACGTTTCCGGAATTAATTTATTAATGTGAATATAAGGCGAACCTAATGTGAATATTTATGTCTGTTCTAAAAATTGTTAATCCACAATAAGATTTATTTTTCTCTAGAATTTTAGAATTTAAAATAAATACAATTACTTTTTTCCTATATATCTAATTCTATTATTTTTCTTTGAGTGCAATTGAAGTGCCCCTTTCATAAGAGTGATATAAGTTGCACATCGAGTAAGCGAGTTTAGATTGTATTTTAGTGAGCTTCGCATTGCATCGCATTGAGTATAGTAAATGTCAAAAAGAGTGCGCGGCGTCTCGCAGATTTATTCTTGTTGCAATGGGCAATTTGTGGATGCCACTTGTTTCCGCTTCGCTTTATCAATTGATTTACGATGCGATAATAAAATGCAGTTTACTCTCTCCCCCTCCTTGTATTTTTTTTCGATGCTGTTTCGGAAGGCAACACACAAATTGTTGTTTGATGCCCTGCGATGATGTGCGCCATTTGCATGTGGCTATAATAGTTTCAGTTTCATTTCATTTCATTTGCCAGCCACAGACTCCCAGTGGCAGTTGAAAGGATGGAGATGGAGATGGAGTCTAAGAGTTGGAGTTGGGGCATTTCATAATCGCTGCCAGTTCCATGGAAAGTGCACTCAATTATGGCCAACAGACAGGCGCTGAGTTGTGACTCGGTGTGTCTCGGTGGCTCTCAGTTGGTTGTGTGTTGGTGTATGTGTTGTGATGTGTTGTATCTTGTAGTACGTGTATCTTGAAGTGAGGCCCTGCTGTCTTCTCTGCTGGCTGCGCTCTCTGGCGCTACCAAAGTCAAAGTATCTCTGAATGCAGCCTAAACAAACATTCAAACACTTGGCTACATTTTCAGCAGAAGTCAACGCCAACACCAGACAACAGACTGTGAGTGTATTCACAGTCAGTTTCAGATACGGATTCAGATTCAGATTCAGCTTCACATTCACATCATCATTGCCGTCAACTCGAATACGTCAATGCTGTTGACTCAACGCATTTGAGCGACTTTTCTCTCTCTCTCTCTCTTTCTAACTCTTCGGCCATTCTCAGACTATATATAAGTATATACATATGTATTCCCATTTGGAATCGAAAGATCGAAGCGAAGCGGCGGCGGCGCTTAGCGACCCACAAATATTTGAGCTGTTAACTTGTGAGTTTTGTAACAAAGTCGTAAGTAATTGTAATTGATTGTCTTTTTTTTCCTCTATCGGCTTGTAGCTTGTTGCATGCCACAAGAGTTGCAGCGGGGGCACGCTAATTGGTCAACTGCTTGCGCCTTTGTTTGACTGCCGCATTTGCACCTTCAGCGCTCGCTAACTGCTCTCAATGCCCCGCTAATTGATTTGGCCAACAAAGGCGCCTCGACTCTAAAAACGTGGCTAAAATTTGTTTCATTCTTCGTCCATAAATATAAATCAAAATTCGTGTTCATTACGAAAGAGAGTCAGTCACATTTGATTTGATTTGTTTATTTGACTCGATTAATTGATTGCCATAAATTATTCTGCCTGCATTCGGAGATAAACAATTAATTTGCGATTTGTGATTTGCGAAATGTGAAATACGAAATGCAAAGCATTTGTTTAACACTTGCTAATCTCTGAGCTCATAAATAATACCTACATTTTAATGCTTTGATTTCACATTTCGTTTCGCCAAATTGCAATTCTCTAAAATAACATATAAATAAAATATCATATTATATGGCAAATCAACATCATGCATTATGCAAATTATCTGATAAATTGTTAAGATGAGGCGACAATTTATTTAACCAATATTATTTCTAGTGATGTCATTAAAGTTTTAACTGACTTGAAAAGTTGCTTACGTTAAAGTTGCTTAAATTAAAGAATCAAAATCAAAATGGCAAATTGATTAAATAAGATTATAATCATGGTATTAAATGGTAGCAATCGAATAAATTTTTTTATTAGCTTATATAATTTTAACTATTGGCATTTAAGACTTTGAATAAAAGTAAATAAAAGACTAAATGCATAAATAGTTGTAGTAAATATCTACTTGTTAAATATGTTTAATAAAAATTAAGGTTTCATATGTGATTTTTTCATTGCAATTCATAAAATTTAATAAATAATTGTTTTTAGTTATAATTTCATTCTCATTAGAATGAATGAAAATTAAACAAGTACAATATACCAGATTGTTAGCCAAAGCAACTAAGACCCTTAGTAAGTAGGCGTTTTTGCCCATACAAAAGTAACCCTTTAATAGCTTCGACAATTTTTATCTGATCGCAACCAAATTTTCAGGAATCATAACCACTATAGTAGTTATTGTATATACCAAAATTCTTCAACTTTAGCTTCAATATTACGCTTGTTATTCGATTTTTTTTTATTTGCGGGGGCGGTAGTGGGCGTGGACTTGATCTGCGTGCAAACCTAACAAATGCTGTCGAAAAAAAATTATAGCTCTATCTCTTATAGTCTCTGAGATCTAGGTGTTCATACGGACAGACGGACAGACGGACATGGCTAGATCGTCTCGGCTGTTGACGCTGATCAAGAATATACATACTTTGTAGGGTCAGAGATGCCTCCTTCTACCTGTTACATACATTTCCTGTCGGCACAAAGTTATAATACCCTTCTACCCTATGGGTAGCGGGTATAAAAATCAAGTATGAAAGCTACAGTAGAGTGTGATCAACGCAACCCGATACCAATTTTTAATAAAACCAAAACAGTGCGGTATTTTTCTTAAAGTACACCAAACTAAGACACTGCGCAAAATACTAAAGTATAGTAAAGTATATATTTGGTATATAGTATGTGCATACAGTAAATTTATATTTATATATAACCATATGGTATTAAAATATACTGAATTCATAATCCACAAAAATACTAAAACATACCGAGTGTTATATTTGGTATATTTTTATAGTATAACATTTATTATGTACCTTAGAGTATTAAATATATCATTGTCAAGCAAAGTAGTAGCCAGTTTTTGCCGTATAATATTATTTCCAAAATAAGAAATAACTTCTTAGATTTTTTCATCAAAAACTTATACAAAAACCGCGCAAAGTTCTAATACTCTTCTACCCAATGAGTCGCTGGTAGAAAAATAAAATGTATAAAACTGCTATAATAAATTTCTATTGTCTACAACAATTTACTGAAATATAAACTACAATATTTAAGAAAATAATTAATTTGGTTTTCTGAATAGCTTTTCAAAACAGAAAAGCAATATTTAAGATGATGACATTTTAGACATTGCATTTTATAGTAAGGTATAGAAGTATTAGGTATAGAAATTAATAATACGATTTTCTGAATTGTTTTAAATACAAATCCTTTTGAACACTCACATTAAATTATATTCACTTTAATGAAAATTCACTTCACTTCACATTAATTTAATTTGATGTAAATGTTTAAAAGGATTTGCATTTAAAACAATTAGGAAAATAGAATTAGAAATTATGTTTTGTATAATAATAATTTGACGTTGGACTAGAAATACTCTATGTCTCCCCCCCTCTCACACTCTCTCTTTCTTTCCCTCTCTCTCTCTCTCTCTCTCTCTCTCTCTCTCTCTCTCTCTCTCTCTCTCTCTCTCTCTCTCACTCTCTTAGGCAATACAAAAACAATACATATTTGATTCTTATCCATCTTTATACAATTCAATTAACCACTTTGAGTTCGGCTAGTTCTTAAGTCTTTGTATGAGAATTTTCCTTATTTTATTGCTACTTGTTATTCTACTCGAGTAGCTGGCTGTTTTATGACCTCACAAAAGCATAACTGGCATTTCAATTATTGAATTACAAAATAATTCAAACAATTATATGGACATAATGGCAGCGAGTTTGTGGCGCCTTGTGTGTTGGAGTGGGTGGCCAAAACAAAAGAGAGAAAAATAAAGGCGGATGTTGCATTGTGTAATTGTAATTGTTAACAAGCGAATGAATTGAATTTTCATTCAGAGGTCGCCGCAAATAGTCATAAATATTATATATAATGAATAAATGCATGGCAAATGAGCAAAGCCGACGAAACCGGCTGAAACTGGCATTAAAACATTTTCCCATTTTCTTCTTTTTTTTTTGTCAGTTTCCCATTTTCACATTTTTTCCCACTTGCAACAAACTTTCATTGGCAACGTTGTTGTTGCTGTTGTTGCTGTTGATGTTTGCGGTGGGTCACAGCGGTGGGTCTCGACACCAACGAACATTATGATGACATTATTATCATTATTTTGTGCCTTTTTAATGTTTAATAGCAACACACATAACATTAAATAAACATCATAAACATGGCAGCCAATTGAATTTGATTATTATTTCATTTTATGCAAATGCCATTGAGGTGTTTTTTCTTCAACCAGCCTCAGAGAGCTCAATGAGTGCCGCGCCTCGCCTCGCTTCGCTGTGGAGTCAAAGTCGAAGACGGACTCCGATTCGGGT
This sequence comes from Drosophila kohkoa, assembly GCA_019972355.1. Taxonomy (NCBI): domain Eukaryota; kingdom Metazoa; phylum Arthropoda; class Insecta; order Diptera; family Drosophilidae; genus Drosophila; species Drosophila kohkoa. The sequence goes on along the minus strand of BJEL01000064.1, from coordinate 3,230,762 downwards.
TCAGATTCTCATATATGAATTCGAAGTCGAGTTCGAGGTGAGAAGACCAATCGATAAACGACAACGATAGAAGCGCTGAAACGAGCGAAAAATAAAATACTTCATAATTATTAACTTGAACCGTGGGTCAAGATGCGAGTGCCAAATGAAGTGTGAGTTGGTTTGGCATAAGAGTGAGTACCAACGATTGTTTTATACCCTGTATAATATAGTACATATGTCTCTGATATATAATATAAAATATATTTGTTGTTTAAATGTTAGAGATTTGTGAACATTTTATATAAATATCACATCTATAATATAATATAATATATCTTTGATATTCTTTATATAATTTATCCTGGTCAGTAAATTGGAAAAGTGTCTTAAAATAATGTAAATACTTTTTTCTTAAGCCTACAATAATTACTATAGTCTTTATTATTTTTGAGAATTTGGTTGTGATTAGATGCAAATTTGTAGAAATTATTAAAGAAATACTTTTCTATGAAAAAAAACGCCTACTTTCAAGGTGTCTTAGTTGGTTTGGCTGACAATTGCACTCTATGGTATATTTTGAATCTAATACTATATCAATACACCAAATACAGCCTTTGATATAATTCAGTATTTTTCGGTATATTTTAAAGTTAATACTGATTGCTTCGCTTTTATTTAAAATGGGTAGCGGGTACCTGCAAGTTGCACACTTGACTGTAGCTTTCTTTCTTCTTTTCATAATAATATAGAGTTTAATACAAACTTCATTACGTTTCTCTTTCATAATAATATAAAGTTTAATACAATCTTCATTGCTATTCTCTTAAATGTATTTTTGTACTTTGGCGTACAATGTTAAAGTTAAAAATGAAAGTATAAAGTTAAAAATGAAATATTTTACAATTTAGATGGATTCCACAATTCTGAAACTTAAATTTTGTATTTTTGGACTTCTTTTCAGAACTTGGACTTCTTTTCAGAACCATTTATCAGACAAAAAATCTTAGTTTTAAACATTTGTTCTTAAAGGTATCTTATTTTAGATCACAATTTTTAAGACCAATGTTTTTAGTTTTAGAAATTCGTCTTTTTTCAGTGTAGAAACGAAAATGAAACATTTTACAATAAATCACAGCAGTTTAGCAATTTACGACTTAAAATTCTATCCATAGCACATAACGAGCTGGTGAAATGCCTTTCGAACCTTTTAATTAAAACTTTATGATTGGCTGTTATATCGTGTGTGTTAGTATTAGGGTATAACGAGCTTGCCACCCAGGCAGCTGTTGGCAATTGAAATGCAAAAAAAAGTTGCATATGCATTTGGCTAATAAGCCGATGCCACATTGGTCTGCTCTGAACGAGGCCGGACTGAGGTTATTGACTTGATCGTGGACTCCAAATGCATTAGCCATGGCTGAGAATGTGTCGCTTGTCTCTTGTCTGTTGTCTGCTGTCTGGTGTCTGCTTGGCCCCCCAGGAGACGATGGCAACTCCAACAACCACCAACCAACAACATTCAAGATTCAACTCCAACTCCAATTGCAAGACAAATGATCGTCAGGCGACTGAGCGAGAGTCGCATCCCGATAATGACAATATTTTCTTTTTGCATTTTTTGGCATTTGAATATGACAAACAATGAGTTTCAACTGCGGCAAAGTGCAACGGAAATTTGTCATTTATCATGCGATGAAATTCGCATAATGCAAACGAACAACAACAACAATAAGTGGAGAAGTTCCCGAAACCAAATTCGTCGCACATTTCACTAACGATCTTTCTCCCCTCATCGAAATTCTGCTGCGATCATATATCAAAATCTCACGTAAGCATCGCGCTTTGTGGGTGGCCAACAACAGCCAAATTTGGTTTAATTAATGAATTAGCTATGCAGTGGAGAGAAGATAGAGAGGAGGAGGGAAGAGAGGGGGTCGAAGTACAAGGACGAGGCCGATTGCGATTGCGACACCCAAGCTGAAGCTGGCCTTTAACACAAGTCAATCGCTAACTGACCAAGCCCAAGACAAACAAATTTCGCGCACAAATTAAATCAAAATATTTGCACAATGAAACAAATTTGTTTTCGTATTGTTTTAAGCATTTCATGAACTTTACTTAACGGGTAACTCAGCATTTATGCATTTTGTGCAAGAAGAATTGAAAAAATACAAAAACAATTTTATTTTTTCAACTTAATTTAGAATAATGCCATTAAAAGCTGTGTTTATTTAAAAAATTTAACTTTGAATTTAAATGCTAGACTAATAAGGAATAAACAGAAATAAAAATAATGGAAATTAAATGATCCAACTCTCAAACAATAACAATAAGAGTGTACAATCAAAAATTATGCAGAATTATTGTATTTCTTGATTTTTAATTTGTACATTTTTAAAAATATTAGCTACCCTTCCATTATAGAACTTTTAGCAATACGATATTTTATAATATATAAATATAAAATTCACTTATGTTTTTTTAATTAAGAACTAATCAAAAATATTTAAAAGTTTTTATGATCTCAACTTATATATATTACCTATTAATTTGTAGACGTTTTAATCCTTCTTACTCAACTTTTAAATTATTTAAGGTCGATAATTTCCATTAAATGTATATACGATAATATTGATGACATATAATAATAATATAATACAAGTTTTTGTGCAGTGTTGAATATTCAAAATCTACTTTAAAATAATTAGTTTAATCAAACAAATAAATAAACTTCTTACCCTAAATTTAAATTGTATTATCCTATAAAAAATCAATCTGTTGTTAATATTTCTAGTACTTAATTTTTTGTTAACTATAAAAATAAAATATTTTTCAGTTATCTACTTACTTCAAATTTCAAAAGGTTTAAATAATATTGAATGTATTATACACTTTTTTAAACATTATTTATTGCATATAACAAATTACAAAAAAAAATTCTACAAATTGTATTGATAATTAAATAATATTTTCAAATAAAATTAGCATTACTTACACGATTAAATCTTGAGTTAAATTGTTTGATGTCAAAATTGAACAAAGAATGTTTTTTTCTTAAATCAAGATCGGAATTCTACATAAAATCTAGAATGTCCAAACTTGAAGTTCAAGATTATAGTTTTTTCAAGAATGACAAAAAATTGAACCAAGAAGTAAAATCTTAAGTCAAGCTTAAACCATCTTATATATAAATTAGATCCAAGGAATTCATTTTAAATTAGACAGACTAAAATATTAAATAATACATATTACGAAGAGAGTTCATCATTGAAATACCACAATCACAAAAAACTGATTTTCAAATATTATCTGATTATGAAAACCATATTTATAAGTGCAACAAAATTGTAAGTGTACTTGACATTCGAATACAACTCAGTTGTTGTTGCTCCTCGTTTGCTAGAGTTGCGAATTTTGGTATATATAATAACTATAACTATAGTAGTTATGATTCCTAAAAATTTGGTTACGATCAGATACAAATTCTCGAAGTTATTAAAGAAATACTTTTGTATGGGCAAAAACGCATACTTACTAGGGTCTAAGTTGCTTTGGCTGACAATCTGGTATATTGAACCGTCTATGGTATATTTTGAATGCGGTAATATATCGATATACCACATATACCATTTGGTACATTTTTAGTATTTTTGCAGTATATTTGGTATATTTATACCCGCTACCCATAGGGTATTATAACTTTGTGCCGGCAGGAAATGTATGTAACAGGTAGAAGGAGGCATCTCCGACCCTATAAAGTATATATATTTCTTGATCAGCGTCAACAGCCGAGACCGAGACGTATTTTAAAGCTAGAGTTGCGAGTTTTGGGTTTATACAATAATTACTATAATAGTTATGATTCCTGAAAATTTGGTTGCGATCAGATAAAAATTGTGGAAGTTATTAAAGAAATACTTTTGTATGGGCAAAAACGCCTACTTACTAGGGGTCTGAGTTGTTTTGGCCGACAATCTGGTACATTGTGCCGTCTATGGTATATTTTGAATGGTGTACTATATCTATATACCAAACTTATCATTCGGTATATTTTAGTATTTTTTAGTATTTCTGTATATTTTGAAAATGATACCGCAATATTTTAGCTTTATTAAATTTGGTTAGCGGGTATCTCACAGTCGAGCACACTCGACTGTAACTTTCTTACTTGTTTGATAATAATACCGTAAAATATATTGCTTTTATTCAAAATGGGTGGCGGGTATCTCACAGTCGAGTTCACTCGACTGTGGCATTCTTACTTGTTTTTTTTTGTTGGTAGTAAAACTTGTTAGCCGGTGTCGCAGCGTGCATAATATATTAGTATTTCTTTTTTTTTGCCACAAAACGCGGCCAAAGTGTGCGAGTGTCAAAACAAATTGTTTATATGCAAAGCGAGTGCAAAGAGTGAGAGCGAGAGAGGGCGACAAGGGTTAATTGGTAAATGTGCGGGCCATAAACAAATGTGGCGCTGATTCCGCTGACGCTGACGCTGAAAGCGAAGCAAACCAAACCAAAGCGAAGCGATGAGCAACCCCAAAACAAGAGGAAGAACAACAAACAAACAACCAGCCCTGGGTAACTGTCAGCGGCAGCCAACGAGCACTTGGCAATCGCAATCGCAGTTGGAATCTGTTTTTTGGCAGGCACTGTCTGCGCCCTTAACCCCCCTTTCCACCCCCTTACCCCATCCCCATCTCTGTCTAGCAGCCCCTCGGAGTTAAAATAAACATTGTGCGCGCAAGTTGTAAAATTTCAAATTAAAAACGTGATCTCAGCGCGAATTGGAAAGTAAATTATTTGATTCTGCACTTTTCAGTGTACCAGGTGCCCTCCACTTCCCTCCCCCCTCTCTACCCATTCCTTCCTCATCTCTTCACCCCAGACAAGCGAAAGTGCTGAAAGCTCAATAAAGCAACAGTGAAGAAGCGAAAAAAAAGCAAAGGCACAAAAAGTGCAGCCCGAACATTGGCGCAATAAAAAGGAACTCAAAAAAAAAAAAAAAAAACAGACGAAAGGATGTGTTGTGTGTATCCTGGCGAAATGTGTTGAAAATAGCGCCCGCCGTTGGTTATCTCTCCATTCAGCAGACCCAAAGCATAAACGGGAAGCAACGTGAGGCAGGACGCAAGGACGAGGCAAATTTGCCAAACAGTTTTTATCTGCGTTCGTGCAGCGTTGCGAGCACGAACCGAGGCCATAACTCAATGGAGGAAGGAGCTAAGCGGGGAGAGGGGAGATTGAACCTTGAGGCGGAAACGGAAATGCGCCACAAGCAAAGTTGAGCTCGTGGCGAGCAGCTTTCGCACCACTGTGCCATGGCAGCCAAGCCAAGCAAAGCGACGCGACGCGACGCGACGACGCCTTAATTGAGGTACAAATTGAGCTTTTGCTGCTCTGCTTCTTTTGCTCCTTTTGTTGCCGAGAAATATTACCCTACTACTAGACTACACAAAAACAAGTAAGAAAGCTGCATTCGAGTGTGCTCGACTGTGAGATACTTGCTACCTATTTTGAATTAGCGCAAAACAATGCGGTATTATTCTCAAAATATACCAAAAGTAGTATACCACAAAAATACTAAAAATCAAGTAAGAAAGCTACAGTCAAATTTACTCGCTACCCATTTTAAATAAAAGCAAAACAATGCGGTATTATTCTCAAAGTATATCATAATAATATAACACAAAATACTAAAAAAAAAAAAAACAAATGGTATATTTGGTATTATTATTATTCTCAAAATATACCAAGTATGCTGCAAAAATACTAAAAATATACCAAATGGTATGCTTGGCATATCGATATAGTACCGCATTCAAAATATACTATAGACGGCACAATATACAAGATTGTCGGCCAAAGCAACTCAGACCCCTAGTAAGTAGGCGTTTTTGCCCATACAAAAGTATTTCTTTAATAACTTCGACAATTTTTATCTGATCGCAACCAAATTTTCAGGAATTTTAACTACTATAGTAATTATTGCATATACCAAAATTCGCAACTCTAGCTTACGCTCGTTATTAGATTTTTTTGATTTGCAGGGGCGGAAGTGGGCGTGGCAAAAATTTTAAACAAACTTGATCTGCGTGCAAACATAACAAATGCTGTCGAAAAAAAATTATAGCTCTATCTTTTATAGTCTCTGAGATCTAGTGTTTTATACGGACAGACGGACATGGCTAGATCGTCTCGGCTGTTGACGCTGATCCAGAATATATAATATATACTTTACAAGGTCGGAGATGCCTCCAGCACAAAGTTATAATACCCTTCTACCCTCTGAGTAGCGGGTATAAAAAGTGTACTTCACTCCTTGGGCCGCCTCCTCAACCCACTTTGGTAGGGGCGTGGCATGCAAATGCAAGTGAGATTTCGCCAGCGAGATTTAATGTCCATTTTATATGTTGTTGTTCCCTTTTATTCCTTTTTTTTATTTTTATGCTCGATCTGCAGCGGGAACTAAACCTAAAAATGGAACCGAAACAGAAACAGAAAACGAAACCGAAACTGGAACTGGAACAATAAATTAAAGTGCCTCCCTTTCTGCATATGCGGGTAATTGCACTTTTATAGCAACTAGTTTCTGAAACGGATGCGATTGATGTGATTTTTATGGCACGTAATTCACAAGTGCAGCTCACACAAAAGAAGACAAAAGGAGAGAGAAAGAAAGCGAGACAGAGATAGCGAAATAAGTACTCCAAATGTAATTGCTCCTCGTGCGTTGAATTTTCCTATTTAAAACACTTAAATCATTTAATTCAAGGCAAAGAAGGAAGTATTTATTTTGTGGATTTTTAATTTCTTATGGTTTTCAGTATATAATAAAATATAATATAATATAATAAAATAATCAGACCTTCAATTTGCATTAATTTAAGTGAATTTTGTGGAGACCAAGATTCGTTTCATTGAAACATGAATTGAACAAAATTAAATGAAATGAAGTTGAGCAAAATGAAAGCAAAATTTATTGTTTTTCTTATAACTAATATTAATAATATAACAAAATTATACAGAATAAATAAATAAATAAATATTCAAAAAAAAATAAAGAAATATATATTCAAAAAATTTGATTATTTTGTATTGTATTTAGTTATTTCTTTAAGATCATTTTTTAGAGAATATTTTAAAAATGATTTATTTATTTTGTTAAAGCTTCACATTTATTATAAGTGAATTAAAATATAAACAATTGCCTTTATTAAAATTCTAAGTTTAATTACAAATTACGTAATAACCATACTATTAAAATTCAAGAACTTAACATTTTTAAAATTATGAAATTTAATTCGGTTTCATTAAGTTCTTCTTAGCTTCATTTGTATTTGGTGTCAGTTTTATAAGTGAATTGGGTTACATTTCTATGACGCAATAAGTATTTTCTTTATTTAAACAACTGATAAACAATTGTCACGTTGTAATAGGCCCCCATTTCTCATTTTTTGAAGAAATTAAAATGATTTAATGTAGACCTTTCCCACAATTCTCAATATCATCCTCGTTATACCATCCTCTAATCCTATTGCAACTGTCAGTTGCCTTTTTGTTCTTTATATGTCAATTTTTGCAAAAATAAAAATAAAATAACAGAAAAATTAATAAAAATTATCGTAAATCGTTTAGATCCATAATCGAGGCATTTAATCATATATAAAATTTTTAATTTTGTTGTAATATTTAATTGCATATAAATTTTCTTTCCATTGAAAGGTGTAAAAGTTAAGTAAGTAAACAACATCGCAATTTTCTGATTAAAGTCTTACTTAACATATCTAATTACAGATCCAAATTTACTGGACAATCAACTTATGCAATAAGTCTAGTATAAATTATCGGACCATTTGCAGGTCGACAACTTGAATGACTCCATTGCGAGTTACTAAATCTATTTGGCAGATAAGGATTCAATTGTGAAAATATCCCCAGTGCGTCGCTCAATTAACTGCATTTTGTAATTACCGTTGAGGCTGATGCCCAATCCGTGGATCAGTGCATGTTTCCTGGCCATTTTCCAAATATCTCATGGAGCAATTAATCCAGCTGAATGCGCTTCAGTCGCTCAATCTGTCAGTCAGTCAGTCAGACAGTTTAGCAGTCTTTAAGTCTAGCAGCAAGAGCAGCTTTTAAACTCGAAGTTGAGCTGAAAACTCTAAAGGAACTCGCTCTCTTAGGCTGTTTCTCTTGGGGATTTCTCTTGGCTTGAAGTGATCTTCACTGTCTCAGTCTTTGCCTCTGTCTTTGGCTTTGTGGATTGCCTGACTTAAGATCATAACAGCTTCGCCTGCTAAACGTTGTTTTACTTTGCTGCAATTTGGCGCCGCACCGCGACGATCATCATGATGATGAAGTGGATGATGATGATTAGGATGAAGTTGCAGCTGATGAAGATCGTAATGATCATGATGATGAGGTTCCATTCACAGGGGAATGAGGCAAACGTAACGAGCCGCAAAACTACTGTGGCTCCTCTTCTGCTTCTTCTCCTTGTTTGTTGCCTGTGGCGCAGCTTTGGACGTTGCCTCGTCTGTGGCCTGGACCTGGACTTTGTTGACTTCGTGTGTGGTCCACAATGTGGCAATGTCTTCTTTTGAGGCGAGCGCCTCTTTCTTAAGAGAGAGAGCATTAAGCAAAGAGCGGCACAGTGATGTTGCCACACACAGTAGCACGTTGCACGTAGCAAAGTGTCAATAATTTTAAGTGCTGGGCATTTTTGCTCTTTGGTGGCATCTCTTCGCTGTCGCTGTTTGCTGTTGCTGTTGCTGTTGCAGTGGCATGGCAACGCTCTGCGATTTCGAATCGCATACATATTAATCACTCCTAATGGACTGCAATTGAATTTCAAGTAATCATCGAGTGCCTCAACTTGGGGCAAGCTTAATAGCCGCTGCCGTGGCTGCTGTTGTTGAACGTCGCAACGTTGCAACGTTGCTGGGTCTTAAGCCAGCTTGCAACTTGGGTGGTCCAGTTGCTGCGGCATGTCCAAGAACACACACACACACACACATACAGAGATGAGAGGCAACTGTGGAAGAGGCAGCGACTGTCTTTCGACTCGATGTTGTTGCTGCTGCGCCTTTTGCAACAGGGCCAAAGGTTTCGTGTGCTGTGGAAATGCAGCCGCATGTCCAGCTTTGGACACACTTTTGGAAAACTCAATTTAAAAAAAAAGATACTACCACAAAAAAGTCGCATTTAATGATGGCAATTTTTCATATTACTCGCAGCTAATTAAGTTTGGAATGTTTCGGTTTTATTAACTCAAATTAATTTCCATTCACTGTCGATATTCCACGGAAAAGTGATCAGCGATCATCAGCCGATGCCGATGCCGATGCAGATGCAGATCGAGATGCAGATACATTTTACAGTAGCCGGAGTAGCTGAGCAACTGATGAGCATCATTAGTTAAGCGTCGCGATTCCACGTAAAACTGAGAATTCAGAAGTGGAAGGGGAAAGGAAGGGAAGAAAGGAGCGGAGGGGGAGCAGCTCACCTGCACAGCGCATGAACTTCTTCTCTGGGGACACCTTCGCACTGGACAACATGTGTGTTGTGTCCGTTCGAGAAATTGAAAAATTTGAATCGACAGCAACAACCACTAAAGAAGCAGGCAGAAATAACAGCAACAGCAGCTCGATAATTTCCTGTAGCTCGTGTATTCGCATCGATCACAAAAACCTACACCAAAGCATGTGAACCAGCTACAGTAGAGTGTGCACGACTTAAAGATACCCGTCACATATTTAAGAAAAGTAATAGAGTTCGAATTCGGATCTTGATTTAAGAACAAATCTTTTTGGTTCATTTTGACATTATACAATCTCGATTTTTGGAAGGTTTTTTTTATGTGTATATTTTAAAAGTAATATTATAAGATAATCAGACTATATATAAATATAATCAAATAGTAGCCAATTCGAATGTATTATATTCTTCGTAATTATAACATAAATATAATATTATTTTTATGCTCTAAGGATACTACTATCTTCGTTTAATTCAATAGAATGTTGCCTAGAAATTTCACCTCTTTAGCTCTTATAACAACTGAGATCTCGTTATGAATACCAACGGACGGACAGACAGAAAGACAGTCCAAGAGACGCACACAACTTCATTGATCTGCTGGTGCTGCTTGCTAATATCTTCGACTCTTTATTTTCTAACTTTCAAATACTTATGAGGCAATCAGAGTGTATTTATGCTCAGTAATATGGTCATTATAATCATTTTCTTTAAAGTGAGAACTTCAACTCGTTTTATTCTCTTTGAGGTAATGAGAAAATTGGGACCATGTTCCTACCTTCGATAAATTCATTATAATGCCAACTGAGATCTCGCTATGAATATCAACGGACAGACAGAAAGACGGTCTACGAGATGTATTTAACTTCATAGACATTCTACTGCTGTTTACAACGGCCATTGACTCCAATAAAATACTTAAAACCCAATCTATATTTAATTTTAGTAATATGGTTCTAGTTACTGATACCTTCGACTCTGTATTACTTAAATTTAAAATACTGAACAGCCAATATCATCCTCATAATCTTTTACTTTAAAGTGAGAACAACAATTCGTTTTATCCTATTTAAGATTATGTGAAAAGAGTGATTAAAATTTACAAACATTGTATATCTTCATTGAACTCATTAGAATGTTGTCATAAAATTTCAGAACTCAAGCTTTAATGACAACTGAAAAGTTAGTTATGAAAACAAAAGGACAAACAGATTGGTGAACAAACATAATCAACTTTATCGTCGTGACTTCCTACTGAACTCGATACAGTTATACTGAAGTATATACCTTACAGATATATGTACTTTACCTTAATAAGATTACAGATGTCATCCACTTGTTTCTTACATAAGTATTCAGTTATCACTAAAATAACATGCCTTTCTCCCTTATTATCGTTACCGGGTATAGCAAAGGGAGCTCGAGCCTGGGCAAGTAACATGACATGCTTGCAGCTTCCCCAGAGGTGGCCGCTTGTTGCAGTCGAGCTAATTGACAAGATGATTTCTAATTAGACCACCCGAGTTAGCCTCAGAGTTAGTCTCAGAGTTATAGCCATAGTTCGAGAGCACGAACTACGGTGGTCTTAGCCAGGCTTTGCATATGGCTAAAAGTGTCGCATGCTGTAATTGCCAAAGCCAAAGTCAAAAATGTGCTGCGGCCAATTTACACGCGCAGGTGTCAGACTGTCGACGGCCCAAAGCGAGTTCGAGTTCGAGTCGGAGTCAGGCTAAAAGACAGAGATAGAAAGAGAGAGCAGAGAGAGGAGAGAAAGAGAGGCGACGTCGAGTGTGGCCCTTTTTTTACTGGGCTGCGTGTCCGCGTGCTGTTGGCCATAAATTATGGCTTAATTAAACTAAGAACAAAAAAATGTTTGTATTATAGTTAAGTATGCATAATTTGCCTGCCTCTCTTCTCTTCCTCTCCTTTCTCTCTCTCTTTCGCTCTCTGTCTGTGGCTTGGCTTCAATCGACGCCTAGCGCAATTATAGCGTCTAGCTGCAACATATTAATCAGCCGCTTATCGGCAATTAAATCGCTGCATGCCCTGCGACAAGCCAATGCACTCTACTCTGACTCTGACTCTAACTCCGACTTTTTCTCTTTCTCCTACTCCTTTTCCCACTCCCCGTGGAAGGCAACAATTCGTGTGCTGTCAACGATGCCAATCGTCAATCGTCAATTGTCAAGCGTAGCTCATTGATCAATCAGTGACCAAAGTGCAGCTTAAATGGACAGCAATGCATCAATTGTCAACTGCTAATTACCTAACGAAAAGTGTTGAGACTCGCTTCGTGGCATGCCACAAGTGAGTCTCAGTTTTGTTGATCGGCCACTTATCAATGGAACCGATCGACACAAAATCTAACTAGATCCTCGGCCCAACCCAAAAAAAAAGAGAAAAACATATCACTTTGATGCGAGTTTTGTACACTGACAAATGGGCGACAACTAATCACAGTCACTCGATGGCTCGATCATCATCATCATTATGCGAGAACTCATTTAGAGGCTTCTCAGAAGCACATCTGTGAACAGCCAGAGGAATTAATTTCAGGCCTAATTTTCGCTTATTTTGAATATTGCCAAATATAAAAGAGTTTAGCAGACTGATGAACTACAACTTACTCTATATGAATTTATTGTTGTGTAATATAAAAATTATTTAGAATAATAAGAAAATAAATTTGCAGTTTCCTACTTAAATAGTTAAAATTACAATTACAGTTTTTAAAGGTAATATTTTCAAATACTTTATAAATATACATATGTAAGTAATAATATTGAAAATATTCATTTTGTTTTAACAATTCGCTGACGGATAAAAATTGCAATATATAACCACATATTGTAAGCTTTATATTTGCCATATGATTTTTAAATTAATAAGAGATAAAGCAACAGTCGTGAGTGCTCGACTATTAGATACCCAATTTCAATAAAAGCAACGTATTGAATTATTATTCTTAAAAGATCGACACCGAAAAAGAACATGAAAAGTACTGAAGATTAGATTTGATATAAATATACTATTATATTAAAAATATAGTATAGAAAAATATACGAAATATCTGGTATATTTTTACTAAGTAAGTAACCCAGCAGGAATTGGTTTTTCCCTTATGAAATGATATTTTAAGTAACTTATATGTTTTTTATCTGATCGCAACCACATTTTCAGGAATCGTTAGAATTGTAGTTTTTTGGTAAGCTCCAAAAATGTATATTTAATTTTATTTTAATTTATTATATTTTTTTTTCAATTTTGTGTTATGGATTTATTATATATTAATTATATTTTAAATCATTTTTCTAATTAATTTTGTACTTTTTATAGTATATACATAATTATAACTTAAAGTGTTTAAGAAATATACTTCTGTGCACTTCTCAATGATTCTCTTTTCGCCTAATACGTTAGTGTATTATTTGAGGTGGTCTACATTAAAGAGGCCACCGAAAGAGCTATCTATAAATTTCAATCACTGACCGCTGATCTGTGAACTTGTGATCTACATTTCGTGGCAACTTGCCGTGTGGTCCTCGCAATTGAGCCATCAGCATCAATAAACAAACAGCCGAGCAAAAAGGGAGAGAGAGAGAGGTGAAGAGTGAGGTCAACTGCCAGCTTTGATTAACCCAGAAGACAGCAGACAGCAACAGCAGCCACCACAATAGAGGCAGCGACAGCAACAGGGAGTGGTCAGGCACTCAAGTGCCAAAACATGACATGGCACATGGTCCCCAAGCAAGCAAGTAAGCACCCAGCTCCAGATCGATGATCCTGCAGTGCGCGTGTGGCCCTGCGATCGCCATATGATGATCGAAGCGCCTGCTGCAAAAGTACCAGGAATCTGGCACTCAACGGCTTAAGTGTGCGCCACAGAAATCTTAGCTCTTTACCCAAAAAAATACACAAAGTAACCAAAATTCCCAGCCTTGTTGAAAGGGAACGGTAACATAAAGTGCACTGAGCGAAAATTGTAAAAAGAATTCTTCAATAATTAAGGAAAAACAAACAGCCGACAAATTTAAATAACTAGGCAGGGAGGAGAACTAATTTTACCGAAAAGATCTTAAAGCAATATGTCAATCAATATACAAAACAAAAATTTGAAAATATTTCAGTCTTAAAAAGTTCTTGAAACCAGAATAATATTAAAAATTTGTAACAAGTCTACTTTATCTTGAAAATAAATAATAATAAATATCTTAAATTTCACAATTTGAAAATGTATAAAACAATATTACAATATTACAAAAGTACTTCAAGTCTTGAAATAAGATTTAAGTCAAAATATGTAATAATACTTATTTTCTTAAATTTAACAAATCCTTTACTTTGACACCCTTTTTTAATTAAAATTTCAATCACATGACGTTAAAAGATTCACATCAAATATTTTTTAAGTCTATCTCATTTTTAAATGTATTTAAGTGCATAGCAAGACAGTTACAAATGAGTTTAATTAATTCGTTTATAATTCTGGGATTTCCAATTCTTCCAATTTCATTAAATTTCTAAAAAAAAAAAAAAAAGAAAAAAAGCAAAAAAAAAAAAAAAATTAGTTTCTTTAATTTATTTTTATTTTTTGGTTTTCCAATTCTTCCAATTTTTCAATGTTTTAAATTATTCCCTTAATCAATTCATTTGGCTCTAGTATTAATCACCTGAAAGGAACTCAATTAAAATCTAATAGAATTTTTCTCAGTGTAGAACAAAAAAAGTCGCACGATCATCGACATGGAGACTGGGCGATCGACGCAAGCAAATCTTAGCCAGCTGCAGCCTCTTAATTTGACACAAAACAAGATCAAATGTCACTCATCATAAGTAAGGCAACCCTGACTGCCTCACCTGCGTGTGGGGCAACCCTGTCGCTGCAGCCTACTACAACAGGACACGCATGCATATGAGCACGATGTTGTGGGTTCAGTTTTAGTTCTTTCTTTTTTTGTACGCATATTTGTGTGTTCTTTGTGGTTTTCGGTTTGGCGATCATCGCCTCTTAATATGCAGGCGCGCATGCTTCGACCGACTTAAGATTGTCATTGTCATTTGGCTTGCAACTGCTGCAACTGTCACTCGCCGGTGGGTCTTTGCACTTGCCCCCAGATGTGAGTGCAGTTGGTTGAAGAAAGGATCGTGCCTCGCGGTCTGCTTCTAATGCGCACGCCCTTAGCATAATTAATGCAACAAGCGCATTGGGGCAACTCTACTCATCATCAGTCCGTCCGTCTTTCCGTCTGCCTGTCTGTCCGTGTGTCTTTGTGCTTGCCACTCGCAAACCTGAGACCCTAGTGAAGTCAGCGCAGTTGAAACCGAAACCTGAACCTTCATAATTTTTGGTGACATTTCCTTTTTGTTGGCTTTCAACGACTTCCACAGCCGATTTATGACTTTTCATTTGTATGTCCGACTCGATGCCGTTGCCGTTGCCGTTGCTGATGTCGATGTCGGACTCGATTAATTGGACCTCCACGAAGCGGCAGCTACTGTGCATATCATTTGCAGCAAATGCTTGAGGATCTGTCGGCCCTCATTTAGGGCTCATTTTTATTATTTAATTATATGCAATGTGAACGAGGAACACAGTGCGACAAATGGACAGACGGAATACGAATAGATCGACTCGCGCTCCAGCTGACTAGCTAATTGACTGACTGACTGATTGACTGGGAAAATTCTCTATTCTAGTTCTAAGTAGTTTATTCTGATGGTGAAAAGCGACAACGGGTTGTCTTAGAGATAAGGAAAATAACTTTTTGATTCTTTGTACAATTAGAATCTTCATTTGACTATTGATAATTTGCTAGTATATGACTGATTGACCAATAGATTGACTGATTGACACAATTTGTTATTATTTGGCTAATTTATTAAGTTGCTAAGAATATCCTAAATTGTTTGCTGATTGAATGATTTATGTACAAATTAATAGGCTGAAAACTTTTTTTTCTATAAATAAGCTTTCACTTTAAATGATCGACGAACAGTCTGTGTGATTGATCGATAAAATCATTGATTCATAAGGTAAAGAGTTCCGCAACTACCAGATGAAATGTCTAAGTATCTGAATAGCTACTAAACTATTGTTGTATAATTCATGAAATATATGGTTGGTCTATGATTGACCGATTCAGCAACTTCTCAGCTGCCTAAGTAAGCGACTGCCCAAAAGATTGAATAGCTGACACAGATTATTATCAGCTGTATAACTTTAAAATAAGCTAAGAATTTGGTACAGCCATCCTTACTTCTCAATTAAGAAACGTACAAACAAAAAATTGATTGTGATTGAACATCAATTTGATTGACAATGGAATTTACTCAAGTAGATATACATTTACTTAATCCTAATTATAACTGAAATATTGGAGTAATCTTATTGACAAAATGAGCTCTTTTCCAGCTGATTGATTGAATGGGAAACGAGTTATTAATAAAGTAAAACAGATAGTGATTGAAATACAGTTTGCGCGATTGATGAAGTAAATGACTGTTTGACAATGAAATTTACGGAGGAAGATATTGTTGTTAATAAATGCTTATTACTGCTAAACTATTGGTGTATTATTAATGACTAAATAATCTGCGATCAAGTTGATTGACCGATTGAAAAACTTGTCCACTGACAAGGTAAACAACTGATTGATGAATGCTTCTTTTTTACTAGAACTGATTGATTGACTGACTGCCTGGGAAAGAGTTTGGCTGCCAGACTGTGTGTCTGGGGTGTGTGCCATTAAAACCGTAAACAGTTGAAGTTGCAAACTATTCTAGGAATACGTGCAACATGTCTGTGCCTCATCGTCTGTTGCACACACACACATATACTGCCTGCTGCGACCTTGCCACTGTTTTGTGTTGCAGTTTCGATTCGCTTGCGGTTCGCATTGTTCATAATTTATGCAAGTAATGTTTTGATTTCAGGTGTGCACACCCACAACACTACATAGTACTTGCAACATGCTGTGGCAAGGGCAATCCCCCAATGTGTCCCATTGCCATTCCCAATCCCAGACGCAATCAATTTCTGTTTTGACAGTTGCACAGTGTCACCAGGGACTTGAAGTGTGTCTAATTGATGTTTAGCACTGCGATGCATGCCACAAACAGTGGCAGCAACAACAATAGGGGTGGGGGCAGGCAGCTGGCTGTTGAACTGTTTGTTGGTTTGATCAGAAACCAATATCAAGCAAAAGGACATCTGGTTTGTGAGCTTGTTGTCCTGGTGACACTTTTATAACACTTTAAATGTGCTTTCGGTTTTGCGTTACGTGTTTATTGCCTGTTCTGGCGGGGGGATGGTTGGGGGAGGGGTGAAAGGGGTTGCTGGTCGCTGGACATGCGTGTCCAATCGCGTTAAGCTTAGTCAACAGCCAACAAAAGGGTTGATAGCAAAGAGTTTTGGGTTGGGTCGCATTGATACAATTAAAATTGCTGCAAATGTGGCATGAAAATGCAATCCTTGGGCTGGGCCACATCGTTAGATTTTACGATGCGGCTGCCCATAACCTTTTATCCCCCGTCCCCCTCCCCCTCGCACTCCATTTCTAATTGAATTGAAATCGAAAGACAGTTAACAACGGGCAAACTTACAACTAACATATTTACTTACTTCGCGTTGAGCTCAACAACAATGGCAAAAGTATTTACGTTTTGGCAGGTACATAAACAGCTCCCACACCCCCCACACTCCTCCTCTCCAACTGCTGAGGCGCCACTCGACTCCCCAGGTAAATGGCTTGTTTTGCATGTTAACAAGATACTTCCGGGCCAATGGCAAACGGCAGTGCTAGCCACGTTATTTGTTGGCATTTGCTCAATGGCAGCTCAACTACGAGCCCTCTTCCTCTTCCTCGTCGTTCAAATGCAAATGAAAATGAAATTTTCACATTTTCATATGTCCCTTAACAACAATGAAGTATTTTTATTGCATAATTAACCCCGCTCCCAACACAATGCTTATTGCCTATCCAAATAGAGGGTGTAGAACCCAAAGGGTAGCAAGGGGCACGCTTTCTGCTTCTTCTTTGTTGTAATTTCTGGGTTACTAAAGCATTAGATAAACATATCAGACATATGAAAATGTTTTTTCTTTAATTTTAAAATTTATCATTATTATTATTACGAAAATATAACAAACTCTAATAGTTTTTTATATGTTTTCAACTGTCCTCAACGTATCAATAAATTGACGAAACAAACAATACACTCTGTCATATGATAATTATAATATGTGAGTTAGACAAGATCAGCGAATATTTGGTTCGACAATTGCCTATCCCGCACTCGTTCGCACATGCACGTAAACTTTATCGTTGTATTCCTCTTTGGACATTCTAGGACATTGTTTTGAGCAATTGGTACCTTTATCCAAAATTGCATACTTACATAAAAGTACTTTGGCGAAATGTATTAGTGTTAGTGAGCTTTACTGAATCTAATTCACGCGAATTTAAATTCCTTCGCCATTTCTCTGCTCAATACTATTACATACGTACACAAGATTATATACAAAGAGAGTAAGTGACTCTCACAAAACAGTTGATTCGATCGCAGAGCAAAAATCCTTTTCACAATTGAGAATGTGGCGACAAATGTCCCAATAATGCAATGGGGCAATTTTCAAGGTTCAGTATTGCATGAAAAGTGAACGTGAAATTAACTCGCTCCGTGTTTTGTCAAAAAATTATTTATTTATTCGAATAATAAATTGCCAGTTGTTTGTTATTTTTATTAAGTGTTGTGTATTGCGTTTAACTCGCAAAACTCGCGTTAATTTACACATCAATTTCCTTTTATTATTCGCGATTACAAGTGCTATATTGCAGTTTTTTAATTTTTCTGTGAAAGTGCAAAATTTGGCGCGGCGTCACCTTTCGTCTTGTTCTAGCATGCAGCTCCTGATGGAAGCTTGAAATTGTGTTGGTGTTAGTGAAGCTCTAAATTTAATTCCTTCTTTGCTTCACATGTTTACATAAAATATACGAAATATGAATTGTTAGTCGCTTTTTTTGCATCATGCGTTGTGCTTAAGCTCGACTTAATTTACAAATCAATTTCTTTTTATTGTTCGTTATTTCATGAGTGCGAATTTTAAAGTGCATTTTTTTTATATTTTTTTTCTGTGACAGTGCAAAAAGTGGCGCGGCGTCCCTTTTCGTCTCGTTCTCACACTCGGCTCTTGCTGGAGCTTGCAATTATGTTGGTGTTAGTGTTGCTCTAAATTTCATTTCTTCTTTGCTTCATGTAGAAGCGAAAAAAATATAAGAGTGAGTCGTATACAGTTTTTTTGTTCTTTTTTGTTTGGTGATTATAAGTGAGTGAATTTGTGAAAGTATTGGCAAATGAGAATTATACGAGTCTGTCTTATTAATGTTGAGGGTGAGTAATTACTAGTATTTTACTATATATGTATGTATGTAATATGACGATATAAAATTCATTGAAATATTAAAAATAAATCGAATAATTTAACTAATTTTATATAGGAAAACGTATAATTTCACTATACTTGAAAAACGAAATAGTTTAAAATATAAGAATAAAGTTAATTCAAGGTTTTATGATATTTTCTTAATCTACATTTTAAATGGCATTCGATCTTTAAACTATTTGATTATATTTATTGCCATTTACAACACATTTTATAACACAAAGTTTAGTATAGCAATATTTCGAAGCTCTGATTTGCCTTCTAGATAGTTTAACGACTGTCTGAGGTAAACGAACTAACTGCTCTATAAATACAAGTTGTAAACTGATATGTGCAATTGGATTTGTCAGTTAACAAATATGGCCAAAATGACATTGATGTTCGCCAAGTCTTTAAACGAGAATCGAAAGACATGCTATCGATGAGTTTATGACATGGGCAAAGTACTTACGAATATGGCTCAATAATCGCAAGCTGAAAAAATAAAATAAAGACTCATTTAGTCTATCGAGTTATCGACGAAGTCGCTGTGGCTCCCACGCCATGAGGCAGCAACACTTTAAGCGAGCTGCGAGTTGTTGTTCTTTCAAGATACTTGTTGTTGGTTCTGTTTGTTGTTCTGCGCAGGCGTAATGAGACGAAGGCAATGTCAAATACGCAGATCTGAGAGCGTGATTGGCGCAACAGCCACGTAGGTGGTCTCAGACAGCTGAGGGAGCGTGGTGTAGAGGGGTGGGGATGGAACTACCACGCCCACGCCCACATGCGTATATCACTGGATCAATGGGGTAGAAGAGATAGAGAGAAAGAGATTTCGCTTGGATTTGCATGCGTTTGACTAAAAGCTCATTAAAAGCTCCCACGAATTAGAAGCGAGCGAATAAATCTTGTCAAAAGGGAAGCCCGAACGAAAGACAGAGTAAGAGGGATAGCTACCAAATGTGAGTGAAACAAAAAGAGGGACCCAGATCCAGTTATCGTGGAGCAGCAGCAGCAACATCGTTTGTAATGCCGGCACTTGAGCACATTTCGTTGTAACTTTGTGTTTCATTAATAATCCCGAGCAGCGGCAGGGGTAGGGACAGAGAGGGAGGGGTAAGGAGGTGGGTCAAGCGGAGGCCGCTTCATAAATCTTGTGTCGCATAATTACAGTTAAAATTTATAAGCTTATCTCCTTAGCCGCAAATTTATTAGCGTGTTACAAGGCGCGACGAAGCCTCGACTCCAAGTTGGACGACGACGACGACGACGCTGCAGTTCGTCAAAGTGGCAATGATGTCGTTGTCGGCTTTGTCTGCTCCGAGCTCTCCAAAAGGTGGCAGAGGAGGCAGGTGGGAAGGAAGAGGAAGCATTCGACTTGGATGCGGACTGCGAGTCATTATGGCCAAGTATCGAAAATGTGTATTTAAAACGGCGTGAAAAACAATTTGTTGCCAATTTTATGACGCCTCGCGCGCCTTTGCCACAACTCATCCGGCTCGACGAGGACGACGAGGCAAGTGAAGCTGCCAGCAAGCAGCAAGCAGCAAGGCAACATAGTGGGGCATGGGGCATGGGGCATGAGGCAGCTCGCTGCCTTGTTGCAAACAAATTCATTTGAAGTCCGTGGCCGTCTGTGGTCGAAAGCGGTACTAAGTGTCAACCCCATAGATTTATGCGTATTGTCTTTTTTCGGGTTACTTGGGCTCGCATTCCGGGAAGAGTTGCGACTGGAACTGAAACTGGAACTGGAACCGGAGAGACCAAGGCTGCCAACCGACTGCCGAACATTAATCATTGGGGGCACAGGGCGAAACACACACACACACTCACACACACACATACAGATTGTAATGTGCTCTGCCTGCGTCGGGATTAATGTACGCGAGCAAGGTATTTTGAATGGGCTTTTTATGGTCACATTTATTGAATTTATAACGTAATATACTCGCGCCATGACTCATGCTTAGAATTTGCAACGATGCATTCGCATCGCCTTCCACCGCGATCGCGATCCACTTCCAGTTTGAGTTTCAGTTTGGCACGGGCAATAAAAAATTATGCTTAAACAAAATACTCAACTATAAATTCAACAAAATATTACTAAACTTAAATTGACTTTTTATGCCATCATCTCTGCAGCTCAGCGCGTGCCATAAAAATTCACTTAACGCCGCAACTCCCACGCACACAATTCACAGCTCGCAGTCTCACTCTCACTCTCTACACATTAATCCCCCCTCTCTCTCTTTCCGCTCGCTTGCAAAGCTCAGCTCACATAAAGTGCCTTTTGTTATGCACACCTTTCGAATTCGCCAGCAACTTGCTGTGTCGCCCAATTCGCCGCACAACAAAAATGTCACCAACAATGAAATTCAAAACCAAACTGTAAATCATCCGCAAAATTAAGTTGTTTGCGCAGTCGCATTCCCTGTTTGCTTGTTGTTGTTTTCGCTGCTGCGTGACAGTTAATATTTCTCCAAAAATGCTCTCAATTTGTTACAGTTAAAATTGGTGCTCAAAGGTGTCCAGGGGTGCAGAGTATTAAGAAATGTAAATAAATAAATATTTGGGAAAATAAGTTCAAAGTACTTAACAATTAAATCACGCATTCTGCTGCTAACAATAATTGTAATCAATTAAATTCTTACCAAATAATTTGAATTTCACTACAGCCCTAGTTTTGCACTTCATGCACTAACGTATGCTTCACTAAATAGAAGAGAGCAAAAGAGAGTAAAAGAGTGGTTTGCATTTACGCCACGGACATCTTTGGCACACACACACACAAGCACCATGGTAAGTCTGCGTGTGTAAGCAAAGCTTAACTGCAGCTGCAACAGTCACAGTGGGCGTTAATTGATTTCGTTACGTTGCCGCTTTATGCTTAACTATTTTCTCCTCTAATACTTGTATTACATTAAAAATATTAATAACGAGGTCGCAAATGTCAATATTCAACAAACACTGTGCACATGTGATCCACTCGTATTCAAACGTTTTGATCATCATCATCATCATCATCGTGGTCGTAATTATTGGTGTATCGCATATTTTGGCGTCTCGCACTGTCCTCATGCTCAACATGACAGACACTTTTAACACCTACGCGACGCTGTCGACGTCGCTGTCTGCGTCGTTGGCGTCGCTGCACTTCAAGCAAAAGTTAAAAAAGCCTCCGACGTCGCCAAGGTGTCAATTTGCGCCGTTGGCATGCCAGCGCACACTCACACACAGACACACTCACTCACACGTGCTCACATATGTATGTGTATGTGTGTTTGCCTGGTCTTTGTGTGGATTCTTTTTTGTTGCTGTGTTTTGCGCGTCGTTTGTTTTTTTTCTTCTTCTGTATGCAAATTTAATGGCTAAATTAGACAGAGAGAGAAAAAATACACAGAAAAACGTTGAGGTTTCGGCCCGGTATGGGCATCTATTAGGCGGTGATTATGGGCCCAGATTGCTTTCAAGCATAATTTGCATAATGAATTTAATGCGATTGTAATGCCAGCAATTGTCGCTCTCCACCCTTCCCATCGCCTCCTTCCACCACGACCACCACGATCTTGATCGTCGCCTTCATTAATTGAGTAATTAATGCCAACGCCCACGGCCCATTATAGCGACAGCGCAGTCAGCAGAGGCAGCAACAACGGCTGATAACGAGCTAATCAAGAGCTGCAGATCTGGTTAAGAGAGAGTGGAATGAGAAGAGGGGGAAGACCACCTACCTGGCAACCATTTGATTTGAAATTAAAAGCGAGCGTTGTGTATAATTTAAATGTTTATTAAATTATGTATTTTATTTATGAACATTTCATCCACTTCTCAGCTGCTTCTCCTCTTCTGCTTCTACATCTACATACTTCTCCGTCTTCTTCTTCTTCTTATTGTTGCTTTATTTATGTTACAAAAACACGCAGCGCAGTGCGATTGAAACCCAAAAAGCCCTTTTCGCCATATTCGCCATGTTCCAGCTTCGCTTCGCTGCGGTTCGCTTCGAACTCGAACTCGTTCGTGCTCAGCTTGTTTGAATGTTGGCAAGGGTGTTGTAGGGAGGGGAAGGGAGAGACGTGGAATCGCGTGCGCCGACGGGGGGAGACTAGAATATTTTACAACTTAATTGTTTAGCAACTTTAAGCACTAAACTTACACGCTACGCTATAAATATTAATGTTAATATTAATTATAAATATTGCCCTATGACGGTGATGATGACGTCGCAGTCGCTGCCGTCGCCGCAGCCGCCTCCTGCAGCTCCTGAAGTTCCTCCTCCTCGCGCGTCAACGGCACCGTCGAGTGATTGTAGAGTCCCTGCGCCATCAGCTGCAGCGCCAACGGATTCTTGGTGCCGCTCGACTTTTTCAGCTTGGCCCGTTTGTTCTGGAACCAGATCTTGATCTGTGCCTCGTTGAGTCCCAATTCACCGCTCAGCTGCTGACGTCGCTTCTCCGTCAAATACCGATTCTCATTAAACTCGTGCTGTGTGTGAAAGAGAGAGAAAAGGAGATAGAAGGAGAGCTCATCAGTTGTTGCTGTGGTGAAAGAGAGCTTGGGGTGCGGTACTCACCTTTAGACGCGCCAGCTGCGTGCCACTAAATGCGGTGCGAGGTCGTTTATCCTCCGGCACACCGCTGCAACCGGAGCCACCATCCGCATCGGACTTGTCGCCGCTGCCGCTGCCGCTGCCCGCTGCCCCCGTCGTCGCTGGCTTCTTCGGTTTGCGCGTTCGCGGACCTGGTGGAAAAGTAGAGGAGAAGGTCATAAAAATTCCACGACGCACATAATGGCTACAACATGACTGGACCCCGGTTGTGCTCTTAGGTCAGCCTCCCGGTACAACCTCCCGGTACTAGCTCTCGCTACTGCCCCTTGGATATGCTGCCAACTCATCGCGCACACATAAATCCTGCTGCTCATATATGCAACGCTTTCGGTCAGCAATTAATTCACATTTAAATGCGTCTCCAGACAACCCCTGGCAACCCCCCAACCCCTCCCCCCTTCCGAATTCACCAGTCGACAACCCTGCCTGCAAAACAATTAAAGTTTTTTGGGAAATTTGCGCGCGTCATTTTGAAAAGTAATCAACGCAATGACTTTTCACTGTGGCTAATTCCGCGTTCCATCCCCTTGAAAGGACCTCTGCCACCCCCAACCACCGCCCCTCGTTCTTGACGACTGAGAGGACGCTGTCAGGGCTTTGACTCGACTTGAGTTGTCTTCCTTTTAATTAACAGCAAGTCGAACAGACAAGCGCAGAGAATCAACGCCTCAGACATCTCAGCAAACCGCCCACTTTTCCACCTCCCCCACATCCGGTTTGTAAAACTTTTAGCAGGACAGCGGGGATGTGTATCGAATTCGAGGGAAATACGCAAATACTCGAACAGTCGTTAAAGGGTTGCCACAACTTGCCCAAAAGTTGAGCTCATTTCAAGAAATAGTTGCGCCGAAATGAAGCAATTATGAGGTTTACTAATGGCCATTTCTTTGGGGGCATCCCGAGGACCCTTAGCAAGTGCCAACACTGACCGCAAGTTGTTGCGGTCCCAGCTAAGGCAGTAAAATATTTCGTAATTTCAGCTATCATTCGTCATAAGGAATAACAGTGGACAGCTTGAGACGGGGTCTACATTTTGGGAGTCAAATTTCACAGGAGAATGTGAGAGGTGCGGAGAAACACTAGAAAACTATTCATATGTGTGCGTAGTTCTTTTTAAGGAGTAGGAAAAGGAAAAGTTGGAGGAAGGGAGGAACACTCTAATAGCATAGTTTAAGGGAAGTATTTAGTAAGTTGTACGTTATCACTTCTTATCCTAATACAGTTTAGCAGCCTGAAGAGATAAGTATCTATCTGATTTCTAAGTATATCAGATACCAAGCGGAAGAGGTGAAATAGATTTCCTCTGCAATTAAATTCAGGAACTTAATTATAAAAAATTAGATGAAGTCTTTTGCAAAGAAAGAATGAATCCTTTTAAGGGAAAGTTATGTCTTTCATTAAATTTCTCTTTAATAAATGTGATGAGGATATTTCCGAAACTAATTAAGAACTCTTTTCTTTCTAAGAACCTGACTCGATTTACTCTGCAATAAAATTAGGGAACTGAATTATGAAAACTTGATTTAACATTTTAAAAAACTAATCAATTCTCTTAGGGATTAATAATATGTTTCATTACATTTTTGTTGAATAAATGTGATGAGGATTAATTAAGAACTCTTTCTTTTTCTCTTTCTAAGAGCCTAACTTGTATTACTACAAGATTTTTAGAAGAAGTGTACTATAAGAAATCCCTTAGTTTAATTTACCCTTGAAAAGTTTCTTAAAGACATTTTACTCCTACTTCACAGTTTCGCTTTTTTCGTATACTTATTGTGATTTTCAGTCCAATCCAGTTTGTACTTACTTCGACCTGAAACGAGAGAGAGAGAGAAAAGGAGAAAAATGTTATTAAATTGGTTTTTAGTTAGGTTTTTCGTGTTGGTAGACGATTGAAAATTAAATTTACTTTTAACGCGAATCAATAAAATATCGAGAAATTGATGAAATTCCACGACGCCGAAGTTGAAGTTGCCTCCTCAAAACGTGTTGGAATTCCTCGAAACCCGAAGCGAAGAGACCTATTCTATCTAATGTAGACAGAGTCTTGGATGTTGTTGTTGTTGTTGTTGCTGTTATTGTTGGTCCTTTGCCACTTGGTTGGTTGCAACAACCTTCAAAACAAATGTACCGACACTAATGGCAACCCAGTCATGCCCCAAGTTAAATCGTTGGAAAAATTGAACAAATCAATTTTGTCAACAAAATGCCAAATCCCGAAAGCAAAAAGAGGCACGAAATTAAACCAAACACATTAACAGTACACTGGCAACGTGTCTGCACGTGTTTTCCAAACATACAACCAAAAACAGGGCGGAGAGGGGCGTGACTGGTGAGGTGTTATCACGGTTTTAAATTTCACACGCAGCGCGCGACAGCAAAAAAAAAACAGAAGCAGAAGCAGACCTTGAACCTGTCAGACAGTCAGGAGACGACGCGACGTCGACTCTTGCCTCGTCATCGTCAAGGAAAGGTGGAAAAGGGGAACGGGGAGGGTGGGGAGGAAGAGCGTGCTGCGGGGGCGTGAACTTAGAGAGAGGACCAACCACTCAAGCTGGCCGAGAACGCATGTTGCCGGGCAGATAAGCCGGCACAAAGTTGCATACCAAGGCGTCCGCGTCGCAAGGACATTGCCAAAAGGGGTTGCCAAAGGCAGCTTGGCTGGTTTCCAGTTCCTGTTTCCCCCTCACTCTACCCCCCTTCTGGCACTTACAAGCTGCAACATTTGCTAGCGTTAAATCTGTTGCTGGGCCACGTCTCTCCTCCTTTTGTGAAAATTTGTGATTTATAGCGTGTTAAATTTTTCATTGCTTTCGGCGCAAATTTGACACAATAAAAGTTTCAATGTTATCCTTGCGATGCTGGGGGAGGATTGACTTGGGAGGGGGAGTTGGAAGGATTCGGCAAATTGGCTTTAATAGAAATTATATGAACTCAATCAAGAGCAACTTAAGCTGCGATAAAAAGAAATAGCGTACAAGAAACAGAAGTAGAGCAAGAAGAAGAGAGAGAGAGGAACAGAAAATTGATTAGAGAGCTTTCTGGAAATATTTTAAGATTTAGTAATTATTTTACTTTTCAATTGAATTCGAGTTTAGTCTATTTTGTAGTCTCTTTTCATTTCTTTTGATTTATTTATTTTTAAATAATTTTATTAATTTATAATAATAAGCAATATTTTAAGTATAAATGTGGTATGTTTGTATTTATTATAATGTATTCAGATATACATATCATATATATTTTTTTGGGTAATGGCCATGTGACAGAACTTGTTCTGACAAGAAAAGAATGTAATATAATATATGGTATATTTTGTACTTCCTGGTCTATTTTAAACGCAATATTATATCAACAATTTTAGCCTTCGGTATATTTTAGTATTTTTGTGGTATATGAATTCAGTATTTTTTAAGAATTTATTCACAGTTGAGCACACGCAACTTTTTTACTTGTTTTATTTAGTATTTTTATTTTATTTTTCTGTTCTTTAATTATTTTGTATTTATTTATTTTAATAATTGATTTATAATAGAATAGACAGAAAACAATTTGGTGTATATTATGTATTTATTTCATAGTAAATTAAATACAACGAAGCTTTAATTCCAATTGTGAATATTCACAATACACCTGCTAAGGAAGCTTGCTGTATGCCAAAGGTTCTGTCTATTAATAATTGACGATTATATAGAACAGAAGATCTGCAGAGTTACTTAGCGTTTAAGTCCACTTAACTCTCGTTTATTAACCATGCTTATTTGAATGCATAAATAGTGCAACTAGACGCAAGACATGCAGACAACAACCACAATAAATACGACAACAACAACAACTTGGAACGCATTCACATAAATTGTTTTCTTTTGCTAAAGCGAACTCATCATAAAACAACAGAAGAGAGCGTGTAGCCAAGAGAGACAAGAATATGCCGCAAAACGAAAAAAAAACGGGAAGATGTCTTCATCATCGGTTGTTAAATGCAATGACCCAAGTTGGTAAGAGCCCGCTGCCAACTGCCAGCTGCCAACTGGCTAACAAAATACGAAAAAAAGAAGCAAAAAAACAAAAACAAAAACAAAACCAAGTCGAAGACGAAGTCGCTGTCCATTCGGGCATATGTTTAAAATAAGCGCATTTGTTTTATTTATGCTTAACATGAGTTGCAAATGCCAAAAACAGACAAAAGCCAAACTGAATTGGCAACAACAACGGGAACGGGAATGGGAGTGGGAATGGCCAAGACGATGGAAACGGGACTGCGAGTGTATCCGTAGTAGCCTGGCTAAGACTAAAACTGAGAGCCTGAGATGAGATACCATTTTGGCAGCAACTGAATAAACGTGAATGAGTGCGCAATTAAATGTCAAAGCCAAGGCTACGGGAGGAGGCAGAGTTAAGACAACTTGTCCGTACACCAAGAAAATTAAGCAAATTAAATAAACTTTAAGAACTTATGTAAAGCACAGTAAGAACAACTTTATAAAAGAATAAAGGGATAACTAAATTATAAATAACAGAAAATTAGTAATTGATTTACAAACATAATTTTGTATAACACGAGTTTTCGCTTTGCAATTATTTAGATTTTTTATATTACATACTATATTATAAGAACCTTTCAACTTAAAAAGTTTAGAATGAAAGTAAAAGAAACCTATATAAATGATAATGATAATAAAAAATATATATTTAGGGAAAAGAACTTTCTACAAAATAAATCCAAAATATAAAAAATTTAAATTTCAATTTTTAACTATTACATTCGTATTACAAAGTTTCACAAAGAAAATTTTTATTATAAAAAAAAAATATTTATATAATATTTAAATAAACTATTTTGATTTCTATTTATTAAAGATCAACGGAATAAAATTTATTTTCAAAATAATATATTTATGAATTGTTTGATAACGAATAAAAAGTCTAATAATTCTTATTGTTCAGAAATTGTGCTGAATTTAAAATCAAAAATTTTAATGTTGAAAAAAATTAAAATCAAATTTTATATAAACTATTTTAATTTCAGTTTATTGCAGATCAATTGACTATAATTAATTTTAGTAATTAATTAATATATTAACATATTGTTTGATAACGAAGAAAAAAATTGAACTTTCTTGTTGTTCAGATATTATTAAGAATTTAAAGTGAAAAATTTTAATGTTGATAAAAATTAATTACAGTGTCATAGTACGTTCTCAGCCTCTCATTAATCATTTTAAACTTTGTCAACCCAAAACAAGTGACTTAGTATTTTCTCTCAGTGTATAAAATGCTCTCTTCACTTCGCTTCCCCACTTCCACTTGGCAAGAGGGCGCAGCGATCTCGACTGAAATTGACTTATAAAGATCTCAAACTAACGGGCCACACACAGCCACAGAGATTCGATGCCGTTCACAGGGGAGCCCACAAAGCCCCCCCTTCCCCCTTCTATGCCCCTCGATGCTCCACTTTGTCGAGAGCTGGCCAGAACCAGCTGGTTAACTTGGCTTTTAGACAGCGTCTGAGCCGCATGTAAGCGATATGTTTGACAGTGTCGATGGGGCATTGCTTCAGTTTTTCTCTCGTTATTCTCGTCTCAAGTTTTTGTTGTTGTTGTTGTCGATGTTGTTGTTGCTGAGAGGGCCAAAGCTGATATCGGATCTGATGTTGGCCAATCTAATGATCAGTCAGCTCATTAATAAGCCATAAAAGCAACACGTTGCCAGGGAAATTAACGCATTGGAAAAGTGAAAGCCAGATCCATAATGATTACAAAGATAAATCGTGGGCAGAGAGTGAGAAAGAGTTAGAGAGAGAGACAGAAAAATATTCAAAAATGTGGAAAATATTGAGTAAACTGGGAAATTATTAGCAGAAGAGATACAAAAATTATTAATTTAGAATAGAAGAATAGAATAGTTTAGAAAAGTTTCTCAAACTATTATAGAGAAGAGAGAGAGAAAGAAAATAAAGATTGGGTTTATAGTAACGAGGTTTCTCAATCTATTAAAGGGAGAAAATAAGTGAAAAATATATTGTAAGGGACAAAAACTTTGCGAGTAATAATCTGGTATTATTTTGAAGATTATAAGAATTTACAATACAAATCTTTATCCACTTCCTCTCTTCACATTTTCTGCGCACTTTCCTGTGGCTCGTTTGACAGGCAAATTAACGCTGCGGTTGCCTGTGATCATCGATTGTCGATCGATGATTGTTGCTGATCTAGCGTCGATTACCGACTACTAACTGACTGTTGATTGTTAGCTGGCAAAGCGTAAGCAATTGTCATCGACAATGATGATGATTGACACGCCGATTGATTTGATCGCACGTTAATTGAAATGATTGACAAGCCGCAAATCACAAAATGTTGCGGCAAACTTGCAGTTGCAGTTGCAGTAGCTGTGGCTGGGGCTGCGGCAAGTGGCAAGTGGCAAGTGGCAGTCATAAGTCACAGTGTCTGCAAATAGTCGGCGTATGCGTCTCTCTTATCGATAACTGTCGGCGACTGACAAACGATGGCAACGACAATGGCCAATGGCTAATACCAATGCCAATGCCAATGCCAAATGACGTTGGCCTGGCTAAGAGACAAAGCTGTCAACGGTTTTGTCTATCGCTCAATCTTGAGGCGACTTAACTTGGCTCAAATCAAAAAAAGTTATTTACTCGCCACATGGCTAAATAGAGAGTCGACTTTATTGTTGCCGTTGGCATTTTCCTTGTAACAACTTGCAACATTGCCACTTGCAACGTTTAGAGGCGACATTCCAGCGCATAATTTGCGCTGTCACATGAAAATATGTATTTAGATACATTTTTAATTGCTTTATCAATATTGTTGTTGGCTTTCTTCTTCAGTTGCTGTCTTCGCTTCATTGCCTTTTGCTTTGTTGCCTGTTTTGCATTTTGAGCCAGCATTTTGCATAGCAATTGGCCAAGTTGTCGTTGCCTCAAGCAGCCAACTTCTTTCATCCTCCGCCTTTGCTATTTGATGGGCTGACTGTTTGCATCGTGTGGAAGGCGTCAAAACATCGTAGCTAACAACTGATGTCGACTAGGAAAGTGAGCTGAGCCTTTGCAGGAAAAAACTGTAATTGTTAAACTAAACAAGTTACCAGCTTTTCCCTTTCCCCTACATAAATAGCAAAGAATGCTCAAGACAATGCAGTATTAATTATTAGATCAGATCAACATTTTATAGAATAGTTAAAAAATTGACTTTTGTTACAAATTACTTTTGCCAAATTGTACATGAAATAAATTGTATATAATAAATAAATTCAGCATTTTTAGATATAAGCAACATTTATAACTCAAGGAACTAATAAATAATGATCAGATCAGGCCAAATTTTGTAGGATAGTTAAGAAATAGACTTTAAGTAAGAGCTTTAAGCGCCAGTCTTCAGACTTAAAGAAGAATACAACTTCTAATTCTAATTAGATGAAGAATATAATAAAATCATGTATCAAAACAATAGTACTATATAACGATTCTCATTAAAATTATTATTATAAAGGGTAGCAGCCGAAAACGATCATCAATTTACCTTATCAGCAGCATTTATTTCTCAAGGAACTGCTAAAATAATTATCAGAATCAGTTGAAATTTGTATAATACATGAAGAATAGATTGTAAATCACTTATGTTAAATTGCAAATCAATTGCTTACAAATTCTTATTCAAATCAACAAAAAATTCAAGATTTTATTTCCCCTATAAACCATAATTAACATATATCTCAAGAAACCATTGAAATAATTACTTGATTAAGCTGAAAGTTTTGGAATAATTGAAAAAAAAAAATGCTAAAATTGAAATAAATTGCTTGAAAATTGCATTTTATATTTAGTTTTCTTAAGTTTACAAACTTTGAAATTATATCTTAAGAAACCTTTGAAATAATTACTTTATCAGGTTTTGGGTTAGTTGAAGAATACATTTTAAAGCATTTATACCAAAATACACATAAATATCCTTGCAATTCTATTTTATATTTAGTTTTCTTACATTTACAAAGTGTGAAAAATAAGTCACTGAAAATCTTAAACTAATCCAATATTATTCTGTACAAAGTTAAACTAGCATTTATAGAATTAGAGATCTAAACAACTTTACACACTAAATTTCATCAGAGTTCGTCTTTCAACACATTTATGATGCAAAGTTCTTAGCCACAGACTCCCGCTGTTGTCTGGTAGCTATACAAAGTGTGTAAACGCCTTTGGCCTGGCAAGGGAATGGGTTGGTTTCAATTTCACCTACATATGATTAACATTGATTGGGTTCATGATGGGTCGACGATAGACTGCGACCAAGGCAAGAGGAGGGGTAAAGGGTAGAGAATAAGAGAGAGACCGCACAGCGATTGTAAACAAATTGTAAACCGCATTTTCCGCTGATATTAGCAAACAATTTCATTAAGAAACTGCAATCGATACGAGACGCCAGCCAAAGGCAACACCATCATCAGGTGGCTGGAGGTGGAGCTGGAAGCTCGATGCTAAAGCTGAAGCTGCAGCTAAAGTTGGCGACACCGATACGACTGCGAGTCGAGATTAAGTATCTGAAAAAGTATCTATGACTGAGACTCAGACTGAGGCAATACAGCTGGCCTAATAGACTCGTCGCACCGCTTTTTTTTTAATACGAGTATATATATATTTTTTTTTTGTTGCTGCAATTGAGGTGTGAACATTTTACGCTTCCACGGAGATTTGGTCTAAATGAATGCTGACTTAGATTGCAATTGAGACTGAGACTGTGACTGTGACTGAGGCCACTTCTATGGCCTCTCAATTAACGCAATCGCAATGCGTCGATTAACGAGAATTCCTATTACAAAATTTTTGCTGGCTTTCACCTCGAATAAACACATCAAAGCTTTGGATATGTACCGAATGAAAAATGCCTAAAGTATATAAAAAATTGCACTTTAAAAACTTATTGTGTTTCAATTTTAAAGCAGAGATTACGCAAAGAATTTTTAATAGGGCACATATAGATTTTAAGTTTTCATTAAGTAACATTATTTCTTTTGAATTTTGGAGGAAAATCATGATATTTTATGTAATGCAATTAATCATTTAATAACTTTTAACATCAATTTCAAAATTTGTTGTCAACATAACTTTAATCAGCTTCTTTGTCGAAGTCTGGAGACCGCATTAAGAATTAATTGTGAATTTATTTTCTAAACAATGTTTTTGTATATTACTAATGTAAGTTTCTATATCAAGAACAAAATTCACAAAGATTTTTTGAGATGTGTTTAATGTGAATTCTACATCAAGGAAAATCTCCCAACAACTTTTTGAGTTGTGTACATATTTAATTTCGGTTTATAAGTCTGAAAGTGTTGTAATTCATAGATTTTAATTTCTTATTTATTTAAATTTTTTATTTTAGATTTAAATTTAATCAATTTTCATTTATCTTAACTTGTGCCAGACTTTTTCTCACAGTGTGAAGACCACCCCAAAAGCTCATTTTGTTTATTTGTTGCGGTAGTCAAAATAAAAGCAACTCTCAATTCTCAGTTCACCATTCTACTGTCTAAATGATCGCGCCGACTATTTGCCTAATGAATATTAAGATTACGAACGCGTTCAAAGCATTGTTCGGGGCGAGAAGCGAAGAGATGGGAGAAAACAGAGCAAAGCAGAGCGACTAAAGCAACGATCAACTTTTGACCTACCTGAAGTGAGTCGATCGCTTGGCTTGATCGTTGGTTCGTTGCCTGGCGTCAGCCCCAAATAATTTGTAGATCAATAAATGTTCGCTTTATGGCTCTATTAGTGGACCATTCCGCGTGATCGCGCTCTCTTTCTTTATCTCTCTCTCTCTCTCTCTTTCAATCTTGACTGCACATTTTAATTACGATCATCGTGTGGGGCAGCCGTCAGCGATCCACGAATTGAAGTCAGGGCCACAGCGCTGAAGTTGGAGTTGAAGTTGGAGTTTAAAGTTGGAGATGGAGATGGAGAAAACAAATATGCGAATAAGTATGTTCACACCAGTGCCCACCCAACATTAACATCAATCTTCCACGGATCAAAGATGCAAAACACTTGAGGACCACACC
Organism: Drosophila kohkoa; assembly: GCA_019972355.1. NCBI lineage: Eukaryota > Metazoa > Arthropoda > Insecta > Diptera > Drosophilidae > Drosophila > Drosophila kohkoa. The sequence continues at coordinate 3,197,139 of BJEL01000064.1, read as the reverse complement.
GATCATTTGACGGCAGACAGCTCAAAAACTCAGCTCAAGCGACGCCGACACATCGCAATCATTGTTATCATCATTATTGTGATGATCATTATCATCATATCATGATCATCCATGGCATCGTGATGATGATCGCACATGCGCATTGATGCAGAAGACGCCGACGACGACGACGATGATCAGAAAGAGCAAAGCGCAGACTGAAAGACAGACAGACGGAAAGTCGCAGACCGAGTGGAGGATGGAGGAGACAGTCCAAGCTACGAAGTTGCCGAGTACGATACGAGTATCACTGTCTCGACTTGGGTTTGGCTCTGGGTCACTCAGTGGAAGCTTCACAGTTGCGCTACACTTCAAAATGTGGGGCATAAAAATATGTGCAGAAGACACAAGTAGCAAGTGTAGCAAAAGTTGAGCATTTGATAATTGCAAAATTTATGGCTTATATGAAGTATGGGTTATTAAATATCAGATCGTTATTTAAGTTATAGGGAAGAGCAGTAAAAATATTCTAAGAAAAATTCCTAACCACTCACTCTTTAGGACCATTTAGTAACCATTTCACTCTTTATTAATTAGATTCTAATATTTTCTATTACTATATATTAACATCTATTATTATGTTCCTTATATTGTTTTTCTTTAAAAAGTCCAAATGATCCTATATTCTGTATTTGTAAAATCAAACAGGTTAACTCGCATATATTGCTATAATTCTATTAAATTGTTAAAATTAAAAAGTAAATTCTAATAATAACGATAGTCTTTATATACAGTCAGATATGATTTTATGTCTTTGTCATTATTAGTATATTAAAATATTTTTTGGCAACGAATATCATTAAAATTCTTACTTAATCTAATATGAATTTAAGATTGTTTGGTCTTGTTTTAATATTTTGGTTCAATTTTGAAATTCTTGCATTCTTCAAATAAGATTATAATCAATTAAGTTTTTTTTGTCGATTTTTGATAAAACTTCTTGGTTCAATTTTTATATAAAATAATCTTAATCCAAGATTTTATATTTGATTTGAAAACGTTTTTTCTTTCTTTCATTTATTAAAGAATCTAACAAAATGCCTAAAGTAAACTTTAATTCCAATTTAACTTACTTCAAGTTATTAATTGTCAACAAATTTAAGTTTAAGTTCAAGCAATTTATCCACATCAAATCAGTACAATCTCTAGCTCCTTTCTCTTCAAATCCAATTACAAAATATGAATAGTCGTTGCAGCCGATATTTTTGAAAGCAGGGCATGAAGCATGTTAAATCTGAAAATGTCTTAATAAAACAATTAATAGCACAGCTGAGCTCATAAGTTTCTTCAGTGCTGGAGCTTCAGAGCGCATGATCAAGAAGATGCTCGCATCGCACAGGAGCGCATTCAGCGGCGCTTTCGGTTGAGGGCGCTCTCAAAGTGAATGGCGCAATTAATATGCTCCGCTCCTGGGCGAACAAGATTTGGAGACGCCGCGCCGATCGTATATCGTGTACGTACTATAAAGTAATTGAAAAGCACAACAGATTGTTTTAAATATCAGGCGAGCCGCCCAAGTTGACCACCTGTGCGCTGTCCCCCCTTCTCACTCCTCGTCTTCTCTCCTGTCCAGAGTGAGCTTATGGCTTTTGCGGATTTATGGTCGCCAGTTTTGTTGTCTCCATGCAGCTGATCCGCTCTTTGGGCCAAAGAGACACACACACAAACACACATACAAGCGAAGTCTTCTCTCTTTCTGCTCTTATGCTAATTTCAAAGTCCCAGACGAAGACGCAGAACGAGACTAAGTTGGAGATGAAGACGGTGACTGCGACTGAGACCCATGTGGACCACACACGTTGAGCGATTCGCATTCCACATGCCTCTGTTAGAGTGTGGAAGAGAAGCGAGAGAGAACGGAGGGAAACGGCTTTAGCTGTGGCTTTGACTTCGACTTTAACTTTTCGCTTGTGTGTGGCTGCGGGGCGAACGCTGGCTGGCTTTTATGGGCCCAAAGTATTCGCCACTGGGTTTTCGGTTTGATAAATTATCGATAAAATGATGCGATCACTTTTAATTTGGTTTAGTTTACCTACCGCATTCTTGGCCAAATTAAAAGCATAAAACACACACACACACACGCATTGAGAATGCAGCGAACTTTGATTCGAGTTGAAAGTTGGTGCCGAACTCTTGATTTCATGCATTCGTTCTTCGTTTCTTAATTAAGTTATCAAAGTTTTTATGACGTCAGCAACTTCTCAACGGGTGTGTGTATCTGTGTGTGTGTGTATGTGTGGGAACTGGCGCCAGCGGCGCATAGAAGAAGCCAAGCAGCAGGAGCTCAAGTTTGTTGTTGTTGTTGAGCAGATATTGAGGATTGAAGATTGGGAAATGAGGATTGGGGAATGCGGATCGTTTACGCAGCAACTTGACAATTTGTGCGCCATTTCCGCTGACTTCTTGGCATGTTTGCAATGTGACTGACATGCAAGAAACGCATGACAACCCTGGCAGATCGAATTTTAAATGCTCTATTATATAGAATTCTATGTTAAATATACTTCAAAAGATATTCAATACAATAATACATCATTTCTTTTAAAATACTAATATACCAAATTTTTTATCTTTGATATTACTATTAAATATGCCGAAAGTTTGATTATGATTAATTATCTATTGATTATCTTTGGTATTACTATAAAATATATCTGAAGATTGATTATGATTGCTGCAGTATTGCCTTGAAATATACCAAATATACATATATTCGAAAAATACTAAAATATACTACATGCTATATTTCATATATCGGTATACTAACCCACTCAAAATATACCATAGAGTGAAAAATATACAAGATTGACAATTTACGTAAATAATTATTACTATATTATAATACTTTTTCTATTGCGAATTATACTAGATTGATAATTAGAATAGATTAGTATTATTGTATGACAATATTTTTTCTACGATATACTGCTATTAGAAATATACCATAGAGTACAAAATATACTATATTGATAATTGGATTGGATAATTATTACTGTATTTATAATACAGTAAAGTAACACTTTATATAATTAATATGTTTTTGCTAATATAATTTATTATTGTCAAATTAAAATATATCTGGTGAATATAAAGCTAAAATCTCCACTCAATTGTTTTTACAAAATTTACTAACTTAAAATTTCTTAAAATTCGCAAGTTGCATTTAAAAAACATATATTCTCTATTTGCTAGAGTATTTGTGTAAATAAACAACCTGCTGGCAGATAATACAGAGTTTTCTTTTAGTTGGGGATCAACTCTATCAAGGGAGCACTATAAAGGGAAGCTATTGATAGGAAGGGGATGGTGAAGAGAAGGGGAATCGATCAATGTCAACACGAATCGGTTTGTTAAAATTCTCACGCTCCTCGCTTGGCGACTTTTAATTACGCGCTCCTTCGATTGAGGCAGAGGCAACTGTGGCTTTAATTAAGTAATTAGCGACAGAGTAAGGAAAACAAACAAATGAATAAACAAAGCGAAAGGAAAATAAATAATACGAGAGACAAAGCAGAGAGGAGAATCAGCAACAGAAATTGAATTCAATTTTCGCTCGTAATCTGTGCTTCAATTTCAACTGTCATTCGAGCTAAAGTTGTACTTCCCTCACTCTTTCTCTCACTCTCTCTGTCGCTCTTACTATGTCTGTCTCTATCTTTTGTTATCCTTTCCGCCCTTCGCACACACCAAAAAAAAAAAAAACTGTCATTTGTCTATTTTTAACAGACACGCCGACATGAAGGATTTAATTAAATTCAACTCGAGCTGACAGCTTCCATGCAGCTTTGATAGCTCTCAACCCAGTATCTGTGTCTGTACGTCTATGTGTGTGTGTGTATTTGTATCTGCAGTTGGGTGTGGGTGAATGTGTGTGTTTGTGTGGGTGTGGCTGTCTCGTTGCAGACTCTCAATTTTCGATTTGTTGACTTTTGATGCATCCACTTTGACTTTTCGCTTTGTTTTCATTTCATTTCATTGCAATGCAGCTTCAACTCAACTCAGTTTAGTTCTCTGCTCTGCATTTGATGTTTTTGAAGTGCATCATGCAAAATGAGATTCGAAAATTGATTTGGTAATTGAAAAACTAGCTGAATTCGAGACAAACTCAGGAGTGAGGCTGCGTCTCACTTTGTCAACTAATGTTGATAAGATGCAGCATCACATTGTCAAGCATGTTTTTGTTCCAAACTTTGAGTTAAAAGTAAGACTCTAAAAATTATCTAGTACAATACACAAATATTTCCATCAATATTTCAGTTCTATGCAAAAATTCAGTAATTGAACTGAAATTCTTCATAAAAAATTGATTTCCAATTTTATAAAATGAATGTCGAAGAAGTTAAATAGAAGAGGTTAAATAAAATATTGGAGTATATATTTAAAGGAGTAATTTATACATTGGTCAATACAAAGTTCTTCTACGAATAAGTTTTTCTTTTAAATTTTAACATCTTTCTGTTGACAAATATAGAGGAAGAAATATTTATTTTAAGTTGAGCTAGGTTAAAACGGTATTTGAGCGCATTTAATATATACAAATATCAAATATACAATTCAGTATATTAATTTGGTATATTTAAAAAACCTTCATGTATTTATTAGCACTGAATTGCGATTTTTTTTATTTACTAATTATTATTCGTAGATAAGATAAGATATTACTGTCAAATATACAATTTGGTATACTTTTGTGTTTTTCGGTATATTAATTTGGTATATTTAAGTACTTTACTTGTTACTATTAGCACAGACTTTGATTTCTTTTTTATTCATTAATTATTATTCGTTAATAAAATATATAATAATGTCAAAATATACAATTTGGTATATTTCCGATTTTTAGTATATCAATTCGGTATATTTAAATAATAATACTGCAATGTTCGGATTTACTTTATTAGCAAAAATATTTGAATTATTATTTAATATTTATACATTAATTATTACTCATAGAGTAGAACTAAATACCAGGATATAAAGTGCAAAGAAAGAGCAACTGAGTTCCCAAGCCTGTAAATTCATATTTGATATAATGAATTCCCAGTGAAGTGTCAAAGAACTTTTGGAGCCATTTCAATCAAAGTTAATGCACAACACAATATGATAATTATCAGATTATGCTGAAATACCTGGAACTCCATTGAGATGCTATCAACATATCAACGTCATTATGATCATCATTTAACTCTTGAAATAGTTTTCGACAAATGTCGTGTCAGTTGGTTGTCATTGTGAGTGTGTTTTGGCATTATTCATATGGCGCCATCAAATCGCTGCTAATGACTCACTTTATGCTAATCTATAATTGCATTCCCCACATTCCCTTCCCCTCTTCTAATCCCTTTCCCCCCTCGACATCGTGTTACTCTTTGTGTGGCAATTAGCTGAAATGAAAATGTCACAGTCATAATAATATCATGAGCCAAATTGGCTGACTGCCGGCAATTTGGTTGCAGTTGCCAGTAGTTGCCAGTAGTTGTTGCATGCCACAAGACAAGCTTTGCATAGAGCGTTGGCAGCATAATTAAGAACACGAATTGGCCAAGTTAGAGTGCTTGCAATGCAGGCGACTTTGTTGGCCGCGTCAATCAGTCAACAAGCCAGCAATTTGGTGGCTAAAACGCCGACTCTGTTTTTATTTTTTTTGTTTGTTGTTTGTGGTAGCAATTGCTGCTTTGTAGTTGTCGTCGTTGTTGTTGTTGTTGTTGGTTAGACAAGACGACTCTCAATGCGAACAAAGTCGCCAAGTTGGCTGTGGCCATTTATGAAATTAAGTTATTTTGCTCTTGGGGCCAAGTTGCAGCTGCTGTTGCTATTGCTGTTGCTGCTGCAATTGCCACAGCAACGGCAACAACAACAACGATGTCAGCCACTTTTAAATGAGTTATTAGCCTCAAGTTGACGATTTTAGCACTGAAGCCGAAGCCAACAAGTTTTTTCGCGACGCTGTCTCGAGGTGCTTGTCTATGAGTTATGGCAACGCCCATTTAAGTGCGCTTCCTTGCGCAACTCAGCCACAAAATGGCCCCCTTTCCACCTCCCCTCCTCTCGCTCTTCCCCTCTCTCTCGGCATCAGCATTAAGTGTCGCTTGAGAAGTGGATGACACGCCGCAAGCCGATTGAGAGTCGTGTTTATCTTGCATGCTAATCATAAGGCCATAAACCGTAGCAACATCAACCCCCTGCCACATCCCCCTTCCTCACCCTCTCCTTCAAGCAGCAACTACACCCTCCTAGTTGCCACCCTCTGCTCTGCTCTGCTTTGGGCTGTGACTGTGTCGACAAGATAAGCCGCACTTAAGCACTTCAAGGCAACACGTGCCTCTTCCCCTCACTCGTCTCACCCAGACTCTAGTGCCTTATTGAATTAGCTGCGAGTGTTTGTTCTGACAAGTGGTGCATGTAATGCTGATACCCTGTAATAAGTGTGCAATCTTAATTGTCGCAATTCAATTGAAAACTCTAACAGACTCATAAACTCAACAAAAAACTAATTGACTGCGAAGTAGAATAACAAAATAATATACCGCAAAAATACTGAAATATACCGATAACTATAATTGGAATATTGATATAGTACTGCATTGAAAGCAAAATAGTGCGTTATTATTTTAAAATATACCGATATTATACCTAGCATTTGGTTTATTTTAGTATTGTTGCGGTATAATATCGGTATATTTTAAAATTGGTATATTGGTATATAATTGGTATATTGATATAATACTTCACTCAAAATATACCATAGAGTGTCGGGAAAAACTACGAAGGCAACAGTTATAATACTCTTTCAGTAGTGGGTATATAAATTCCAATAATATAACATTTCTGAAAGAGTTTAATATTAACATTTATTTTCAAAAAGCAGAAAGTTTGATGTGAAAATTAAGTCCTTCAGTACAAATCAAATTTAAGTGTTGTTCGTCTCTCATTGCTCTGTTTAAGTGCGATATTTTATAATCCTACAAAACTTTTTAAAGCAATTAATCGATAACAGCCAACAACTTTCTCTCAATTAAAGATTCAACTAGTAAAAACAAAACATTAAAGCAGAGTTAAAGAGCTGGCTCACTCTCTTTTTAAATTGTTTTCTTTCTCACTCTCTCTTACTCATTTTCTTTTTTTTCGGCATTTTCGGTAAAGGAAACTCGCATCTCTCGTTTAATTTGCATTGATTGTCGAAGTGAAATTAATTAAATTTGGCAACTTGAGCAACTTGTTGAGCAAATGTATCGCTTATAAATGGTCGCTCATCAATTCACCAGCTGCCAAGCATCACATTTCACATTCGTAATTCCAGCTGTCCCCCTCCACCCTTATCACACGCTTAACCCCCCTCAATCATTCGTTGTGCTTTGTCACGTTCTGAGAGACGAGGGAAAGAGCAAACTTTTCAACTGACAACAAAATTAAATTGTTTTTCATTTGTTACGTTTGTTTTTTTTTTTTTTTTGGTCTTCTGTTGTTTGTTTAATTTTTGATTAGAATGCGCAATCATTGCAGCAACCCTCGTGTGCGTGATGAGTTCGAATAGAATGCGCCATTGTGCAACACTGCGTATGCGCAATATGCGAAACAAACATTTAGACATTCAATTAAAAAAAACTGTTGCTCAACTAAACCGTAAATCGTAAATCGTAAATGGCAAAACAAAAGACAGCAATTACATATCAATTAGTCGAACGAAAAGTCAAAAAGTTGACATGAAATACGAGTGCAAAATGTGAATGTGAATCAAAGTGTGAATACAAGTGTGAGTAGTCGTGCAAGCTACTGTTTTGCACTCACTATTCAAAGGGTAAAAGTGTATGATAAGTTGGTGGTAAGGTGGGGAAAGGAGTTTTGCATTTTTCAAATACTTCTTTAGTATTAATAATAAAAATTTTGAAAGTAAAATTTGCTTCGTAATCTTTCTGCTCTTTAAAATTCATAAATCTCTTTAACTATTAAAAAGAATGTATATCAAAAATTCAAAAACTCAGCTCAAATTTCGTTTTGGTGTTTTAACACATTATTTTTTAACCTTGTGAAATGAAAATTAAGTTGTTAAATCCATCTTAAGATTAGTTTTGGCAAAGTAGAAAAATATGATATATAATTTTGACATAGTGGTAAAATATGATAAATAATATAGTCAAAAATATGGAATTAATAAAAAAGTCCTATAAATATTTAGGTACAATTAAATCTTTTTGGAAGACTTATTTAGTTGTTATTCAAAATAAAATATTATAACTTAAAATACATATTTATATTTTATATTGCTTCAAATTATTTAAACATTAAAGCAAATAAATATAAATATGAAATATTCAAGCACAACATTTTATTAAGCAAGTATCTTTGTGTCGATCAAGCTCGTGAGCAGCTTTTGTTGCTACTTGTTTCTATTCGGAAGCCATTCATTATTCAAAGTTGGCAATTGTCACATGTTATTTTTGTTGCTGTTTTTGTTGTTGTTTTTGCTGCTGCCACTGAAAGGCTTGTTAACACGCTAAATGTGCTTGCTACACACAAATGTATCTGTAGCTGAAATGTATCTGTATCTGCAGCTGTTTCTCGACCAAGTATCTGAGTTGCCGAGTAGACTGCACGGCCACAGAATATTAATTACAATACTCGAACTCAATTCGATTCGATTCGAATCGAATCGAGTCTGAGGCTGAGTTTCTCACATTGATTGATGCTGAACGATCTGGGCAGTTGTGCAACATTTTTATTGAAATTGAAACAATTTATGCACGCAATTAAGACAAAGACAAAAAGAGAGAGAGAGAGACAGGGAGAGCGAGAGGAGAGACTCGGGGTGCCACACGAAGGACTTTGTGGCATGCAAGTAAATTTGTCTTTGGCTGCTGCATGTGCTGCATCCACAATGTGCAACCTGCCACACTCATTAAGAGGCAGCCAAAGCGAAATGAATTTCGAGGCGTTTGTTGCAACTTTTGCAAGCTTGCAACTTGCAACTTGCCTCTTGTTGTTGATGGCGCCATGAATAAAGAAATTAGCGCCATAAAATATGTCGGGAATTCCGCATAGAAAGTAAATGTTATATGTCTCTCTCTCTCGCTCTCAGTCCGTCTCCGTCTGGCAATTTATAACCCTCGCCACGTTTGTGGGCCACATCAGCCGGAAAATTGGAAAATTGGAAAATCCATGCAATATTCAATCGCATTAATCAAGCAAAATGCATGAGAGACAAACGAGAGTGCATCGTCAGCATTCGAATAAAGTACTTTGAACTAGATCGGAATGATGGCAAATTAATTTAATTTTTTACGACTTTGTTAAATCTTTTTTATGTTTCCTGTAAAATGCGAAAGTTTTATAAATTGACGAGTAGCAAAAACTGCTTTTGAGTTATTTGATTTATGTGAAGTGTGGGGAAGAGCAGCAAAAGTTTTAGCGAGTCGAAATAAATTTGAAACACATTCAAAAAGATTTTAATTTATACATTCTCAATACTCTTGGGTAAAAGGGAATTTCACATAACTTTGTGCCTACAGGAAAAATCTCGTATACAATAGTCCTAATGATTTCTTTCCTTATAATTCCAGAGCTCAGAGCTTAGTGGCGATCAGATAAAATTCTAAGAATTTATTTGAGAAATATTCTGATATGGCATAAAATGAATGCTTCAGTCGGGTCTTTGTTGCTTTAGTTGAATTTGTACTTGTATATTAGTATATTTTTAATATAGTAATATATAAATATACCATATTTAGCCTTTGGTATATTTTAATTTTGCTTATTTTAAAAATAATATCGCACTGTTTGGCTTTCATTTCAAAAATAGTCACAGCTGAACAACTTGTTTTAGTTTAAAATGAGGAAAGCTCTTTCTTTAGCTGACAAACTGGTATATTTTTCACTCAATGGTATATTTTGAATGTCGTTTATACCAATGAATAAGTTAATGTCTTATTGCAATGGCGTCTTACTTTCTTTAGCTGACAATCTAGTATATTTTTCACTCAATGGTATATTTTGAATGTAATATATACCCATGAATATGTTAATATAACAACAAAAGCATATGGTATATTTTTAGTATTTTTTGGGTATATTAATTCGTTATATTTTAAATTGAATTGCTTTTATTCACAATTCGCAATTGAGCACACTCGACTTAAACTTTCTTACTTGATTGTACTTAAATATACTTTGACAAAAAATTTAGAAACAAATTTAGTCTGTGTGTGGCATGGAAAAACCTTTACTGATATCTGTATTATTATTGACCATAAGTTAAAACCAATAGCACCTTAAAAATTATATACTAAAATATCAATTTGTTGAAGCCTGTTTAATTAAACTCAACTAACTTTATAGGAATCTCTGTTCGATCTTTAGAGTTCAATTCAATTTGATTTTCAATGGCTGAATGCACTTTGCTTATCGCATGGAGTTCAATTGTCATTAGCATTTCATTAATGGATCAACTAAGACATGACTGCCACATGTCGCATGCCGCATACCGCATGCCACTGCCACATACTTTCTCCACATTCTTCCCCCCAAAACTCTCATTCTCTCTCTGTCTTTGGCTGATCCCAACTAATTATGTGTGCATCGTCATAACAATAATTCTTAAAGGGGGGCGCTGCATTTTCTCAGGCCGGCGATGAACATGTTCGATAAGATATCAGATACATCTCGCTCTACATGACAGTGTGTAAGTGTGTGTGTGTGTGTGAGTATCTTCTCAGTGTCTGTGTCTGTATGTGTGTGTGTGCGATCCGTGTAAGCCAAAGACACAAAAAGATGTCTCATCTTTGGGCTTAATTACTTGCACGCGTGCTAGAAATTTATATGAGCAGACGGCTGTCGCCTTGCCCCTGCCCCCTATCCCCTACTCCACACTCTCCACTCTTCTTGCCACCTCACCTCTCCTCTCCCCTCTTGGCCCTGGCGACACTTGTACTGCGAACAGAGACTACAGACTGGGTCCGGGTCTTGGTCTTCTGTAGACGAAGACGTCTCACTTAGCCCTGGAAAAGGCTGAGACAGAGAGACTGGCAAGTGGCAGCTGCAGCACAGCTAAAGCTTCCTCTTCGCACTTGAATACCCTACAATTATTTGGGCATATTGCCAAAGACGAGAGGTTAAAAAGCTTATAGTTGCTAAGATACGAATTGGAAAGGTTAAATATTTATGAGAAACTTATAAAATTATAGAAAAGGATAACACTATAAACAACGATATGGATAACCATATAAATGAAGAGAATATGTTATATTTCTATGATATTTGAATGGGCGAAAATATATGAGTTAATGAAATCAAATTGATAATAGAAGAAATAAAACTTAATATGAGTTCAGAAGAAAGTTCACGAATTCAAGTTCTCTAAACCTTGGGTTTTCAATAATAAAAATTAGAGTTTAATTTTTTTCAGACGATTTTAAAGATTATTACAGTTACGTTCATTAAATTAAATAATGAAAAAATACCTTTTTACTTATTTTAAGTACATTTTTGTATTCTTCACTTACAGAGACAAAATTTGGTAACTATTCTTTGAACAAAAATTTAATATTTTCCAAAAAAATTTGTTGTAATAGTAAAGGAGTAAAAACTACGCAAAATTCACTAAGAGCAAAACATTTATATAGAAATGGATAATTGGTAAAAAAAAAAAACAATAAGAAAAACAATTTTTTAAAATATTCCAAAACCTATATGAATAGTAAGGAATAATATAAGGAATATAATAATTTGGCTTCATTCAATACCCAAAGTTTTTTCGCATAAAGAGCAACTGAAGGTCGCCTATGCTCTCTTATAATATCTCAGATTCTGGGACATATGTTGAAGGTTTTCGCTTGAGTTGTTGTCACATCTGCATGTGCTGCACTTTAATACGAAATCTCAAATTGTGCTTGTTGCCCTTTTCCTTCTCCTGCTTCTTCTTGTGAGCGACCTACAGCAAAGCTGTTTGTGACATGCTTAATTAACACATTAACATTTAACATTTGGCAGCTCACAAGTTAAAGTGCACAAAATGCAGCCACAAGGCCATAAGCTTGGTGTGTAGAGTATGCCTGGGGTGAGTGCGAGAGGGACAGACAGATAGTGCGTGGCTGCTGCTGATGATGAGTTCATTAGCGAACTAATTTCAACTTAAATTAAACTTAATGCGAAATGATCGTCATCAGCAGAGCAAACAAAGAATCAAGGCGCAAAAACAAACAAAACGACTGGCGGACAACAAGACAAAATAATAACAACTGTAAAAAGGGGATCAGCAACAACAACAGCAACATCAGCAGCAACAGCAATACAAACGAACCAAGAGCGACAACAACATCTACAACGTTGAGCGCAAAAAAAAATGTTTTAATTTGCAGCTTCTGCCCATTTGAGCGGAAAAAATCAAAGGCGTAAATGCCGCAGCAGCCCCAAAAACCAACAACACAAAGCAACACAAGACAAGACAACTACAGTAACTACAGCCAAGGCAAGCAGAGCAGCAGCTACAACTACATACAAGCACGGCAACTACACCACAACAAAAAGGGGGGGAGCGAGAACGGCAATCGTCAAATTGAGTTGATCGTTAAAGCGCGCTCTCCTCTGTCGAACATGCGCCTCGAACATGTTCGAAGCCCAGCGAATGAGTGCAAGAGAGCGTGCAGATTACGCGCATATGTATTGTAGTTGTTGTTGTTGTTCTCCTTGCTGCGATGTTGCTGTTGGGAGTGCACATCCGTTTTGTATTGGCGACAGCGCCCGCTGTCTCCCCGCCGTTGCTGTCGCGCTCTTGCTGTTATTAATAAAGACCACACATTTTGACAACGAGAAGACCACCCAAGTTGCAGCTGCCGCTGTCGCTGCTTTTGTTGCTGCTGCGACGACTGCAGCGTCTTATAGCTCGCTGCCCTTTGCATGCTTTGCAATTTAAAAGGCTGCGCTTAATTATATGCGACCAAAGGGGCCAAAGGGGACAAAGGAATGGTTAGCAGCGCTGCGCTGTGAGGAGTTTTGCGTTGTTGTTTAATTCCCCAAAGCGCGCAGAAATGCAAATTGTTGCGAATGCAACCCCCACAAGTTGCGAAGAGCGAATGCAACGCACACACAGGAGAGCGGAGAGTGGAGAGCAGCAGCGAGAGCGAGATGCCTATCGGTGTTTTGTAATTACAATTGAGGGTAAATATTTATGGCCGCTGCTTGCGTGTGGTCAGGCATGGTTAGTTCTCCCCCCCTCTCACCAGTTTTCTCGCCATCGCGCTCGCCATCACTCTCCCCTTCTCTTTTTCACCTCAACACTAGTAAAGGGGGTTAACGATAACGTAACATTTCGTAAGCTTACTTCCATGGCGCCCACCAGTTAATAAAAATGTCAACCGCAAATGGTATTATGCAAATGCAACAAGAAGAGCACGCAAAAAAGAAAAAAACAAACTCGGGCACAAAAACAAGCTACAACATCAACAGCAAAAGCAACAGCAGCTAATCCGCAATCAATCGAGAATGACAAAACAGCAAAAAACAGAAGCAGCTCCACCAACTATCTATATCAGGTGAATTACACTGCACTGCCATAGAAATGTTTCGTTTCGACAAATCTTTGAATAATATTCAAAGAAAAATATGTACTATGCGGAGTGAATAGTATGAAAATTCAGAGAATTATTTAACATAGAGAAGGGATTCTTAAGAGCTCCTTATTTACCCCAATTTATTTTAATGTCAATAATTTTGTATTTCATTTATAGACTGCTTCATAATTGTATGGATTTAATACTAAATTTTAGTATTTTAATATATTCAAATTCAATTGGGAAAAGACTTTAAAGTTTGCCTTTTTGCCTAAGTAATTCCATGAAGCATTAAGGAAATCTCTCAAAAATATGTTTTCTTTAATATGCCAATATATTATAATATTAAATTATATATAGAAATGAATTTACCAACGTAAATCAATTCAAAATATGAAATTTAAAACTTAAACTTCAAAGGGGAATTAATAAATAAGTGCATTTGTTAGGTTTAATCTTTCTCAAAAAAGTTAAATTTAATTTTCGACATTCCTTCAAATCTTTCCCACAAGAAGTATGTAAATTAATATTTAATTTTAAATATCTGTTGCACAGTGTAGATCGCTAATCTGGTCATCAGTAAATGGTTACACGTAGCGAACACAGCACAAACAACAACAACGACAAAAAAAACACTGCTCAAAGCATATTACAATAGTTTTTGTGTCGCACAGTGTTTTGTGACTATCGTTTGCGGCCTTCATTTACAGCCGCCAGTCGAGCAGCGAACAACAACAACATCAGCAGTAAGAAGAAGAAGGAGAAGGAGAAGAAGAGGAAGCAGAAGCAGAGCTTGGACCACCCCTAAAGCAGGCTGATGCTCAGCTTGGCAGAGTGCAGAGCTTCCTTGGTGGTCCTGAGACTGAGATCGCGACTGCGACTGCGACCGAGACTGCGACTGGAACTGAGCTCAGTTGGCTGCTCCCATTGTTGGCGGATTTGCCAAAACTTTGACGCCGACAGCTCCCGAGTCCGGTTTGTCTTTGGGCTCCCGAGTGAGTCACACGCTGGCGATGTAGAGAGGCAACTCCTAGCTGGGGCCATGGACATGGATCTGCTGGTTGCTGGTTGTTCTTCTTCTTCTCTGTGTGTGTGGACATGTGTGTGGTCCGCGCTGACGTACTGAATCATCGAGGGCAACAAAGCAAGCGATGATCATCAGCAAGCCGATGATGCGCTCGCTTATCTTCATTATTATGTTGTGTTGTGTTGCGGGTGCGTCTTTTGGTCATTGAGACGACGAGTAGCTGTGGCAAAAGGCACAAAGAGACAGCATCAGGGAAAGGGATAGAGAGCGGGGGATGGGGATAGGGATGGGGAAGGGGAAGGGACAACGCAGGGAAACTTGGACTGGGATCGCGGCACAGATCTCCAATTAGCCTGCCTTCTGCTTGATGACTTAATTAAGTCGCTCTGGCGCCTCACTCTTGTGCATTGTTGTTGTTGTTGCTGTTGTTGTTGTTGTTGCTCGTTCTCAATGTTGTTGCCACTGCTGCTGCTTCTGCTGTTGTTGTTGTGGCATCGATTTCGATTGATTTGAGGCGCACACAGTGGCTGCCACAGCGCGCAATGCGTAGATATATGCAGCAGTAGAGCGAGTCTTTTGCCTAGTTAATTGGGGACAACTGCCACTGCCACTGCAACTGCAACTGCAACAACCTGATTTATATGCGTGTAGCATATTTCCCTAGTTCCCTTGCAGTCTTTGAATACGCTGTTCTCTTAGGGTAAGAGTGCAATAAACTACGAGTAGAGTAATATACATATAATATATTCACATACACATATTTGTAAGAGGAAGTAGTGAAAACCCTTGACAACTATTCTTAATTAATACATTAAATAGTATTTTATACAATAAATAGTATAAATATATAAAGATTTCGGTATTCTAGAAAATAGATAATAGTAGTCTATTATTCTATTCTACAATAATATGTTCCTATTCTTAAATATCATGCTAAAACATAAAATCAAATAATTTATTCATTACGAATTGCTTGAAATGCTAACAAAACTATTGACTCAAATAAAATGCTATCCAGTAAGCATTTTTATGGCAGTAAAACATATTTTAAATACAATTTCAGAAAGTATATTCAGCTCTGTTCGCTGATTTTACCATATCTTCAATCTTTCCTTTTTCTAAAAGAGTAATTGTTCTATGCACATACTTTAGTATTATAACAACTTCTTTTCTATATAAAAGTCCTTACTTTCTAATACTTCTTGTGCAAATGTAAAATTCTGCATATTTATTTCATTAAAAATTGAGTTAAAAAACACACTAGTTTTAAAACGTTATTAAACAATATATTCATCAAAATACAAAGTGTGCTATCAGTTGAAAAATAATAACAAAATATGAAAAGTCAATATGAAATAATAAATTTCAAAAAAGAGTAAAAATTAATTCAATAACTAAGAGAAGTACTTTAAAGTACATACTGCAGTGTTTGTTTACCATTTCAAGATAAAACTCACAGAAAAAATCAATTTTTTTTAGTGGTGCTAAAAATTTTGGCAAATATCAAAATACTAACGAAGTCCAAATATGTTTAAAAATATGTTTTAGAGTTCTTAAAGAATTCTAATTCAGAATTAAGGTCATTTTGATAATATGGAACAACAATGCAAAAATGCCAATATATGGGACTTTTTGTCTATAGTGCACTGTAAAGTTGTAAGTAACATAAACACTATATGCATATTTTAGAACAGTGTCACTTCATGAAAAAGATCTAGATCTATTCAACTGCTTCTTCATCTCTCTCCACCTCCGTCTGTCTGTCTGTCCGTTGCCCTTTCTTCAGATATACGTTTTTCTGTTCGTCTCCCTATCTTTCTATCTAGACACACATGAGTCTGGCCGTCTGTCCGTCCACTGCAACTGTAACAGCTTGATTTATCTGCGTCTTGTCTCCCCCACAGACACACACACACACTCAGTCTGCAATCTTCAGACTGTTTTCAATCCCCATTCATCGTTGGGCTTTAAGTGTTTTCTGCATTTTGTGACATCTTTTGCGTCACATTTCTCATGTTGTGAAATACTTTTGCAAATCTCTGCGCGGTCTGCTTTGAAGACATTCAGTCCCCAAAGCAGCATTGTGGGTGGCCTCCTCAAAGAGCACTAAGAGTGGGAGTCAATGCAAAAAAGAAATCGAGACTAAGGAAGAGGAACATAGAACAGTGTTGGAGTTGGATATGGATATAGCTGGCAGCACTCTTTGAGAACGTTTTTAATGGCTTACTACGAAAGTGGAACTCAATTGGAACTCATTTGGTGGTCGACTGCGGGCTTCACTTGCACTTTTTGTGTAGTCAGGGAATTCTTTGCGTGAGTCAGCTGACCACACTCTTTCACTCTGTTTAATAGTTTCTCAGTTTTGGGCCTTGACCCAAGCTGTTGTCTTTCTACTTTAGCTTGCCACAAGCTTCTTTGACGACAGTTGCGGGCGTTGCCGGTTTAATGGATTTTTAATGACAAACATTTGGCCACATTTGCTGCCCGCCAGTTGGCCCAAAGTGAAGAATAACTCATTTTACGTGTGGTCCTCACATTAATGCCTCCCTCTCTCTCTCTCTCTCTCTCTCTTAATCAACAGCCATGTAATCATATAATCATAAAGCAAACTCGCCCCCTTCTCTGCTCACCCAATTCTACTTTAGTCTCCTCCATTGAATGTCAACAAATTGACGACAATTTTGTTACGCACAACATTTGCCGCCCACAATTTAGTCGCTATCATTGTCGACGAGTTGTCCACCTTGGGGCGTAGTTGGGACAGGAGAGAGTAGGGGAAAGTGGGGACTACACTGAGAATGGAAATGCGAATGAGAACGGGAATGAAGCGTTGAATGGAGCTCAGTCGACCCGGTTCCACTTGCCTGAGTTCTCAAGCGTTGTTTATTCGCTTGCCGTTTCTCAGTTGCGCATAAAAAGCGTTTAACATTTATCTGCCTGAGCAGGCATTTAAGTTGTCCCACATACCCTGTAATTAAGGAATCTTAAGGAGCTTTTCTGCTTAGTTTCTTGGCTTTAAATGGAAGTTAGCTTTAAATAAATAAGAAAATTATTTACTATCATAGAAATTCTTGCTTTAAACAGTTTCATGACAATAATCTTTAATAATTTAGAGCAACAACAAATATGTTATTATAAAAAAATGAAATGAAAAAATGTATCAGAAAGATACAGCCAAATGCCTTCGACTGTGAGATACCCGCTACCAATTTTGAAAAAAAAAACCAAAGTGTAAAAACATACCAAACTTATATACCGAAAAAATACAAAAATATACCGCTATCATTTACAAAAAAAAAGCGGCAAAATTTACGGAAATTATAAACAGAAAAATACTGAAATATACCACAAGTTATTTTTCTGGTATATATGTTATGGACTCCGTGGTATATTTTTAATGTAGTACCATATCGATATACCTAAACAAGCCTTCGGTAGATTTCAGTATTTTTGCGGTATATTATTTTAGTATATATCATGAATGTAAAATACGTAGCGAATATTTCACAGTCGAGCACACTCGATTGTAGCTTTTTTACTTGCTTTCAAGTTTATGTGAACATTTTTACCATTCTGCTTAGCAAATAACATATTTATTAATTTAGACAGATTTTTAATTACTAGAATACTAAAAGCAATGCAAAATTTTAAGCCTATTTAACAGGTTTTCATGGTAAACGATAAAAAAAACTTTGATAACTAATCATAAAAGCTAATTAAACTTATTTTCAACAACAACAATTTGGCAATTACAGGGTATCTCCTAACCAATCAATTAATACTCTCAAGCTATGAATACTGCATAAATAAAGTTTATTTAATTTATATGTAACTATGGTATTCTTATATCTCTTGTCTATAAGACAGCTATTTAAAACTTTTAATTGTCTTACCCATTTCAAAATCTCAACTATCAGTTATCTATATTTCATTAAGGAGTATTTTCTAGTCTACCAACATTGCGTAAAATCGTTTACTCGTTGCACTACGAACGTGCCTCGTTTGCCACATACCACAGACACAGTTGTTGTTGCACTTCTTCTTCTCTGCTGCGTCTTCAACGTTGCTTTCTGCTGTTTCTTCTTTTTCTTCTTATGTATTTGCCTGCACTTGTTCAACCCATCAACCTGCCTTCCTCCTTTCCTCCCCCCCTTCCCCAACTGACCCCTCTAGATAAATCGACTCGTCGCTCTTTGAGCCATTGGCCGCTGGGAATGCGCCGCTTAGACACACAAACAAACTGTCAGCTCGCCGTTTAGCCGCTGATGGATTTTACATTGCGCACATACACACATGCAAACACACACTCCTAACACACACACACACACACACGCACATAGCTCACACACCACAAATTGTGTTTACGTTCAAGTTAATTGAATGGGAAGGTCAAATTCAGCTGTTGGCCAAGTTGAAACTTACCAAAATGCTCATTTCAAATTTCCAAAGAACTGCAGTTTATACGAAATGTTTTGTTAATTAATTGCGACGCAATTTAAATTAGAATTAAAGCTAAAGTTGAGCTAGTTCGATAGTGAAATACTTTGTTGTGGAAACGTAATGGAATTTATTAGGAAAATGCTAAAGAATTTGAGGCAATTAATATAGAAACATAGATAAATAAAAAAAAAAAAAACTGTGAATATATTAAAGTATTCGCACAGACTAAAACACAGACCTTTTTCGAGTGCTTTATAATTATTTTAACCCTTTGAATTGAACTGAAGGCGTATTAAAAATTATTATATATATGTATATATTATAAAAATATACTATATAAAAATACTATCCAACACTTTATCAGTGCTACAAGACAGGCAAAAAAAACCATTAACTCAACACAATAAAGTTAGAAAAAAGAAAACCATTTTTAAAGATTTTAAATAATACAATTGATACTCAGATTTATTCATTATAACGATAAGTTTTTTTATAGGCAACAGTGTTCCAAAAAATATATGAAAAACAAGAAAGAAAGTTACAGTCGAGTGTGCTCGACTGTGAGATACCCGCTACCCATTTTTAATAAAGGCCAAATATTGCGGTATTATTTTCAAAATATACCGAAAATACTAAAAATATACTAAAAATATACCAAATAGTATGTTTGGTATATTGATATAGTACACCATTCGAAAAATACCATAAACGGCACAATGTACCAGATTGTCTACCAAAGCAACTAAGTCCCCTAGTAAGTAGGCGTTTTTGCCCATATAAAAGTATTTCTTTAATAACATCCACAATTTTTATCTGATCGCAACCAAATTTTCAGGAATCATAACTACTATAGTAATTGCTGTATATACCAAAATTCGAACTCTAGCTTTAAAATTACGCTTGTTATTCGGGCGTGGCAAAAATTTGAAACAAACTTGATCTGCGTGCAAACATAACAAACGCTGTCGAAAAAAAATTATAGCTCTATCTCTTATAGTCTCTGAGATCCAGTGTTTCATACGCACAGACGGACATGGCTATATCATCTCGGCTGTTGACGCTGATCAAGAATATATATACTTAATAGGGTCGGAATGCCTCCTTCTACCTGTTACATACATTTCCTGCCGGCACAAAGTTATAATACCCTTCTACCCTATGGGTAGCGGGTATAACAAGTAAGAAAGATAAAGTCGAGAGTGGAGCCCGTTCTTAATAAAAGCAAAACATTGCGGTATTATATATAAATATACCAAATTCATATACCAAAAACAAACCGAAGCTTGAAAAAAAGATTAGTGTTAATTTTAATTATATCTAACTTTTTTAAATAAATAAAAAAATATACCGAAAAAATACTGAAATATAACTAAATATATATTTGATATATTTCAAGTGTTTTAAAAGTAATAACAGTTAAATCTCAAATAGTCTCAGAGATCCGTAGAATATAGAAGAATACATAGAATGCACTTCACTTCCTCTCGTATTTTCTGTTTACCACAATTTTTACAAACTATTTTGCGCTTTGATTAACGAGTATAAAAATGGCAATTAATTGGCAACCAATTTCAGCTATTGCCTTAGCCAAGTCGAATCATTTGTGATCAAGGTTCTATTATAATTGCTCGATTGTTTTAATCACATTAATGATGAGTGATTAATAAAATGAATTGAGTCATTTAGCAGCTGATTTGTTGTAGTTATAGTTTTTTTTCTTTTATTGCTGTGGCAATTCAACAAGACGAACGATGATTAATGCAACAAATAATTATGGCGACAAAAAAAAAAAAAAAAACAGAAAACGAGTGACTTCAACCTCCATTTTCGAATCACAGTCGAATGTGGTAATTACATGTGTAAGCCAAAAGAAATGTGTGGCACATACATTTTAACATTTGAGTGATGGCCAACTCTTCAGGTCTTCAATTCGAAACTGGAGTTTGAGTTGGAATTGGAGTTTGAGGTTCTTGCAACGTGAACAATTAACACCTGTCTTTGGCTGCGAAACGGCAGCGACAACAATAATAAATAATAATTGCTCCAATGGCACAAAACATGGCCAACAAACGCGTTTGTCAAAACACAGCTACAACACACCTCACACACACACAGATACACACACACGCACACCTGCAGCAACTGGCTCAACACCTGGGAACTGGCAACTGGGGATGGAGATGGAGATGGAGAGCTGAAGTCGATGTTGTAGTTGTACCTAAAGTTGTTGCTGTAGTTCAAGTTGAAGTTGGGAGATGGCGACTGGAAAATGTTCTTCAGCTGCTGCTCGACTCGACTCACGACACACGACACAACAACAACAACAACAACGACAACAACTTTACATACTTGCAACAACATCATTAAGTTTAAAACGTTGCCAACAGACAGTCAGAAATAAATAAAACGTGAAAATACAGGAAAACATAAATACATTTTAATATGGAAAATAAAAAGACAAATACAAAGCAATTAAAACGATGCAAAAACACCATAAAAAGACATATGTATTCAAGTATAACACATATGTATATTTTGCATTGAATATAGCTATTTGTATATGTATGTTGAGCAAATATTATTTAAGCGAAGGTTTTTTCTTAGTAATCTATAATTCTGTAATATAAGACAAAATGCACCAGATTTTGAGCCACTTTCATTCTCATTTCTGTTCTTTTATTTAAATTTTAAAATGTGATAAACTATTCTCTAATTAACTCTAGCCAGTGAAAGCAAAGATAAGACAATATAAATAATTCAATTTCTATAAAACACATAGAATATGACAAAATGAATAAGTTCATGCCATTTTTATAAGATACGATTTTGAGTAACTAAATTTGAGAGGCACATGAGTTCGCTTCACTTTGTGTTTTAAGAATAATTAAAATATAAAGCAACTCCATATGTTTGAATAAAGATTTAAGAATTTTTCATAAATTTATATTCTATATTAGTTTTTAATGAAAAATGTTTACAAACAAGTAAGAAAGCTACATTCAAAATTTGCCATAGTTGTTTTTTTAGTTGGCCAATAGTAAGTAGAATTTTTTGCCCATAGAAAGGTATTTATTCAACAATTTAAATCTAAGTGTTCGTACAGACAAACGTATATAGCTATATCGGGGCACAAAGTTTTATTACTCTTCGCGGTAATATCTCAAGAAAAGAATTTCTGCAACTGAGTTTTAATATATTATAAATTCGAGAATATATTCGATAGTTAATTAAACTCTACAATAAGCTTCATTTTAAGCTTCAACAATACTCAGCATACGAAATCAATGAATGTTTTTAATCAACACTTCAGAAGTATTCTAAATTGTTGAACAAAACAATGCCGGACGTGGATTTTTAGAGCTTAAGATTGCAGCAAATAAAATTTACAGAATTCTAATTTGCTGCATTAAATAAATAGTTTTAAACATTCTAATATGCACTTCGGTTTTAGTCTTTTTTCATAATCAAATACTTAAACAATACCAATCTTATCCTCAAAGTTTTCCTCTGCAAAGTTTTCTAAGCTCTCTCGTTTTTACCAACCCTTAAGCCAATTTCCATCTAAGACGCAAACATATTATTTCTAAGGCGCGTAACACTTTTAAAGTATTTAAGATTGTACATTTACATTGGAAAAGAAATTAAAAGTGTTAAAAAGAGTTGTCGTACATTTCTAACACGTGTTTGAAGCCAACTTTCGAGTTATTCCAACTAAATACTGAAGACCACCCAGAAGGCGAATGTGCGAAAGAAACTTTGTTTGTTTGTTGCCTTTTAATGGAAGCCGAAAGCTAAAATTGTTTGATTAAGCTGTGATTATCATAAGAGCTTTATCTTAACAACTACATTAAAGCTTTCTTTAAATTTTAGAAAATTAAAAACTTTGTAAAAATCGTAAAGTTTATTCTTAGAATCGGCACAATTAAAAGCAAAAAGATCTCACATAGAATTGCATCAGCTGAACAACTTTCAAAAAAAACTTGCAAGTTAATTTAAAGAGCAATTTGCAAGCAATCAAAACTGAATAGTTCTTGATTAAGTTGTAGTTTAATTTTGATACATTTTGAAATTAAATAAATTGGCTTAAATGTGATGTGAAGTGATTGAAAGCAGATCAAAGAGAAACGAAACTGCAATTAGTGTGTGAAACCGCAATTTGAATTGCAAATCAAAAACTATGTGAAGTCCAGTCGAGAGTCGAGAGTCGAGAATCGAGAGTTGAGCGTTGAGAATGGAATGCGGCAATAAGTTTGCCCCCAAGGGTAAGACCACAAATCGTACAACTAAAACAGTTGCTTCCCACAAATGGGGATGCGATAAACCGCAAGCGAAAAGATCCGAATGCGAATCAAGTTTAAGGCAGGCGCCAGTTTAAAGCTGCAGCTGCATCTTAAAAGGCGCCACAAGAAACAGAGAGAGAGAGAGAGAACACTTTGGAGAACGTCAACTAAATGCAGATGTGGGTCTGACTACATCATTCTGAGCTACCACACGCATATCCAATTATTTAAATCCCCAAAAAAATACAAAAAAAAAAAAACTGAGACCCATCAGCAGGAAACAAAAGGAAGCCTGAGTACTCTCATCTTGTGCCGTCTCGTCTCGTAATGAAATGTTTCAATCAAAGGCAGTTAAATAATTTAAATTGAGGCCCCAACCTGGCAACATGAACTGAAAAACTAACTGCGAATAATAAAAATATGATTACGATGTATAAATGCAAATGCGCACAGCAGGAAGCTGTTAGTCCTGTCTCCCTTTCCCTTTCCCTGACTCCCTTTCCATTCTCTTCCCATCTTTCCAGCTTCATCTCAGGCAGATGTTTCACAAAACCATGACAATTGCCAATTGCATTCAGGATCATCATACAAAAAACAGTAACCCAAATGATTGACTCTGGGGACAACTTGTTAATGGACAGAAAACATTCCTCAGCTCATCTCAACTCAACTCATTTCACTCAGCTGGGGTTTCTCCTCAGTCATGAAGCTCCTTTTCTTTCTCTCCGATCATATTCGTATTAATTGAACAATCAGTTCCTTGTCAACAAGATGTTCTTGCATAATTTGCCAAGCATGAAGTACAGTGAGTATTGACAGTAAGTGCACAAGTAAGGTGGTTGAAAAAGCTATGGAAATTATTCTTTAGAATTTACGAGAAATACTTTGAAATTTAAAAGGATGGCGGCAAATTAACCAATATTGAATTTTAATATTTCCTATCTTAAATAATTAGAGATTAAATATATTCATTGTAGGAGGAAAAAGCAATTTTTAATGAATGTTTCATTAGATAAGTGTGATGATGAAATGAGCATTTTTTATTGTTATTTTGTATTCATTTAACAAGTAAATAATGAAGTGTCTAATACAGCTCTTATTATTATAATTAATATGATTATTTTTTTTGTAATTATATGCATTTTGTTATATTTTTGCTCATAATCATTTTATTATTTCTCGATTTATTATTTTTTCTTTCTCTTATATATTATCTTATCATATTATGTATTCTTGCTTTATTATTTTTTCCTTTTCTTAAAGATCATAATCTTTTATTTTTATTTATTGTTTATATTTTTAACAAATTTACTAATATTTCTTTATTTTTATGTTCCTCTTTTTCCTTTAATATTCCTTCTTTCATTAGTTTTAATCATAGTTATTTTTAATTTATCATTTTTATATGATGTTTAATTTTTATTTTGTGTATTATTTATTATTCATTTAAAATGAGATGTATTTAAATTTGGTCTTCTACCTTAATATGAGCTTCCATTATTTGCTTGGTGAGGAGCTCAATATTTTCCCTCATAGTGCGGTTTCACTGTACTCGTGCGACCTCATCAATTAGAACAGATTTTGGACAACTGTCACAAGAATTTCGTCATCTTCTTTTTGCCACTCAAAGTACTCACACTCATACTCATACTCATTCTCACATTCGTATTCGCAATCGCAATCGTATTTCTATTTAGCTTTTTATATAGTATGGTTTTTTTTTGCGAGTGTTTTGTGGTTAAACGATTTGATTGCGGCGATTGTGCACGACAAACCGCCTTTTTATAGACATGTTGAAAACATTATAGCAAAAAAAAGGAATACAACGAAAAAAAAAACAAACAAAACAAATCAAAAAAGAAACGGAAAACGTAAAAAATAAATTCCAAAATTTCAGTGATTGGCCAATTTTGGGAGGTAGAGTCAATTGCAATTAATCAATACCAAATATAAACATAAACTACAAAATAATTTAACCTTTAAAAAGGCAATTAAATCGTTTGCGGCAGCAAAACACAATTGCTCAGCGCAGCTCAACGCAGCTCAGCTCAGCTCAGATACATAGCTCGCTATACAGATACAGATACTTACGAATAGGAATTGGAATTGGTATCGAAGTTGTTGTGCACATAAATTGTCTGACTGCAAGTTGTACAATTAATTGAAGTTGAAGGCTCAGCGACAACATCAACATCGACATCAACATCAACATCGGCAGCAAGCAAACAATTAAATAAATAAATAAATAAACGCCAATTACCTGCAAAGATACAGAAAACAAAAAAAACAGAAGTCGAATTAATGACCAGCGGCAATATATAAACAAATGCGAGTAAAACTCGCGGCACCTGCAACATTAGTTTCTAATTAAGCAATTCGAAATCGGATACAGATACAGATACAGACTTGAAAGAGGAATCGAGTTTAATCGCTTTTAGCGTTAAGTATGCGCTAATTGAACCCTTCTCTTCATTCCGGGAAGCAAACGCATTGGATTCTGATCTCAAGACATTGCACTAGGAGCAGACGTTTTTGTCTGTCTTTTGAGTCTGTCATGCAGTCAATCAAATCAGCTCAATGTCAATGCACTCGAGACTCGCCGCCGAGTGAAAAACATTTTAATCAACTTATCAAAAAGTGTCAGTCAAGTCGGCAATCAACATTTGCCGCCTGTGTGGTCCACATCGTCATCATCCAGCCTCGGTTCCAGCTCCAGCTCCACAAACTGACTGACACCAAAGTTAAGTGGCACACACTCACACACACACACACACACACATACTCGCACACACGAGTCATCCACTTTGTGTGTTCAATCCAGTTTCAAATGCAACTTTGCCACTATGTGTTCTCTGCATATCTTTGAGCTTGAAGCACGAGTACTTCGACTTCGCTGTGGCTCTGACTCTGACTCTGACTCTAGCCATCAATCTTATTGACACCGTTTTCAGGCCGAAAACAAAACCAAAATTCAGCTTCATCTTGCGACTTCCCTGCGGCACATTCAATGCAAAGACTTAAGAGTCTAGACTCCATCGAGCTGTCGAGCAGGCGTGACTTCAAATTGAAATCGCGCTGATTGCAAGTTGCCAGCTAATAGATCTTTATTTGCACAAATCCTGCAAAACTGATTAGTGCAATGCAGAGTGGCAACAGTCAATATTTTGTTAAAGCAGAGATGGCAAAAGGCTAGTTAGTAATAGCCTAACATATATAATTTAATTTAAAATTAACTTTTTACTATAATCTTTTAATTGGAATTTCTATCGTATAAGTGATATGTAATAATAAAAATAATTTTGGATGTTATTGAATTTAATTATTAAAATAAACATCACCTGTATCTTTTAGTATCTTTTGTGTTTTAATTTGTTATCTATCAGATCTGATTAGTGCAACGCACAGTGGCAACTAGTAATACTTTGTTATATGAGAGATGGCAGTTACTTTTAGTTTCTTTTACCTCTTCTATATAATCTTTATCTCATTTGTAGTAATATGAATACTTTTCAAAGAGATTTTTAATGTAATCATTGACATTATTTTTTAAATGCATTTTAATTTAATATGAGATATTTTTTCACATATTTTAAATTATCGTATCTTAGATTTTCATGGCACAATACCTGCAGAATAATTTAGACTGATAACAAGTAATACTTTGTTATGCAAGAGATGGAAAATCTATAGTTTCTAACTCATTACTACAAGGTATTCAATAAAATTTTAATCAAATCATATTCTTTTTTGACTTGTATACAAATATCAATTCCTACGATGATGATACAAATGATGATGATACAAATTCTATGATGTAATTTTAATGCCATTTTATTTTAATTACGTTCAATTTCTATGTAAGAATATTTTACCATATATGTTACCTCAAAGTAAACTATTTTTTTGTAGTTTTTTTTTTCTTCAAAAATATTTTTTAAGTTAATTATTGTTCAATATAAATTTGTATATAATTCTGCGTATATAAAGCTTGTCATTTTTAATGTCACTCACTATATAATCGCATGTGATTTTTTTTTTGTGTTTTAACTTTAAATAATTTTAATACATACTTGTTTCTTTATTTTTTAGTAAAATCTTTGAAAATTTGCAAAGTACGACTCTTTTTTGTCCCTCAGTATTTAAATTTTTAACTCGTGTCATATTTTATTAGAGTTATAGAGTCAAGATTCTTTTAAAAATGATGTATTACCTTGATATTTTTTTCAGAAAAATATCTTTCTCTAACATTCTCTAATCTAAGCTATTATTTTTTGCTATAACCCATTTAAAAGTTTAGTGTGAAATTCCGAAATGAAATCATTTCCTATACCTGAGATCAATTTTGGTTTTCTGCAGCTGACTGGGAATGATTGATTATAAATCGATGTTTACACAATTATGGTGACAACACTTTCACAAGACTCGAAATTTCTGCATAACTCAACGAGAGCTCCGAAGATGTGAAGATGTGGGAGGTCTCAAGTCTCCGAGTTCGAGTTCGAGTTGATGCGATATTATTTCTGAATAATAAATACGTCATTCATCATTCATTTTAGTCAATTGATTTACATAATTTGAGCTCAACGCTGCGATCGGGCCGCCTCAATTGAAGCCCAGCGATGCGGTGTCTATAGATTTGTTTGGATGTCATTCGCATTGCATTGCAATCGAATGAAATGGAATCGAATCGAATCGAATGGAGCTTGCAATTTAATTACTACAGTTGCAGTCGCATCAACATCATTATCATCTTGATCATTGCGTGATTGTCAACAGATGTCAACTGCAGTTCCACTCTCAGTTGCAGTCGCAATCGCAATTCCATTTCCACTCCCGACTCGAGGTCGGGTTTGACTTTCCAGTCATTCTGTTTGTCACAATTATTACGCACATAAATCGCAATGAAGCCGTAATGATCTCTCGATGATAATGATGCAGCTGATGATGAGCTCGCTGATAACGATGATGACCTTCAATGATGGACGCTTACGACTGAGACGTTGCGTACTTATATATCAACATTATTGAAACGAGCTGGAAAATAAACATTGCATATACGAGTATCTCTCTCTCTATCTCTATATCTTGCAAGTCTTTCTTACTATTAATACCCTGTAGTGTAAAGTATGCTGACTTTACGTTAAAGTTTGCAACACTGAAGTTAAAGAGTCCTACAACAATTTAAAGAATAAATATAAGAAATATGAATAAGCGAGTAAATTAATCTCCATCTTTCCATACGATAGCAAGTAATATAGAAATTATCTTCAAAAGTTAAGGAATATTACTTATATCAATTTAATCTATACTTTAGTTTATACACATATTGTTTAGTTACCTCGGCTGTCTTTGGGTATATTTTGTATATCGGTATTAAACTACGCTCAAAATATACTATAGAGTTTAAAATATACAATCTAGTATATTTTAAATATCGACAAACCAAATGTAGCCTTCGGTATATTTTAGTATTTATGTGGTATATTTTTGGTATATGTGTAGAATATGGTTTAATTGGAAATGGGTGGCGGGTTTCTCGACTGTAACATTCTTCATTGTTACTCTAATACGAAATTCCAATAAATATTTAATTGGACACTTTTCGTAATTGTTTTATAGAACTTAACTCAATTCCATTTCACATTCATTCATATAATATGAAAATTAATAAAAATATCAAAAAATCCATGCAGTTTTTCAGAATTCTTACCAAAATTAAATTCTTGAAATCTGTAATTTTAATTCTTAGTAATATTTTATAATATTTACAGCATTCTCTTCAAAACAATATTTTAAAGTTATTATTATCTAATAATTTCTAATTTAATAATTTATAAAATCAACAGCAAATATTCGACTCTTAATAAAAAAATACAAAAATAAACATATAATATATTTATAATATTTGATATTATTTTCGATTACTGAACTAAAGTTGCCTTATTTAGTACCTTTTACAGGGTATCCCTCAGTCGTGCTGCACTGCTGCTCTCGCTGACAGACAGCTGCGTGAGTTCATCATACGCAGTTATCACTGTGCCATAAACTGCATTTCAAGATCGCTCGTTTCTAACTGCTTAATACAATTTATTTGTATGCTCTCGCAGCTGAACATTCGAGCTTTATTAGAGCTGGCTCCTCGACGGCTCTCCAACAGTCATTCCCTTGTCCTCCACTCCCTCCTCTTCGCTCTCTTTATCTCCCCCTCGATTGCAGTCTGTGTCTGCTTCTCGATCAGAGTCGCAGTCGCAGTCTCAATCGCAGAGTCCAAGTCCAAGCAGCAGGACAAGCTTAAGCGCTGTTCGTGTTCGCTGTCAACTTGGGTGGTCTCAGTCCAGTGGCAGCCACAACAGCAATAACAACAGCAGCAACAACAACAACAGCAACAGCAACGAGAAGAGCGCGAATCTATATGGCAAAGAGACTCAAGACCCGAGACCAGAGACCAGAGGCTGCAACTTGCGCAACTTTTGCCTGGAGCCGAGAATCGACTTAATTTTATTATGCGCCACAACTCTGCGAGTCCCCGTTGCAGTTGCAGTTGCAGTTGCATGAGGCAAGGGCATGCAGCTTGAGTGGGCATTGGGTTTTTGGCTTGGAAGCACACATACTCGTAGATCTGAGTTAGACAATAGCTGATAGCCTTGTGGGCTCAGAGCGCTTGCTTGAGTCATCAGACTCGCCATTATCGCTCGCTGACATTATGAGACTTCAACGCATGCCCTTTAAATTGAGTCGCCCCCGCTTTCCTCTGTTGTTGACTCCTTAGTTTTCTATTCGCATGATTCCTTTTTTAGTATATTCAGTTAAGAATTTCTTGCCAAATATCTCCTTACAAAGTTCCATATTCCTCTCCTAAACTTCCTATTGTTTTTATGCGATTGTTCTTCTAGTTTCCTAGTTGTCGACACATCTATGAGAACTTTTCCTTCTTAAACATTTCCGAATTTCATTCCACAGTTTTCTCTTGTCTTTATGCGATTTTTCCTTATAGTTTCTTTTCAATTTGTCTACACATCATTCAGCACTTTCCCTTCTTAATTATTTCCGAATTTAATTTTACAGTTTTCTTTTGGTTTTATGCAATTTTCATTTTTATACCCGCTACCCATAGGGTAGAAGGGTATTATAACTTTGTGCCGGCAGGAAATGTATGTAACAGGTAGAAGGAGGCATCTCCGACCCTATAAAGTATATATATTCTTGATCAGGGTCAACAGCCGAGACGATCTAGCCATGTCCGTCTGTCCGTCTGTGTGTCTGTCCGTGTGAAACACAGGATCTCAGAGACTATAAGAGATAGAGCTATAATTTTTTTTTTGACAGCATTTGTTATGTTTGCACGCAGCCCACTTCCGCCCCCGCAAATCAAAAAAATCGTAATTTTAAGGCTAGAATTTTGGTATATACAATAAAAACTACATTAGTTATGATTCCTGAAAATTTGGTTGCGATCAGATAAAAATTGTCGAAGTTATTAAAGAAATACTTTTGTATGGGTCTTAGTTGCTTTAGCTGACAATCTGGTATATTGTGCCGTCTATGGTATATTTTGAATGTGGTACTATGTCGATATACCAAATATACCACTTGGTGTATCTTTAGTATTTTTGCGGTATATTTGGTATATTTTGAGAAGAATATCGTAAAATATATTTCTTTTATTTAAAATGGGTAGCGGGTATCTCGCAGTCGAGTACACTCGACTGTAGCTGTCTAACTTGTTTCTTATAGTTTTCTTTTACTTTATCGACACATCTTTCAGCCGTTTTTTTCCCAAATCATTTTCTTAAATATATAATTTATTTATTCTTTTTCTCATCTTTTTATTGTTTTAATCTGAGTTTTTCATATAATTTGACGCCTTTTCCTTTTTAATTATCTCCTTATTTACTTTGATATTCTTCTAAACAGTTTCTTCTTGTTTTTCTCTAAGTTTTCCTTACAGTTTGTCACATATTTTTACACATTTTTCTATATCTGGCCTGAGGGTTCTTCTGCAATTTTATTCAGTTTTCCTAACCTCAAATATTCTATCACAATTTCTTTACTTTCAAAATTGACTTCATTATCACATTCTTCTTTTTTCCTGGCTGCTTTTCGCGAATTTTTGAAGTAATTCAAAAGCATTATTAGCTTTATTTTTTTTCCTTGTCGACATATCTTAAAGCACTTCTTTTTGCTAAATATTTCCATATTTAATTACATATTCTTTTGCTCATTTTTATCTTTAACTTATCTCCTATTTGTTCACTAACCTTTCAACACTTTTCTTTCCTAAATAATGTGACATTATTCAATAGAATACTCCAAATGGAAAGTGAAGGAAATACTTCTGATCTAAAGACTTTAGAGTCATAGTTTAATCTTCTATACCTTGAACAAACTTCTCATTCTTTTCTAAAGTAGATCAAATCGAACTGTTTGCCAGATACTAGTCGGATAGTCTGTGATAGTCTCTGGCGCCCCTTTGCGGCACTTTGCAGCACTTGCGCCTCATTATTTCCGAGAAGAAGACTTAGAATCTCTCAATTATCGTTGCGCTGCAAACTGAATATTTACAGAGCACTCGAGGCCTGATGGCAACACGGTTTGTGCCACAGTTTTTTTCGTGCGTCGTATCGAGTTGAGTTGCGTTGCGTTGCGTTGAGTTCAGTTTGAGCCGAGTTTGAGATCAGCTACAGTCAGTCTCTAGTAAAGAGCGACAGGCAGAGCGACAGCTTCAGCATTTTTACGTTTTCAGTGTTTTTTTGTTGATGTGTTGAACCCGTTTATGTGGGTTTCCGACTTTACACGCAAACGCACCACAAACTTTTTTTTTTTTCTTTGTTTCTCACTAATCTCAGCTGATTTGAATTTGCTGGCTGGCCACACAGCTTTGAAGACCTTTGAATGACACTCAAGTGTCAAGAGATTATGAGTTGGCCAACTCCAAGCGAGCGAGTTGAAGTCGCAGTCGCAATCGCTGAGTTGGAGATGGAGTTGGAGTCTGCTCTGATTGGACTGGGAAATCGTTTCACATGATAATGAAGCAGTAATTCCAATAAGTGTGACTATCGGTTTTACTGCGGGCCGCACGACTGCGGAGAACAACTCATCCTCATGTTGATCATCACGAACAAGTAATTAAAGCGAAACAAGTAATAAACAAACAATAAGCAAGCCAAGACGCCGACGCCAACATATGTCTCAAAAGAGGAGAGAGAGTGAGAGATGGGGGGAGGGGGGGCTATGCAAAGCGGCAGCAAAAGTGAAACCACAGTCGAAAAAAAAATATATAAGGCAACCAAAAGCCCAGCTCGCTTCCCAATTAAACTTGACAAATGCGGTTGACCACACACACGCATCAAGCAGCGAGCATTGCTCACAGAATGAGACTCAGAATAAGTGAAAGAGAGAAGGAAGAAAGAGACGAAGAGAGGGAGCAAGACTGCGGCCAAGTGCATATCAGTTTTTGGGCCCTGCTGTCGTGACCAAAGCAAGATGCCTGCCCGTCACTCACTCGCATAAAATAATCAAAGCTCCCCCATCCAGCAGACGACAGACATGTCAACTGTATGACAACCACATCAGCAACAGTCACAGCATCAGCAACAGCATTAACAACAACAGCATCAACCACAACCCAACTCAATATCATCATCTTCTGCCCCAACAAATTCCTGCCAGCAGTCTCTTCACTAGACCCTCAGGCAATGATCCGAAAGGGCGTTAGTTATGTGCCTCAATTAACGCCAAAAAGCAGCCGTAAAACTCGCCTACAGTGTGACCTACCGAAACATGACTGAGGTTCAGATTCAGATCAGTAAAGCAAGCTGATTCTATGTGAAATATAAAGGGTATAAAAAGTGTGCTAAAAAAATGGCAACGAAAGTAATAAAAGACGACAAATTTATGATCCCACAAAGTATTGCTTTTTAAGTATCAATTGCTTAAACTACATTACCTTATCTTAAAATCTGTCTGTCTGTCTGTCCATTCATATGAAAGTTTTTATTTCAGAGACTGTCATAGCTAGAGCTACCAAATTTTATGACACTTTGTCTAAGTTCTGTATGTATATTAATTTCTATTTTGATTTTGCTAACGCTTCACTCAATTCAATAAAACTTATTAAAAGATAATTTAGATTGAGGAACTTTGACTATGAGTGCGATTTTCAAAGCACTAACTAAAGACAATCACCATAAATATCAAAGATGTTGTCAAAATAATCATTCTATTTTAGATTCTGATATGGCAACCTACTCCTATCCTATTATTATTGGTAATGCATATCAAAACCGATTCATTCAACTGCTTTAAGCTAAAACAATTAGACTCAACTTTGCTGACTAAGTCACACATTGTTTTAACGACTTGTAATAATAATAATAAAGTTAAAAAAAACCAACTTTGTATAAACGAAAGTTCAACTGGCGCCCGAATGTTATCAATAACATTATCTAAGTACTACAAACAGCGCTAATAAAAACACATTTCATATATTTAAGGTGAAATCTGCTCCGAAAGCAGTAGAAAGTATTAAATTACATGTGAAGCCACAAAGTTAAAGTTATTCTCAACAAAATGTTGTTTAATCTGAAGTTGGCAATCTTTAAACTTTTACTTAATATATTCGTTTTGATGTTCATTGAATTAAGTGGAGCAGTTTGGAGCAATCAAAGTAAATGTATCTGCAAGACACAAGCGATTTGTCATTATGGTATCTCAATTTGATTGCACAGCGAATGTGATACTCGCATTTGTGAACCAGATTCGAATTCGCAGGTGTCAGCGACAATGTTAAACTGCAATTCAATTATGCGCTAACAAATTAGTTGTTAGTTGAACAAATCTTTCAAATGGAGATCGACAAATCAATTTTTGAGAAGATATATATAGATATAGATATAGATATAGATATAGATATAGATATAGATATAGATATAGATATAGATATAGATATAGATATAGATATAGATATAGATATAGATATAGATATAGATATAGATATAGATATAGATATGGATATAGATATAGATATAGATATAGATATAGATATAGATATAGATATAGATATAGATCTAGATAGATATAGATATAGATAGATATAGAGATAGATATAGATATAGATATAGATATATATATAGATAAGATATAGATATAGATATAGTATAGATATAGATATAGATATAGATATAGCTATAGAAGATATAGATATAGATATAGATATAGATATAGATATAGATATAGATATAGATATAGATATAGATATAGATATAGATATAGATATAGATATAGATATATATATAGATATAGATATAGATATAGATATAGATATAGATATAGATATAGATATAGATATAGATATAGATATAGATATAGATATAGATATAGATATAGATATAGATATAGATATAGATATAGATATAGATATAGATATAGATATAGATATAGATATAGATATAGATACAATTCTGTATCAGATACATTTCAGACTGAGAGCAATAAATAATCGATTAAAAAGAGCTCTAACAAATGAATTGTGGCTGCCGTCAGGTTTAATTAGTTTTCAATAAATTCTTTGTCGACTTGTTCAAGTTGTTGTTCTGGTTGTTGTTGTTGTGGTTGCTGTTCAGGTTGTTGTTGATTTGTTGTTGTAGTGACTGTCGTTGTCGTTGTTGTTGCAACAACTGTCTGCAGAGTCATAATGAGGCTTATTTTGATTATTTGTTTATTTGTGTTGCCCGCTTGGCTTTTAATGCATGTTTATGCCCTCTGATTGACTGGCTGACTGAGCAATTGGCTGACTGACGGACTGAATGACGGACTCACTGACTGACTGACTGGCAGTCACCTCGTGCCAAAGATTGATCGCATTTGTTGCCGTGTCATAAGAAATAAATACGAAAGATACACACAGAGACAGACAGACAGAGAGAAATATGAAATACCTGCCCAGCCCACATTTTCAGGGGGGCGATACTCAGGCTCTCGGCATCGGGTATGCTGATGAATGAAGTCATTTGCTTGTAGAGAAATATTTTGACAGCTGTAAATATTGACGGCAAGCGGTAAAACATTCCGCTGCGGCTTTTGGCTCAGCGTCTCGCCTCGCCTTGTCTCGTTTTCAAATTAACACAAATGAAGTTATGAAAATGATTTTTATATGCCAGCAAATGCTTCGATTCATCTGAATTGATGTCGAATGTTGAATGTTGAAACCAAATGCGGAAACTTGTCTCGATCTCAGCTTTGCTTTGCTTTGCTTTGCTTTGGTCCACTATCTGGGTGGTCCCCGGGGCACCGCTGAAGCGAGCTCAAGCTTTGTCTTTGGCATCGACTGTGTTACGTATACGCACAGTGAAACACTGTGAAACGTCAATACATTCCGCAATTTCGGCATGTCGTTGGCCTCCCCACACAACCAGAACAGTCTCAGCAGTTGGTCAACCGACTAACACATACCCTGCATAAAGTTTACGAACTTGAACTGATTCTCAGCCCTAGCTTAACCGGTTTCTTACAAAAAACAACTTGTTGTAATCATGCGAAAGCTTCGTTTTATGTATGAATATCATATTTCAAGATCAACCAAAAATAGTCGAGTGTGCTGTAGGTAAGTGGATTTGACTGAGTGATACCCTGCGTTACAGTTTAAGATACTTTTCTACACCACATGAGAAGCATTAGAAATATTGTTTACTTTATTGAACTAATCAAAGAAAATTAATTTAATTAAATGAATTTTCTTCCACAAAGAATAGCTTGCTTCAAGCAAAGTTAGCATTTGATGGCACGTTATATATAAACATTGAATAACAATAATATTTGTATCTTTTCAATCAATTCAATAGCTAAACGTAGCATTTTTATATTGTTAAAACAGATAAAACATTCTGAGCAATGTTTTCATCGGTTTTTATTGCATCAATATAAGTTTTGATACAATAATGAATTTATTCGCTTTTATTGTTTAAGTTAGTTTGGAAATATGTATTCAAATAAACATTAACAAAAGATTTTTTAGTTTAATATATGAATCATCACTGAAAGATATATAGATAGAAAATCATCATTAAAGTGTGCTATACATTTTTAATCTAACTTTTTAAACTTAGAATGATGACAAAACTGAAATTAGACATTTTATGAAGTATGCGAGAAATGTATCTCCAATTTTGATAAGATTATGATAGTCAAACAGGTAACTTAAAGTGCTTAATGGAGTTGAAAGTGAAATACGCTATGTGTTATTAAAATATCAATATGTAAAGTTCTCACAAAAACGAAGATAAGCCATATAGGAGATAGACTTCGATACTAGAAATCAGAGGATCAATTGTTGTTGCTGCAAGAAGACTACGCGATTTTTTAGAGTTCTAAAAGACAAACGTCTCTTTTATATATATATATATATAAATTCATGAATTGTTTTCAAATAAAAATTATAAAATTATACATATATGAGCGGAAGATGAGAGCTTAAAAAACTTTGTGTTCTTATGTTGTCTTCTCTTTTACAAACGATAATTCCATAAAGTTTCTCATAGCTCTGGTTAACATAAAAAAAAGAAATAATTCTGTTACATTATAGACGATGTTACGATGATATTCTCTATTTAACATTTGAAATTTTTATTTAGTATTTTTCAAATTATAAAATTATTATGGCGGCAATAATTATATTTGTGTTACATTAGGAAATAAATTATAAAGATAAATAAAGTCGCGATTTATTCTGTAATGCAATATATATACTCGTATATTGTTTTCATATATTTACTCCTCTCCTTTCTATTAAAGTTTTATAAATAAATAATGGATAAATAAAAAATATATACGCAAATATAAAACAGTTGTCGAATAAATAAATAATAATATTGACTAGTATACTGCAGTCTTGTTGAGTCGTTGCTGATTACCGATTACTGGGTACAGTACAATTAACAGCATTTGCCTCAACCTCAACAATTTGCGACCATATCTGCGACAGGCCCAACACCAGCAGCAGCAGCAGCAGCAACAACTGTGACAAACTACAGCAGCAACAGCAGCAGCAGCAACAAAAGCAATAGCAGATCACATTAACCAAATGCGGTCAGCAGCACAGTTTAAACGACATTTTTGCTGGCTGATATGGTCTCGTTTTGGACCGGGAACTCTTGGCCAGGCCCAGAGTGGACAGTTTTATTGCCAGTGCGAGGCGCATGGCAGCAAACAACAGTTGTTGTTGTTGTTGTTGCAGCAGTTGCGCCTTAAAAGGCGCTACCAGTTACAGTTTTGTTGCAGTTGCAACTTGCTGCTTGCTGCATTTTGCAGTTGGCGATAACTTAACAGTTGAAATTAATTTTTGTCACTTCATAAATCGCGCCTCGAGCTGATTGCCATGCCTCTGACTCTGAGGCGTTGAGTTATGCTGCTTTTGACCCAAAACCCGAGAGCTGAGCATAACTCCAGCGAAAAGCAAAACATTCTCTCCTCAAAAGAAACACGCACAACAACGAACACAGTAAATTGTTAGACAAGTTTGCTGCCTCGCTTCAATGGCTCAATTTGCCTTCTAAGGCCAAGACAGTCAAGTAAGAGGAGAATAGCGAGGAGAGAGCGGGGAGTGGGGAGTGAAAAGTATTCCCACTGCGTCTATTGCCCATATCGTGATTATCATATGACGTGACAGCTTCGCATATGCGTAGTTATGAATGCATTTGGGTCATAAAGCATGTCCATGTTAAAGGCCCATTTCAGTCAGCATTGTTTTTGCTATTGTTTTTGTTATTGGCCTCTACTTTTATCGTCATGAAGTGGGCTTAAAGAAATTGTCCTAGTACTACAAAGTAAGCGAAGGCGCTCTTAAAGCAATTCCAAAGGCAATCAATAATTGATTACAGCCTTTAAAAAGTGCATATTGTCTTTGAAAAGTTAATAACAACGTTCATTAAATTAATTATTAATAGCGCTGCATTATAGTGAATCATTAATATAATAACTGCTATTTATTTTTTCTTTTTCAAAACTGTTTGCAGTATAGTATTTATGATTACTGAATTTCTATGCGATTAGATAAAAATTAAAGAAGTTATTTAAGAAATACTTTTGTGGGGCAAAAATGCGACCAATCAGGTTTGGTATATTTTGCACTCTATGGTATATTTTTAATGTAGCACTCTATCAATATACCAAATATACCTTTCGGTATATTTTAGTATTTTGCGGTATAGTAATTTGGTGTATTTTAAAAATATTACCGCACTTTTTTATATATCTACATAATAATATTTATTTATATTCAAAATTTATATTCAAAATAAAACTTTATGAGGAATTTGCAAATATTTTTCACTATAAAATGAAAAAGTTGTGTTTCATTGCTTGTTTAAAATACATTTGTAATTACTTCTTCACATTTTCTAATAAAGCTAAATTGAAATTTTCTTGCTTAAATATTCACTATTTAATTATTTGATTTATTTATTGATTTATTTTAAATATTTATTTTATTTTATTATGTATTTTATTTGTAATTGTAACTCTGATTATGACAAATGTAGTCATAACAAAGGTTTTAATATTTATAAAAATTAGGATTCCACATTTATTTTACACATTTTTTATATTGAATTTCATTTTCTTTATTTATATACCTTATTAACAAGAACCTAAAGGCATTATAGTTGTTACAATACATCAACAAAATTAAGTCGCAATTTATTGCTTGACATTTTGTTATTTTTAATTTTATCGTTTTCCTTGTTCTACATTTTAATCATTTTAATCAATTCTATTGCCTGAATTTAAGTATCGTAAAATTGTCGTATAGTATTAGCATTATATATATTTTTTCAAATAATTTTTTGGTACAACCTCATCAATTTCAAACAGTATCGAAAGGGTTTATTAAATATATTTAGTTTATCGACTTTTCTATTATGTAATGTATTTTATAATATAATTAATATTATCATTATCGAATTCAATTTTGAGTTTAACATTTTAAGTTTTTAAACAGTTTTATTATAATATTATTATCATTCAAGTGCTGTTTTTGCTATCTCGATTTAAACAGCAATTACATAATAGAGTAGTTGTATTGGCCGTTTCATGGCCAACAAAGCAATTGGGCAGCTAAAGTGCTTCGACACTTGGCCAGCTAAAGCTGGCTAGTTGCCACTTCAGACACTCATGCAACGCATGCAACACATGTCTGTGGCAAGTAGGTCGCCTGTGGCAAGTATTGATTCCAAAAACAACGCCCAACTGGGTGGCTAAGATAGAGAATGAAGATGATGATGAACCTAAAGATGATTTGAGGTTGAAGTGGCAAGGAACATCAATGGATGGGCGGTCCACTCAATCACAATTATGCTGCCGAGTACTAAATTATTTTGCTGTAGTTTCAATTGCTAAGATTGTGATAAACTGCGCAGTTTAATGGGCGAAAGTGGCTGAGAAATGCGAAGAGAAATGCTTTCAACGAAGAAGCGAGGAAAGAAAAGAATTTGTGCATCTTCTTCTTCTTGTTAATGTTCTGGTTTTGCATCTAGCAAATGGCAAATGGCTGTGGCCAATTTTCTAAGCACATTTTCCATTGAGCGCAAAAACTTTTTCCAAGTCAATTTCCAGCGCGGAAAATTCTTTTGAAGGGAAGGGAGGAGAAGAGAAGAACTCTAGGTAATTGCAGGCTGGCTGATGGGTAATTGAAATTCGTTTGTTTACGTTGTCATTGTTGTGGCAGCCACAGCCACAGCAGCAGCAGCCGCCGCCATGCCACACCGCACTCCACTTCATGCCTCATGCCACACCGCTTGCCGCATCGCCTCGCATCGTTTGTTGCCCGTTTGCATTGTTGTTGCTGTTGCTCGTTCTGGGCAAATTGAAAATTACTTAATGGTTCAGTGGCGATCGCTGTTGTTGCTGCTGCTGCTGCTGCCTCTGAGGCTACTGTTAAATGAGCGCCAAGTGCTGGACAAATGCGAAAATTGGCAGCCACAAGTTAGCCGAGAGTTTATCGAGTTTTCTTAGCTGTCTCTCTCTAACATAATTGGCAGCCCAGCAAATCGCTGTTAAAGCGCCTTTATCCCCCAAAGTGTTAACATTGCCATTTTAATAAAATACTCTACATGAAAACAAACAATTTAAAGCTTACATCAATGTTTTAAGTGTAAAGAGTCAATGGAATCCACCGAAAAGTTTCATTCACTTAAAGCAGTCAATTTTAAAGCAATATATTAAAGTCAGTAATAATAATGTTTGACAAAAAAAAACACTTGCTTTTAAACTAAGTTAATACATTATAAATTTTGAAAAATGTAATAAACCTCATCGAATTTAATTGCAATTTTATTTGGGTTTCAAATGTTTTTGGCTTTTCGTCACAAAATTATACAAATATCTACTTGAAAAGTCAATAATAAATAAAGGGAACTATACAAAATTTGATTGAAATTTTAATGTCATGATGTCAGACGCTTTTGACACTTTTTTCTCTTATATCACATTAAAAAATTATCAAAAAAATGAAAATCAAATCATTGGAAAAAAATAATATTTTAATATTTTATATTTTAAGAAGCTTTCGAGAACACTTTTGTTTACAACATTATGGAAATATATATTTTCTCATTTAACAATCATCAAAAATGTTTAAGCATGTTTACAGAAACTCTAACAAATTTAATAGCATTTTTATTTTCATATGTTTTCTATATGTTTCAAATAATTGATTATATATATATTTACGTTTACAAACTATTATTACAATGAAAAATCATTAAAGAGAACCACAAAAAATTTTTATAGAAATTTTAGCTTTCGAGAACACTTTTGTTCACGAAACTTTAAAAACATCGCTTTACTCCAATGAAAAAATCAATAATAAACCTTAACAACTTTACAGTGAACTTTACAAGCAATCCAAACCATTTATGAGCTTTTGAAGGCAAACCTACATAATGTTACTTTAACAAACTATTTAATAATCGACTTCAACTAGCATTCAAGGTGCTTTTCGAACATGCTGTTATCTCGTAAAATATTTAGTTTGAAGTCAACAGTTTAGGAATATTGTTATTATCATGTACATACAACTTTAATGTGCTTTTAAGTATTTTTTGAACTGACAACAATAGGCAAACAACTTTCGTTTCGAAGTAGATTATTAAGTCATTTATATTTATTGTGCTTTAACAATTCTGTAATAGCTTTACATGTTGTTTGTACAACTATTGCATGTAAAGTTTAACTTTAATAGTGCTTTTAACGATTTTTAGCTGCACGATTTTTCCAGCTGACAACAACAGCGAGAGTTTTCCTTTCTTTGAACATAACTACAACTGTTTTTAAGACACTTTCAATTGCATTCTTCATGTAAGCTTACGTTTTAATGTGCTTTCGATTATGCTTTCTTTGAAAACGATTAATAAAAAGATAAATCTTAATGGGCTTTCAACTATAAATATTGTAAAATCACAAGCTTACGTTTTAATGTGCTTTCGATTATGCTTTCGCTGAAAAG
This sequence comes from Drosophila kohkoa, assembly GCA_019972355.1. NCBI lineage: Eukaryota > Metazoa > Arthropoda > Insecta > Diptera > Drosophilidae > Drosophila > Drosophila kohkoa. Next base: position 3,155,316 of record BJEL01000064.1, on the reverse strand, counting down.
CTTTCAGTTTTAATAATGTTTTTAAAGCCAATTAATAAAGTGATTAATATTAATGTGCTTTTAATGATTTTCGAGTCTATAAGAAAGCTGTCAATTTTATAATTATTTGATTAAATAAATAAGTTGCTTCAAATGTATTATAACCAATAAGGAAGCTATCATATTTTACAATACTGAGACTAGTTTAATGAGCTACTTCAAGTTTATAATAAATTTAATCTACAATGTGCTTTAGCTCAAATATTTAACTTAATGTTTCCTTGAATCTAAAGAGTATCCATGTCTTAAAATACCAACTATTATTTATGATTTGCTAAAGACTAGAGTCGAGTTTCAAGTCAAAGCTTTAAATGTTAGTTCTCAATCTAGTTCCATGTGTTTGCTAGGAATTAAATTATCTTGGCTTTATCAAATCTTACGTCACGTCGCATTAATTTGTCAAATTAACACCTTTTAATAATATTTAATAATATTTCGTGTCGCTTGGCCGTGGCAATTTTTCAAAAGCGTCAGATTTATGAGTTTTATTTTGGAATTTTGTGTGTGCATTTCAATGATACTTTTTTTCTTTGCTGTCCCATTTTTTGTTTGCAGTTATTGTTGTTGTTCAAATCTCACGCTAAATCATTGTTTGCAGCTCCAACTCCAACTCTGGCTTTAGCTCAGTCAGAGTTTCAAGTCGAAGTTGGAGTTTGAGTCGACGCCATCGCCTACAACATTCATTCAAATTATGGAACCGCAAATGCGATCGAGATCTCGTTTTAGTCACGCTAAATTTATAAACACAACAACAGCAACAACAAAGAACTGCATAATACTTACAATAAACACACCTCAAAAAACCAGAGAGAGAGATGGCAACAACCCAGAGCGAGAGACAGAGAGGGAGGGAGAGAAAAACGCTTCGTTTCGTTTGGTTTCGTTTCGTTTTTGTGGTTAATTAGCGAACGCGACAAACCCACCTAAAAGCGTAGATTTATGCACTCAACTCTCGGGATTGGAATGAATACGAATACGACAATACGAATATGAATACGAATATGAGTATGTGTTTGAGTGTGAGTGTGAGTGCGAGTGCGAGTATGAGGATAGATGGGGCTACGACTCGGTTGACAACTGAGTGCCCGCAATTACTCAAATGGATGCCTGTGACATTAATCAGTGTAATGAACAAATTGCCGGAACAAATCGTATGAGTACACTCGCAAGTACACTCATAAGTATTCGCTTATAACTAGCGACAATGAATCAATAGATCATTTAGCAAAATGATTACCTAATGAGTACGTAGGAAAGTTCTGGTAATTAAGTATATACTTCATAAGATAGCAACTTCCTTTAAGGTTACTTTTCAACTTGCAGATTGGAAGGGATTTATTTGAAATCTTTGCAGAATATCATTTTATCTGAACATCAGCTGAATTTAATTCACCAAAAATGGAATATTTTTATTAAATGAAGTCATATTTCATCTTGCAAACAATTCGAAATTTCTGATAGGTCTTTTTTCTAATGGACTCTTGGAATGATTTTTGAAATCATTACAATTCTGATATATTCTTTTTCAATCTTTTCAAATCTAAAATTCTCTCGTCTACTAGAGAAATATATGTCAATATTTTGAAAATAAAATTAAAAAACGTAAAAAGTTCTAAAATTTGTCACATTGATTTCATTAGGTTTTTATATCTTTCAATGTAATCAGAAAAATTTATAATTTAAAAATTGTATTATATTATATACTCAATGTAAAAATGTATAATTTTTAATTTTTTTATTCCAGCATTTTATTGGATACTACTTTTTTCCACATCATAAACTTATGTAAGTCAAATACTTTTTTTTTTTAGTACTAAGCAATTTGGGAATGAAAATGGAAATATTTTTGGAGTCTTCTTAATAATAACATGTAATTCTTCAATTCAACTTAGTACAAATATTTTTGTAAATTATATTTATGAAATGAAATTAAAATTTATTATGAATTCGTTAAGTATTTATTTTTGAAATTTTCATCAATACATATATTAATTTCCATTTATTGGAAACAATTGACAATCATATACTAAAGTCAACTACTCTTATTATTTAACAATTGTGTAATTTTCTAATCTTTAATAGAATTGCTTTGGTATCACTTCACTAACAGATTTATCATCAAATTAACAAATTGATTAAGTATTTATAAGCGTTTAAATGAATGTCATATTCCAGCGTTTTATTGGAAGCAATAGACTTCCAATCATACACTTAACTCAAGTACTTCCATATTACAGTCGCAATCAGGCTTTTATCCACTTTGATTTACTACTTAATGGCAGACATATGGTTTGTGGGGCAGTGTTGGCTAATGACAAGTCAAAAGTGACTCTGCAACTGGAAGTGGAAGCGGAAAGGGAGAAGGGAGGAGGATGGTGGCAAGGGCAAGGATAATGTTGCCACATCAAATTATTAGGCAAACGATTACTCGAAAATTCTCTGCGGTGGCATAAACTAAATTCATGAGTGCCATGATTGTCAGCCAGAGAGAGTGAGGAAGAGGGAGAGAGATAGAAGAGAGGGAGGGAGAGAGTCAGGGCGCATAATGAGCTTAAGTTATGTTACATAAGCCATAAGGACATAAAAACCACTCGAGCAGACACTTCATGAGCCCCGAGTAAGTGCCTGTGGATGTGGTTGAAATGGATGGAGGGAAGAAGGAGAGGAAGAGGGAGGAGGCAGAGCATTGTGGGGTTAGACTACACACTGGAGTGAGGGTGCTCAGAGTGTGCTGTATTTATATGTATCTGTATGTGTGTGTGTGTGTGTGTGTGGAGTGAGCGTGTGCGTCCCTTTTTTTGGTGGTTGCAAACTAATGAGCTGCAGATTGACGCCACGACAAAGAAGGCAAAGGCAAAAGCAAAAGGCAAGCAGTCGGACGTCAGGGCGTCAGCGAGTTCTCTCTTCTGTGGTTGCCACTTTGTTTGCTCAACTGTTTACGAGCCACTCAAGCCACTCCACACATCCAATACACTAACACTCTATGAGTAGTTGAGTTCAGTTGAGCTGAGTTGAGCTTAGCGCAGTTGTCAGCAGCCTTGTCAGGTGTCTCACATTTGCTTTGATTTCCGCACTTTGTTGAGGAATTTTTCGCACTTTTCTGTTCCTGTTTTATTTCCTTGTGTTTCTTAAGAATATGGTTTAACCCTATAAAATGCTTATGCTTATGTTTAATTGAGAAGAACTGGCTTCTTAAGAGTCTAGGACTATAAGAACTTTCTTTCTCATACATATGTGTTTCATTTGATTCGATTTCCGCACGTTACTGGTCTTTTCCGATGTAGCTCTTACTTTTCTGTCCCTCATATATTTTTCCTTGAGACTGCTCTGTAGTTCAGTTATATATGAGGGCTTTTCTCTTTTTTTCCTATAAAATGCTTTACTTCTATGTTTATTTGAGAAGAATTGACTTCTTAAGAGTCTTGTTTATTGTAACATATAAGGACTTTCTTTCTCATACATTTGTGTTTCATTTGGTTAGATTTAACCAATTTGTTGTTCTTTTTCCGATGTAGTTCTTACTTTTCTATCCCTGTCTGAAGAAATATCTTTCTGTCTATCTTATTTGAGAAGAATTGACTGGTCTGTAATTGAGTTTTGTATGAGTACTTTCCTCATCGAACTTTTACCTTGTATTCTGTCCTGTCTTGTGCTTACTTGAATTCTAGTTTCTATGAGGACTTTCTCTACATTCTTTCTAAGATTTCTTCCTAAGTTGTCCTAGGATTTAAAATTCCTTTAAAGGGAATTTTCGTCAATATAAATCAGACTTTTTTGCTTGTAGACTTCCATTTAATTATTATCATGCGACGATGCGTAGTCAGAACTGTTTCCTCTGCAAAATGCGTCCTATTTAAAGTGTTCATTATTTATTCAATTTTCATCCTAATTTAGGAATATAAATTCAGTTTCTGCAATTTTTAATGCAATAGGTTTTCACCTCATTAAACACAGAACTATTTTCTTTGTAAATTGTGCATAGCTAATCAGATTATTATTTCTCATCACTAAAGTGTCTTCGAAGCTTGTAGATTATTAACTAATAACTATTTAAACAATTTTCAGTCTAATTTATCCGAATATTTTCAATAGAAATGCAATTTCAGCAATTATGGATGCAATAGGTTTGCTTCTAATCTAATTATATTATTATTTCTACATCTACTAACGTACTCAAAGGGTATCTTCGGAGGGTATTGTTAAGGTATTAGATATGCAGATTATTTTTTCTCCTCACTAAAGATTTCACAAGGAGCCTTCGAAGTTAAGGTATTATAACTTTTACTTGTTCAAATTTTTCATTCAACAAAGTATGAAATACAACTTTACAAACTTCTACAACTTGATGAGTTATCTTCACTTTATCCACTACTTAAACTCACCTGAACTGGGACGATCGCTGTAGCGGGTGCAATAAACCCACGCTGGCCACACGATGGGCGTGGAACTGTTTCCCGTTGATGTCGTTGATGCTGTTCCCGTTGCTCCTGCTCCCGCTGCTGCTGCTGCTGTGGCTGCCTCCTCGACACTCTTGGCGGGTGCTGGCGATGTGGCATTGGGCGACTTGACCAGATCAATGGCTGGCGCATTGTTCGCTGTGCTGCTGCTGGTTGCTGTGCTATTCGAATCGTTGCTGTTGCTGCAGATGTTCGCCAGGCTGCTGGAGAAGCTCAGACTCGGTTGCGATTGCAGCTGAACGGGCGCCAAGTTCAGCGGCTTCGCTGACTTTCGAGGCGCCTTCAGGCTCAAGGCTGCTGCTGCTGCTGGCGTTGCAGCTGCAACAGTTGCAGCCGCTGCGGCTGCTCCTGGAACTGCAGCCAAACGCTGTTGCAGACGGGAGCCAAAGTCGCCTTGAGTATGTTGTCGATGCTGAACTTGACTTCGCGCACATTGTTGTTGTTGTGATTCTGTATGTTGTTGTTGTTGTAGTGTTGCTGCTGCAACTGTTGCTGTTGTTGCTGCTGCTGTTGCTGGTACGAAAGCGGCTGCAACTGTTGCTGCATCAGCAGCTGATGCGGATGCGCCGCACTTCCAATGCCCAGCGCCGTTGCCGTCAGCTGCGCCAACGCATCCTGCCCCGTTGTGGGTCGCATGGCTGCCGCTGCCGCTGCTGCTGCAGCCATCTGCAGTTGCTGCGACACCTTGGGACCCCTTAAGCCACCCAATGGCATCACGGCCGCTGTTAAAGCATTCACTCGAGCCGCTGCCATCAGCTGCATTTGCTGCTTCATCAGCTCCTCGGCGTAGAGTTGGGACTTACGGAGGAATTCCTCCTGGAAACTTGCAGCTGGAGCAGCCATCTGACCGGCTGCCTCCTCTGCCTCGCTGGGCGAATGGGGCGTGGTCACGCTGCTGAATGCCGACGGTCGATAGAGCTGACTCATGAGCAGCCGCTGACGCGCTTGAGCGGCAGCCACATGCGATTGCTCCTGGCCGACGCTCAACACGCTGTTCTCGCTGCAACAGCTGGCGGCATCATCGAGCTCCTCCTCCGCATCGGGGTCGTCCTCATCCGGCGGATCATCCAGGATGTTGACCATGTGCTCATCGCAGGCGGAACTGGCGTCCTCCATGTCGCCATCGTCGGGCGGCCGCAGCTGTGGACTGCGGCTGCCGTGCAGCGGGAGGGGCAGGGGCAGGGGCAGGCAATCCGGATGCATTGCATCCGCTGTGGCTGTGGCAGGCGACTCCAACTGCGGCTGGAGTTCGTTGTTGTTGTTGCTGCTGCTGCTGCTGCTGAGGCTGCGCTTGAGGGTCAGATTCAGCGTCGGATGGCGACTGCTGGCCAGCGTGGACATAAGTGCAGCAGCCACTGTATGCAGTTTTGTTCTAGGGCACGCTGGTGGTTGGGGTTAAAGGGGGTCAGGGGGACGGGGATCAATTTAGCTCGCTAGCCCTGGCTGCAGTCTGATTTGGCCGCTTGCAAAGCCGTCGGCATTTTCACACACAAATTGAACACGCACACACACGCACGCACACACACACACGTACGCAGGCAAGCACACGCGCACAGTTGCTGGCTGCTCGCCGCTAGGTGGCGTTCGCTGCTTTCAAGTTTTCTATATAGGCGAGCGGCGAAAAGCGGTGTATAGATATAGATAATAAAAACTATTAAAAAGCGCTCGACGGTTGTGGAGAAAAACAATAAAAAGTGTCTCGCCCGGGTTTCCGCTACGTGCGCTCTGCCAGTCAGCTGAACCAACTGAAGCTCCCGCGAACTTGCAACTAAACGAGACGGCAGAAATGAGCAAAACCAAAAGAGCGAGCAGTCGCTTCACTCGCAGGGCCTAAAAACCGGAACGGCAATAAGAACAACACACTCACACATACACACAGTTGTCTCTCTCTCTCACTGCGCTCTCTCGCATTTCGAACATCCAATAAGCAACGAGCTGCGTTGCGCTTCGCTTGCGTGTGTGTGTGTGTTTGTGTTTGTGAGTGAGGGTGTGAGGCATTTGGCTGGCACACTAGCGTTGTCTCGCTCTCGCGAGCACTCACTCACTCTTCGCTGCCGTGGTCAGCCTGTCAGTTGAGGTTATGTTAAGTGTTTGTATATTTGTTAATTAAGTGCACTGCCAGCGTCGCTGCCTTCGGTGCTGTTTGCTGTTGTTGCTGCTCCTTCTGCCGCTGCCAACGTCGCCTGCTCCTTGTGCGCTTGTCTTTTTGATTATGCGCTGCAGCATTTAAGTCGTAAATCTCCAGCGTACATAAGTTTCTGGCTTGTGGCTGCGCATCTGCAGTCCTTTTAGTGGCATCCTCCATCCTCTTCTCACACACACACACATACACGTACACTTGTACGTGTGTTTGTGTGTATAACACATGCTGCTCCTCTTCGTGTCTTTTGCTTTTTGCTTATTCAATAAAATACAAAACAAAAAAGAAGTAAAATTGTTTCGCTTTTTGATGTCATTGTTGTTGTTGTTTTTTGTTGCTGTTTCTGTTGCTGTTGCTGTTGCGCTTTATAAATCACCACCACAATTTTGTTTCCAACATCTGCTGTGATTTCATAATTGTTTTTGATGCCTTTTTTGCTACACACATCAACACTCACTATACTACTATGTGTGCGTGTGTGTGTGAGCTTGTCTAATTGGCCGCCGAACATGTGCGTGGAAAAGTGAGGTTAGGTTTGCACTTTGGCTGCTGCACTTTGAATTGGGAGTGTGTATTCCAGCTATTCCAGTATATTCCAGTGGAATAGCAATGCGTAGGGCAGCTAATTAATAAGCCGCATTTATCTTATCCACATCGATCTCTCAAAATGGGCCATTAAAACATTGCTTTTAGCTCGTTTTTAGACAACATCCGTTGGCCATAAAATAGAAATTCCAGTGCTTTTATTTCTTTCTTGGTTGCTCGCCCAGCATCGCCCAGAAAGCTGTCCACGCTTTATTATCTGTGGCCGCAGTGCCACGCCCCAATTGCACACCCAATCCAGTTTAATAACTTTGTTGCCCCTTTATATACAATTTATGTACATTTTTTTTTGGTTTGGTGCCCAGGTCGCGGCCTCTGTTACTGATGCCGACGCGTCGATAACGCAGCCAACAAATTAATCAAGCTTAATTTCAGCTCCGATCACCGCACAGCGAGTGAGCGAGAGGAGGGGGAGCTGGGGGAGGGGAGGTAGCTACAATTATACAGCGATTAAAAGCGGTCGAGAAACCCTAGACACGAATTATGAATAAAATTAAACGCAATTGCTCAAATGTCTGCGCAATGCGAAATCGCAAATGTTTTGCCCCATTATGTTATACTCCATTACCCCCCACCGCACCACCGCATCCCCGCTCCCACCCGCTCTCAGTGTTCATGCGTTCCATGAAAAGAGACATGATTAAAGCTGCGCACGAAACGCTTTTCACATAAAAGGCGCCGCATCGTGGAGCGCGGCGCGCGTAAGGCGATCTCGCCAGTTAATCGCGCAGAAAATCTTCATCAGAAATGGACGGCAGCAAAAAGTAAAGTTACTCAAACTAAAATAAATACAATCAAAACATGAAGCGTACAACACAAGCAATAAGTAACGACAACAGCAGCAGCAACAACAACAGCAACAACAACAATAACAACAACAGCAGCAGCAACAGAAACCAAGTCAAAGAGACCCAAAGCAAAAGCAACAGCAAAAATAAAAGCGCGCCGGCAAAACATTACAAGAGAATCGCAGTCGCTGCGCTGCTGCTGCCGACTGCCGACTGCGGGCAGCGGGCTGCAAAGTCACAGCAGCAACAAATAGCATAATCGCAAAGCGAGGCGACCGGCGACGGGCGACGGGTGACGGGCTCCCCACACAATTTAGATGCGACCCAATAGATAAACTTAAAGAGGCTTTTATTTAAACAAAGCGCAGCGCAGTCTATGGATCCCCTCGCATACACACACACACCAACACAAACAGACACACAATACACCAAAAGAGAGAGCGCGACAAAGGGAGAGCGCGAGTTGACGCGCAAAAATGTATGTAGCTTACAAACAAGCAACATAAAGAGAGCAAGCTTAGCTTCAACTGTAGTCCAGGCTGAACTATTGCTTGCTCGCTTGCACCCGCGCTCTGGCATACGCTGTCGCAGTCGCCTTGATGGCAGGCTCGTTAGGCTGCTGCGCTCATTGTCAATCTTATTGGAATTGCATGCGATTTTTCGTCGTTGTTGTTGTTGTTGTTCGTATGCTTCTCGTTTGCGCTGTGATCTTTTAATCGAATCGTAGCATTTATTATTGCGATTGTGGCCGATTGTTGTCGATTGTCGTTTGTCGTTTGTTGCTTGTGGTTTGTCTAATGTCGTTTAGCAAACAATGGACATGACTATGTCATAAGTCAGCTTTACAAAATGGCTACAACTGTTGCGCAAATTAATAATTTCAGTTGCGCAATGGCAACCCCTTCCCCCTCCCCCTCCTCCTCATACTTCTTCTTTCCTTCACAACTGATTTAATTTCTTGTCTCAATTTATGTTTGTCTAGTCCATTGACAGGCAAACAACAAAATATGCTAACGTCTCGTTATTTGAATACCTAATAGACCAATACACACACACACACACACATACAACTGTTTAACAAACATGGCTGCGTGCTGCTCTAATTGCAATTAACACATGATGAAAGCCGTCGATTGCCCTCCAACGCAACCAACGATTGAGCTCCTCACTTCTCCTCTCCCTCTCTCTCTCTCGCTCTATCTCTCTTCTCTTCTCCCCTCTCTCGAAAACCAAACGTGGTTCGTTTTCGTTTTAGCCGTCAACAAAAAATCAATAACAGCCATGTGGAAATTGTATTTAATTGACAGCTAAACGATTTTCCACTTGCCATGCAAATTGATTCTAATTGGATGTGGAGTGGGACTCGTTCACTCGGTTGTCTCTGATTGGACTGAGCAACTGGCAATTAAACAAACGTACGTTCTAAAAGGGGGAGTGCAACTAATTTAAATATACAGTACACTACACTAGTGCCGTAATATTAAATTAATTAAAAACTTAATAATACACCTTAAAAAAGATTTTAGATGTGGTTTGATTTGGTCAATTTTTAAATCAATTAAAGGAAATGGAAAATTTAGATAACATCGATGAAATTGATTTAATAATTTGATAAATAAAAACGATTTCACAATAATACTATAAAATAAGGTAATTCATAGCACAATACAATAATATAATAATAATAATAATAATAATAATAATAATAATAATAATACAAATAATAATAATAATACAAATAATTAAAACAAAAGCGTGTTGAAAGTAAATTTTTGTTAAAATGTAAAGACAGTTTGTATTTATAATATAATTGATTATAGTATTTAATATTACAAAAAAATATATATTATTCTAATGAATTTAAAAAGAAAGAAACTTTCCAAAATTTCAAATACTTACTTTAATTTTTATTTCATTCTTAAACTTTTATTAATCAAAATATTCTTAATAGAATGTTTTACAAAAATGTTTATAAGAATGAGATCAGCAATTGTATACTTCAATCTTATTGGGATATGCATTTAAAGAGTGGACTAAAATTCTAATTGGCATATATCGTAAATAAACGTAATCGATTATATTGAACAAATTCTTTCATACGTTTAAATAATATCTGTTTACAAAATAAGTAAGATAAATATGCAATTGAAGTATTTATTTTATTTTATTAACAACTTTGAAAACATTTTATATAGTATAATAATAATGAAACAAATCAATAAATAAATTTCTTACAGAAAATAAATATTTTTGTTATTTTAAGCCTTTATTTAAAGTACTTCTAATGAAGTTGTATGACAGATGAAATGCCAAAAGTAATCTATTATTAAATCAATGATGGTATCTGAAGCATTTGATCTGTTCATTAGCTAATTGTAAATCACACTATAGCAAATCGAGGCATACGCAATATAATCAGTTTGACTAGTGTAGGGGAAAATGATAGGGGTAAATAAATGATAAATGTCACAATATGCACCCTGAATTGAATCAAAATGAGAGACTGAGTGTACATAACATATTTATTCATACAGTTTACATTCAATCAAAGGCTGCAATCAACTGTCATTAGTTGCAAGTTGTCGCTCCGCCTTAACGATCACTCTGACGCTCCATTTCCATTTTCAATTCCAATTCCCAGTTCCCAATTCCAATGTCATTTCCATTGTACTCACACACACACATGCGTGCATGTAAATATGTAAGCAACAAAAGAGCGTAGCGCACACGCGAATGGCAAACAAACAAACGCGACATTTGAACCGGGCAGACAATCAACTAATTACATATTAAGACAGACAGAACGAGAAAAAGAGAGAGAGAGAATGAGAGAGAGAGAGAGAATGAGCTTTGCAACCTCAAGCTTGGGAAAGGGTAATTGCAAGGCGATGGCCTGTCGTCAGTTGGTTGCTTCGCTTTTTGTTGTGTTGTTGCCTAAGCAAATAGCATTAAATTAAAGGTTAATAAATAGCACACATAACAGCAGCAACAACAATGAGACGAATAAGAAGAAGCAGAAGAGGAACCACAGGCAACAACAGTAACACTGCATGCGGTTAAGCTTTTAAGAGAGAGGCGCAGCAAGCAAGCAGTGCGAGAGAGAGTGAAGCGCAATATGGCCGACAAACCAAACAGAATGCGCTGACAGCAGCGCAGCAGCAGCAGCAGCGTCAGAGGCAGCGACAGCGACAGCGGCAGAATGAGCGCTCATGTGACATGGACATGTGTGTGATGGCTGCGCTGCTTGCGTGCATTTCTGTTATTGTCAGAGTGACTGTGTGTATGTGTGTGTGAACAGTTTGTAACGCCTGCTTATTTATGCATGTAGTATTGTATTTGTATTTGTACTGGCCTCGGGAGTCCTTTCAATTTAACCGACGTCGCGGCGCGGTCTATGCAAATGTCAATTGTCAGTTGGCGTTTATAACAAACTCGTCGTAGTTGTTGTTATTGTTGTTGCTGCTGCTTGTTTATTTGCTTTGTGAACAGCAATCAACTAATTATGGCTTGTTAAATTGCAGCCATTGAAATGACCATTTAAACCATTCAATTTCAATCGCATGCCCCTCCTCCAGCTCCTTTTGCTGCCTTCTGTCCCTCCCTCCCCCCTCTGCATGTCTGTCTGCCTCGCCTGTCTCATGTGTCAATTGCTGTCGTGGCCTGCAGCATGCAAATGTTTGATTTATCGCTGATAAATCTCGCCTCGTCTCGTATCGCTTTGAAGCTTTGCCTCTCTCTGCCTGCAGTGAGCTTTCACCTAGTCTAAGCAGCATCTATTGCCGTCCCACTCTCTCACCCGCACTCAGTCTGTGCTGTGCTGTGAGACGCCCACGCGATCTGGCAATCTTTTTCGACACATCTGGCCAGATCCTGACGCCTTTGCAATTTGTTGTACACGAATTGCAATTTGCTCAAAATTTATCGCAATTTAATCATCAGCATGGAAATATGCCAGTTACAACAACAGCAACAAAACTATTAACGCCAGACAATTGCAACGTTGCGGCCGCAGCGATGGTGATGATCTTTCCACCTGCTTCGACTCTTACAGCCCCCCAGGGCAGCAGAAACAACAACAACTACAACAACAACAACAACAACTGTTTTCATTCATCGCCATCGGAAAAAGCAAAGGTCAGACTCGGTCGCTGTTGTTGCAGTTGCAGTTGCAGGAACTGAGAGAGGAGTAAAGGAAAGAAAAAGTCGTTGCCATAAGCAGGAAATTTGCATTTTTAGCACATTTAACGGTCTTTGGGGCAAACAGCAAAAAAAACAAAAGGTTCAACGCGCACCAAAATTGATTTGTTCATGACGAACTCATTTTTGAGGTTATGCACAAATAAATGCTGATGCAGATGCTGATGCAAATGCAAATGGAAATGCTGATGCAGATGTGGACAGAAGGCAACTGATGATCTGTGAGCTTGTTAAACACTCAGCGAAAATTGGCACATAAAATGAAAATAAATATTTATTATTTTAAAATATAAGTAGATGAATGTATTTTTAGTTATAAAATAGTAAATAATCTTGTATTAATCTCATTACTAGTCACAAATTTTGCATTGGAAAAGCATTCACTAAATTCTGCACAATTGTTTGTATATCATAATTATATGCTTATTTGCTTTATAATCTTACATAGATTTACCAAAATTGTGAATTCCTAAATTCTGCACAATTCTATGTATGTTTAACAGAATTATAAACTTATGATATACATAGAATTGTGCAGAGTTTAGGAATCAACGTAAGATTATAAAGTAAATTTAAACACAAATACTTAAAAAACTTATTTTAAATTCATATAAATTATTTGATAAGATAGATTGCTAAGCAAGTGTAAGAAGAATTTTATTGAAAGTAATTTAAAGGCCTTGATAAATGACAATTTAACTAGAAACACTTTTGCCCAAAACGAATTCGAGTTCTGGTTGTGATATTTGTGAAAGTGTTCCCAAATGTTTCTTACTGGAAACTGTACTCAAAACGAAGTCAATGAAAGTGTTCTTAAAATCTACTCTATGACAGTTGAAATACCTCTCTTAAGAGTTCTCGCTTAATATGTTTGCAAAAAATGATTCTGATTTGATTCCCAACATATTCCTTTATAAAATGATAAAAAAAACCATAAAATATTCCCAGACAAGTCAAATTTGGAATATTTTTATATTGCAAAGTTCTCAAACTCAAGATTTTGATTCTTGGTCTTAAAATGCCTTTCCTTATAGATAATTCCCATAGGTTGTAATCAAAAACACCCTTGAAAAGTTCCCAAAAGTTTAAAATTAACTAATTTCATGCACTTTTTCTGAGAATCCTTTAATAATTCTTCACTTTTAATATATTTTTTAATGCTGAGGTAACTGAATATCTTTCTAAAATGCAGTTAAATGTAATTTAGGAACTAACAAAAGTCATTTCTTATTAAAGTAACACCTTTTAAAATTTCTCGCAGTGTAGTAAGATAACAAAGCGTTTGGCCCTCGGCTCCAGCTGCATAACAAAATGCGAAATGCGAAGAAATGAGAAATGTGAAAAGTTAAGCGCGAAATGCCAACGATGAAAGCGACTCCGATTTGCAATTAAGCGAAATGTTGCTCCACACTTAATGGCCAACAAAGAGTTAACGGTTAACGGTTAACTCTGAAGCGGTTAATTGTATAAACGGAACGAAACGGAATGGAATGGAATTGGAAATTAGGGTTAAACTCGTGTTCGAAGTTGAAGTTGAAGTTGCAGTTGAGCCTCATTAAAAGCATCAGCAAAGGGGCACAAAATGGAGGTTTCGACGTGCAAATCGATCAAACTTCGGCCCAAAGCTCATTTAACTTTTGCCTTTGCTGCTGTCCTGGCCAAAAGATGTCAACAAAGCAGAAAGAAACCAACACAATCGGCATTCTATTGCTGTTTGCATAGAACTAATTCGTGATGACAACTCGATGACAAGTCGACGATTCGATGCAACTGACAGCTGCTCAAATTGCGCTGCCAATCGATAAATCTGTCAAGTCGATAAATTTGTGTTAAATGTTAAATGTGTTTAATCCGAACGAAAGTTGTAATTTGTTATTTGTATTTTAATTATGTAAAGTTGTAAAGACTTTCGCTTTATTTGTATTTTAATTATGTAAAGTTGTAAAGTCTTCGCTTTATTTGCATTTTAATTATGTCCTTGATTAGTGTCTTTCAGATACCTTTCGCCTTTTATAAAATCTTCAACTGTTTATGATACCTGCTTTCCATTGCAATCAATTAGTTAGTTAATTACTGAATGAATTTTTATGCACAACATAAAGTATTTAGTATCCAAATCACAGTGAAGGGAACTTTTGGTATGCGCATATACTAAAAACTGTTTTAATTTGTTCGCTTTACAACACTGAAATTTTTATTAAGCTAATTTGCTTTGTTTAACTTTAACTTAAAATGCCATTTGCTTTAATTAGTTGGGATTGAGCTCTGCACATAAAAAGCGGAATTGTTTCCTTGCCCCTTGGAAAAACTAGGCAAAAAAAACGTGATTTTTGTGGGAAAACATTTCTATGGAATTTCGATTGTTTAAAGAAAGTAAAAGTATTGAGGATCACGCTTTCTGATTGTTGTTTCTTTATTTATATGCGATGGAAATTAGAAAATAAATATTTTGCATACTATATATTAAATTGCATCATTGTTAATGTTGCCTTTCTTCAAAGAGTTTCCTTACAATACTACAGTTTTGGATTAGCTTAAAATCAGCTTGAGAAAGAAAAGGAAATAAAATCAAGATAAAATTCGTTCATTATAATGAAATGTAGTCAAAACGTAACCCAAGAGATTAACCATTCTTGAAATCAAAGAAAATATTCTATAGTCAAGAATGGCAAAATATTAAAATGAACGTTTAAAATAAATCAAAACAAGTAAGAGATATCTACACAGAAGCAAACCATTTTTTTAAATTTGTTTAATAAAAGGAAAAATGACGATATTATCATTTAAATATGTTCAATTAGTATACCAAGAAATACGGAAATGTACCGAAATGTATATTTAGTGTATTGATATAACAAAGTCTGTCAAAAGTCATATTTTGGAGTCCCTAAAATCTAGCAGTTCATACGGACCGACATATATATAAAATATAATATATTAAATCTTTATCAGATTCTGCGGGGCCTCGGCCCTGTGGGATGTAGTCGATCATGGAGAGTCGAGGTTCTGCAATCTATCATTGATGGAGCGCAGACTTCGGGCAAAGAAGCAACTCTTCAGTGTTTGACTAACTATCTCCTGGAAACTTTTCCGAATCGAAACGAAGGTCCGGTTTCGGCGAGAGTCTTTCCTGAGCCTCGCAATAGGAGACAAAATAGAAGGCAGCAATTCGCTAGGGTTCAGCGCAACTGGGACAAACATAAAGGTCGATGCATCGGATCCCTGCTAGCAGGACCCGACGAGTCGGTAATGCCAAACCAAGAGATAATGGAACCATACTGGAGAGAAGTCATGACACAGCAGAGCCTTTCCTCTTTTTTAGTGAAAAGAGAGTACTGACTGCTGGGGCCTTTGATTATAAAACAAATATCTTTGCTTATCATAAATTAAGTTTAGTTTTGATTGGTAATTTTCATTATGTTTTCCTTTGAAGGAATTTTTTATAGAAAAAATGATACCTGGAAACCAGACTCGGAAACGCTAATTCTCTTTCATTTTTGACAAGTATCAGGAATATGATCCACGGATAAAATAGTATTTATAATCTTAACATTAGTAGGCTACTCAAAAAATAAGTCACACTCAAATAAAGATATTCTTCACCCAAGATTATGTGAAGCATTAGATTTGGAGCAACCAAGTTAGTTATGTTAACACTTGTTTTGTACACTATGTGAAGGCGACTAATAAATTAAGCTGGGAAATATCATGAACTTGTCGAGCTGAACCGCGACTAAAGCATAGTTAAGAGAAGCTGAAAAAATGGCTAACAAAAGTGGCTTAAATCAACTCATGACAACGCTAACGAAGCAGTCAGCAAATACCAACAACAACAACTACAACAACATGAGAAACAGGAGAATCAGCGTTGCTTAACAAACAAAACAAACTAGGGAAAATCGGGGCAGCGGCAACACCTTCTTCTTCTTCTTCTTCTTGCCAGCAAAAGGAGTTGCAAGCAGGAGATACATAGAGAGGAGGAAAGACGGCAGCAGAAGGAGAAGGAGGAGGAGCTCAAGTTGAATCTGGAATTGAGTGCAAAATATGGCGCAGAGTCGAAGCAAACCAAAAACACACATCGAGGAGATGGAAACGAAGATGGAGGGGAGAAAAGAGGAGCGGAGAGGAGAGACTGCAGCATGTCTTTGCATTGTGGAATCCATGTTAGTTGGCGTCCTAGGCGCAGTTGGCACGTCATGTAGCCAATTAAAAGCGAAATACGACAAGCGAAAATTGTGGCAAGCACTCGAGATGCACCCGAAAGGAGCAGGAGCGAAAGGCAGAATGTGGGGAACAGGAGTTAAAGCTGCAACTAAAACTGAAGCTAAAGCTGAAGTTGGGATAGTCAGGCAACCAAGCAGGAGACAAGCAAATCGCTTGCTTTCCGGCCCAGGGCCAACTTCAAGTCACGTTTGCCAAAAAGCCAGACACAAATCTATGGCTCGCAATCAAATTAGGCAAGGCTCCGTTCCTCCCCTCTCCACACCTTGTCCTCCCCCCGAAGACTGCAGCTTGGAGCTCCCAGCTCACAGCGTCATTGTGTGCTTCTCCAGCTGTGACCCAGAGCGAGAGTGACTGTCGAGGATGTGCGCGAGGGTTGCTAATTAAGTTGCTGCAAATGAGAGCCGAATGAGAGGAAGGTGAATGAAAAGTAATCAAGATTATATAGAATAGATAGAATGAAGAAAACTTTTGAATGAGAGAGGACTTCATGTAAAGTAATCAAGAATATATAGAATAGATAGAATGAAGAAAAGGAAGAAGAACATATTCTAACTTCTAGTCGAAGGCCTCAGCAGCCAGTACTCTCTTCTCTATTAAATGTAGTATTAATACAAGTTTTAATATAATAAAATAAAAATAAAAAATATTCTAACTTAAGACAGAGTTTATTTAGACTTTTTACTGATCAGTATCTGACTTTACGTTTCATGATGTTGTAGAGCTCATTGTAAAGTTTATTAATAATACTCTCGGATTATTGTTTTATGATTTATATTTTAATGCTTCAATGTTTTTTTCCGAAATTCATTGCCACACTCAGGGAGAGAATATAAAAATGTGCCAGACTTCAAGGGTTAATTTTTGTGAATCGAATGGGAAATGGATTATTCTTCTGACTATCACGAATCTACTTACCTGTTTAACCCTTTATTTCAGTCCGTTATCTGCCTAATAAATTCGTCCTTAAAAAGCATTAATATATTTCTAAAACTTTGCAAGTCAGAACTAATTAAAACGGAGCCTCCTTTTCTGTTCCAATGCTGTCAATGCGGAAACAAAACAAATTAAATAATTTGTGGAAAAGTCAATAATAAGTAGCATTTCTTCAAACATTTAAAAAATATATGAAAATGAAGACAAAAGCATCATTTAATATAAAAAGAAGAGTCAAAAATTTAAGAAATGCATAATTCTAAATCGTTATTTAAAAAAAAATGTATATGTTTGTCTATATATAGAATAAAGAGCCAAAATTCTCTTCACTGAAATTCCCAAATAAATGTTGAATTAAAATCTATGCTTCAAAAAAAAAAAATATATTTGTTTGGATAAAGAATTAAGTGGATAAATTCTCTTCGCTCGTTTTCGTAGCCACAACTTTACGAGCTGCCCTCGCAAGTGCCCGTCACTCAGCATATGTGCCCGAGCATCTACTTAATTGCGACCTAATGCGACCTAATCAGTGCATGAGATTTCAATTGTGGATTGTGGGCCATATGCTAATCAGGTTGCGTTCAAAGGTCACTCGGATTTACATGTGCTACATCTAATGGGTGAATAGAGAGAGAGAGAGAGAGAGAGTGAGAGAGGGGAGAATATGGGAAAAGGGGAACACATCTTGATATGAGAGTGTCAACGTACCGTTAACGAATTTCATTTTATGGCTGATGGCTTTTCCTTTTGGCCAACTGGCAACTGGCAACTAGCAATTGGCAACTGAAAACTGGCAATGGCAACCAGCAGCCAACAACCAGCAACCAGCAAGCAGCAACTAGCAACCGGCAGCTGGAACATTGGCAACATGACACCTCGACATGACAACAAAATGAGCTTCTGTTGCCTTTTTGCGATCGCAACAACAACAGCAACAAAGAAAACAACAACATCTATGACTGACAACTGCAACGAAGTTGCTTTTAAATAGTTAACACTACATGCTGAGCCAGAGAGCCATTACTTTGGGCCGGTTCCAATGCGTTTTGGGACTTCAAACGCACCAAATGCATGCGAAATCAAAATCGATGATAGACCCAAAACTTTGCACACGAGTCTGCTCGGCTGTTAAGTACTGAGTGATTGTATAAATAAATATCTAAAGTAGAGAATGCTACTACTATATACTGTCGCAATATTAATATCTCTTATTGCTTATGTATTTTTCTGCTTCTGAATTTCATCATTTGAGAAAGAATGAAATTAATGCTATGATTAATAATAATCTAAAAGTGTTTTGATCATCAAGGAAAATGTTTTGAGGACCACTAAAATAATTTTCTTGAAATTATATTTGGTTTTCTGAATATGAAGTACCCCTATTATCATATTATCATTTGCTCACTATAAAACCGTCATAACACACGATTATTATGATCTTAAACCATACTTTTTTTTATGTTTCTATACATAATACTTTTCTTGAAACAGAAAATATTAAAGTTATCACATTAGTTAAACAACGTATAAAATCGAGTATTTTTGTGACCGATGTCCATAGAGCTATTTTTCGGTTTATTAATCTGGTAATTTTTAAGTTTTTATGAAAAATGTTTTTGCGGATATTTCATTCTCTAGCATTCTTAACTACAACTTTGTTACTTGTTTCTATATCTTCTTGCGAAATAGAATAATATTCTAAGGTATACCATATATGCATATGCCAAAAACCGTTTGGTAGTTTTGTTTCTGCCGGACTGCTATTTAAAAGTTCACAGCTATATGCTGTAAATGTTAACTTTGAAATATTGCAAGCGATCACCTAATAAAAAGGAAAATGAAAAAAGAAACGTTATGTATTTTTGTTTCTGTTGCACTGCTATTTCAGAGTTCACATCTACAACATAAAGCTTTTTTATATTCCTTTCTGTTAGTTGACCGCGTGCACATTGTTTTTAGTAAAATGAAACATAGATTTAAGAAGAGCAAGAATCCGGTGAGATTGATCTGTTTTCCTTTTTGCACACGTACACAACGTTTGGCTGAAGACTGAAATAGTTTACTGCTGAATATAAGAATGTGTGAATATGTATGAAAATATTCCTGTCTGAATATGCTATAGAACTATTTTTTTTAATTTTTGGTAGCTTTACAAGGGAGTTGGACAGCCCGATTTAAAAATTGAGTATTCAAAAGCATTCATTCAATGTTTCTTCCTTCGCCTGTTTTTATAAGCTGTCACTAATTTATAACACTCATTTTGTCGAATTCAACAGCGACTGCGAAATCGAACAATTTTCACACCCGAAACAAAAAACAGAGGCGGACAGACAGTCAGACATCCAGGCAGCTGGACAACACTCCAAACTGGAGACGGAGTCCAAGTTAAAGCCACAGCTTGAGGCATGCAAAGCGCCTGCGTTTTTTCTTTTTTCTCATTTTGATTTCGACTCAACTCGACACTTTGGCATTCATTTATTCACAGTTGAGACTTATTCACATTCGCATTCGTTGTCTCAGTTTCAGATTCGGTTTCGGCTTTTTTTTTGTTAATGTTTTTCACATTGCCTTAATTGATTTTGGCGCTTTAACGAGGCGCTAAGTAAACAAACAGGTTGGCAGCTCCGTCTACGCCTTTCATGCTGTCTCCCTCCCTCCCGCGACGAGTTAATTGATCGCTGCTGTGCCAAAGAGTGCTTGAAATTTTAATTTGTCAGCGCCAAAAACTGTGAACAGTTGCAACTTCGTTAGACTTCGACTAATCTGGCACTGGAAAATTACCGTAAAACGCATCGAAAAGCAGAAGTGGCGAAAGTTTCCTTGAGAAGATGACCGACAGAGTATTATACCATCTTTTTTTTTTAAATATATTGTTTTCCATATTTGCAAAATTTCAGAATTGTCAAGGATACTTTTCACAAAATCTTTCCATCAAGATTTATACCAATTTCATTTGAATGGCATCTTCATTGATTCTTCAAAATCTTCCCCACTAAATGAACTTATATGAATACGAACCCAGTTATATATAGTAGAACTATGTAGACCAAGTCAGTTTCATAGATTTATTTCGCATGCTGAAGATTGTTTTAATTTAGCGCTTTCAATCGCTGTCGATGAAATGAACGCGCCTTGATCGAAGTCGAATCCTTAATTACGAAACGTATATAGACATCTAACGTATATCTATATGAACTATTGACTATATTAGGAGTATTAATGATACTATATATATTTCAATAGATGTATTTCTTGTTCTTGTCTTGTTGCGTTTTTAGGGGAAACAGTTAAAATCGCCTTATCCGCCATTCGTTATTGTTATAAACATTAATTTATTTTCATTTCACATACGATTTATATGTACTATGTATAATAATGTTGTGCTTAAGTTTTTTTTTCTTTTTCTTTTGTTTTTGTTTTTTTTTTACAGTGTTCCAAGTTTATGTCGTCTCTATAATATAGATTATCATATGAGATATTTTCTTTTGTGTTTCCATTTTAATTTTATTTTCCATTTTAATTGTAATTTTGTATGTTTTCTTCTTCAGTTTTTTCGTTTTCGATTTGTTTCTTAATTACCACAACAAGCGTTTCCAGTTTTCTTATTTAATTTACTAACAATAACTATATATATATACTTTGTTATATATATATTTTTATGTATACTTATAAAACAGACGCGTTCTGCAGATTCCAAAAGCATACTCTGTGTAGAGACTTGGTCTTCTGAGTGCAGAAGAACCGAGCAGAAGAACTGTTCGACAGTCGGAAAGTTGTAGTATGTTTATTGGTGAGAGATTTCGAGTCGTGATTTCACAGCTGAGAACGTCTGTCTGCCTATACATTATAAGTATATATATATTCTATATATGAAATGGTAAATAGTTGAAGATTTTTATACAGAGAGACTATATGCATAAGTTTAAGCTATTAATACTCGTTTGGTAAATTTTACATATCCGTTTATCCGTTTAGTTAGAGAGAGCTCTAATGTGTGAGTGTATTTTGGGAAGAGTTTTGGGATCTGGGAATGGGTTAAGAAATTTCAACTGTATGAGTGTTAATGTGTGTGTGTGTGAGAGAGAGTATTTCGCTGTAAACAATTTGTAAATTGATCGTAACGTTATCGCTACGGTTATCGTTATCGATTGAATACAAATACGCAAAATGGCTGTATCGATATCGATATTGTTATTGTAATCGTATTGGTTTCTCTTTTTTTTCTTTGACTGTGTATCGGTTTTTTGTTTTGCTGATTTCTTCATGCAAAAGAAGAAGAAAAGTTAAAAACTGTTAAGTACATATAAAAAATATTACATTATTCTTGCCATTCAATACATATGTACATTTAAGAGCTAGAGTTACGCTTCGATCGATCCCCCGATGAGCGGCTAGTGAAAGCTATTTATCGACTTACATAACTAACGGCTATCGACTATCGATTATACAATTTGCTGAATGCTGAAAGTAATCGGAGAAAACAAACCATGCAACAACGAGAGAGTTCAAATCTAATATATTATTTAGTTTTGCTTTTTTCGTATTATTTATTTATTTATAATTTTTATTTTTTTTTTTTGTTTTTCTTCAATTGAATTTTTAAACAGTCTGTGTATGAATGTGTGTGTGTGTGTAGGTGTTTAGGTTAAGTATACGCAATGTTGAATCGATTTTGTTTTTTATCGTGTTGTTGTTTTATACCCGTAATTGTAGTTGCAAATTTCAAATCAAAAGAGTACACATCACAATGTTCATCAATGGAGCAGGAGAGAATCGAACAGATGGAACCCAATGGATAATGCATGTAGTATGAATGTGTGTGTGTCTGATTAGAGTATTATAATTCCTTAAAGGGTCGTCGATATACTACATACATACATACATACTATATAATCGCTAGGTATGTGTGTATTTGATGTATATTAAGTACAGTAGTATGTAAGGTAAGGTACAATATACAAACATGCATTCAATCATCATTCGCATACGACTAACTACAAATGTATTTTAGAGTGTATGTGTGTGTGTGTGTTTGTGTATAGACAAAGAGACATTGGTTTGCTATAGCGGAAGTCTGGGGTTCATTTATTTTTCTCTCAGTGTATAAAGCTTTTTCACAAATGCCTTCGTTCGAGTTCAAATATTGTTCTCAACTAAAAAAGTTCCAAAAACACAAAAAATAATAATGAGCATAATAATAACAAACAAATCAATATTGTGTTTTGTTTTTTTTTCTCTTCATTTCTCCTCGATTTTCATTTACTTGAAATATGCATAAAGTTTTTTGTTGTTTGTTTAAATTTCTTGCTGTTTGCTGTTGTTCTTCTAGTTGTTGTTTGTTTTTTTTTTTATTAATTTGTTGTTTAAGTTGCATTTTTGTTTCCAGTTTTATTATCGCTTGCTCTTACGAAGCTAAGTTACAGACTAAAGAAAGTACAGCTACGTATATTAATCATACTTTATTATGCATTAACTTATCGTTACATACATATTTATGTATATATTTGTGTATATATATATCTATATATACGTGTATTTATAGGTGTATAATTAATTGTTTTTGTTTTTGCATTTTGTTTTGGATTTAAAATATGTTCGCTGTTGCGAAAGTCGCTTCTTCGCATTTACAGTTACAATTAAAAGTATTACCTTGTATAAAAATAATAATAATAATATTAATAATAGCGTTTTACATTAATAGTGTATGTGTTCGTATGTGTGTATTGTATGCATGTATGGGTGTGTATGTATCGATGCGACACATGATCGATGATCAGAAGGATGATCATGATCGATGTTGTCGCCTCGTTCTTTCATTTTGTGTTGCGTGTTCTCCTCCATAGTTAAAATAACTAAATGTAGTTTAATGTTTTTTTGTTGTTTTGTTTTTGTTTGTTGTTGTTTACAGCATAAGTTAATTTAATTTACGTACATTGAAAAATGTTTTCGCCCTCTCTCTCTCTATCTCGGTCTCCCTATCATTATTATTATTACAATATTATTACTATTATTATTATATATAATTTGTTTTTTTTTTTTTTCTTCTCTTTATATTTTTTGTTTTCTTCATCTTCGTTAACGCACGCTGCCTGCGCCATTCGAATGGGCGTGGCAGTCGATGCTAAAGCGCGTGGTTCTGAAACGGCAAAACAGCTCAAAAAGCCAACAATGCCAAGTGTTCTCTGTGTATGTGTATGTGTGTGTGTGTGTATTAGGTGTATGTATGCGTGTGTATGTGTTGTTGAATTACATTTTTGCTTTTTGCTGGATTCGCAGTACTAAACATATTTATTAGCATTAGCATTATCATTATCATTAGCATTTCAAATTATTATCAAATATGTACAGTTTGCTATTTAACACTTGAGTTTTCTTCTTCTGTATTCTGTTGTTTTCTTTTTTTTTTGTAGGTTTTTGTAGTTTTTCTCACTTGCTTTTGTTGTAAATGAATTTAATTGAAAATAATTTAGTTGCTTGCTGGCTCGCAGAGCGCTTCGATTGAAGGATAATGCAAGAGCTGAGCGCGATACTATTATTATTATTATTATATCCGATAATAATAATAATTATTGGGTTTTTATACTTTAAGTTGTAGTTAGGGGTTAGGCGATCTTGAAAATAAGACCTAAATCGTTACACACACATATCTAAAATTAAGCGAACTTTGTTATTGGTGGCTTTTCTCTCGTTTCGTTTATACACACTCCTCTTTCTCTCTTTCTCTGGCGATTGTGGCATCTGCTGTGTTTAGCAAACAAATCTACAAAGTACAATTTACATTAATAATCATAAGAGTTACTAAATCATCACGCTCAGCTCTCGCTTGCCGCCAGCGTCAAGGCCAGCCAGCAGACAAGAATTTTGCAAAGAAATCTACCGAGGATTGTGGGGAGCAACAGGCAGGCAGGCTTAGCTATATTCACACACTGTGGAATAAATGCTATATCTATATATATCGGTTCTATATAGATTGCCATCTAGGCAGACGCCTGCTTGCCGAGCTTCACCAGGCAGAGCGCACAGCAGCACTGCCCCAATGCCAGCATTAGCGGACTCGATCTTGCAGACGACGACGACGACGTTGAAGAGGACGAAGACGTTGACGAGGATGATGATGACGACGACGACGATGTGGACGATGACACCGTGGCGTCGCTGTCGCTGTGGAGGCCAGACTAAGCGAGGTGCCGCTGGGCAGATTGAGTGTGCAACACTTTGCTGCACATGCCATCGCCTTTGGCTGTTAGCTACCTTCCGTGTCTCATCTGTTGATAGCCGGTGTCGCATTCACTTGACTCGTCGTCGCACTTACACCTCCACCTCCTCCTCCTCCTGCACCGCTACTGCCTCCACCTCCTCCTCCAGCGGTTGCCACTGTTGCTCCACTGCCGTTGTTGTTGTTGTTGCTGCTGTTCGCATTATTGTTATTGTTGTTGTTATTATTGTTGCTGTTGCTGCTGTTGTTGTTGTTGCTAGTAGGCAACACCACGCCTCCATTGTTCGCAGTCGCTATGACGTGCTCCACCGTCAGCTGAGCTTTGCCCACATCCTTGGGCCCCGACGTTGTCACCACCTCGCCAGCCGACGACACATTGTTCGCATTGCTGGTGACCAGTTGCCTTATGGTTGTGGGCGTGCCACCGCCTCCACCGCCCGTGCTGTTCACCGTAGTGCCCAGCGGCAGAGTGCGTGTGAGAATCGCCGAGTTGTTGAGACGTCCACGCAGCACCTGCTGCAGACCAGCGCCCAGTTGCATCTGCATCTGTCCGCTGTTGTTCTTCTGCAGCGGCTTCACATTCAACAGACTCGTGTAGAGCACTCGCTTGTCGCCCGCCGAGACGGGAACTTGCACCGCCTGGCCACCGCTTGTCTTCAGCTTCTGGTGCTGTTGCTGCTGTTGTTGCTGCTGCTGCTGTTGCTGCTGCTGCAGTGTTGTGCCCGTCTTGTTCAGCACCACGGTGGTGGCGCCCAACTGCTGCGATGCCTGCGAGACGAGCTGTGCTTCGGCTGTGCTCACAGCACCGGCGCTGCTTACAAAGTTCAGCTTGAGATTGGCATTGGGCAGCTCCTTGTAGTGCAGCTTCTGCTGGCCCGCCGCATTGCTGGCTGCCACCGCTGCCTGCAGCTCGCTTGCCGTGGCAATGGTGAAGTTTCCACCTCCGGCTCCGCTGCTGTTGCTGCTCGTCAAGAAGATCTTGTTGGCCTGCTGTGGCGCCGCCTGCGACGTGATGATCGCTGTCGCTGGCTGCAGACTGTAGTTGTGATTGGCGGCAATGGCTGCCGCTGAATTGGGCTTCTGTTGCTGCTGCTGTTGTTGCTGCTGTTGCCCCGCCTGCTGTTGCAGATTCAGATCGGAGACGAGCAGCGGAAACTGTGCCATTTTAATCACCTTGCTGAACTTGGGCAATTGTTGCTGCTGCTGTTGTTGTTGCTGCTGCTGCTGTTGTTGTATGGCATCGCCGCCATCCTGCAGCGTCAGCTGTTCACCGCCTCCGCTGGCTGCCACCAATTCATCCTCGTGCAACACTAACTGCTGCAGCTGCTGCTTCGTCAGCTGTATTTGCTGCTGGGCCACCGCCTGTTGGCCCACTTTACGCTGCGAGAACTTGCGATTCAGCAGCAGCTTGTTGATGTCTGTAAAAAAGAGGAATGGGAAAAGTTGTAAATAACAGTTTATTCTCTTAGTACAGTTGCCTTTACTCATTAGAAGGGAAACCTTTTCAGCGCACTCTCACTTTCCGCAGAACTCGTCCTGCAGCTACCTGCTAAGTCAACCCTCAGCCCATCCTAAGCTGTCTGGCTGCTCGGAATTCTGAAATACCCGCGAAATTGCCAAGGCAGCAGCTGAAGCTGAAGCTGAAGTGATTAGCTGCAGCTAGGTAGTTGCAGCAGCTGCCTGGGATATTATTTGCTATGTCTAAAGCTATAAAGGCATTAGGATTGACTTGCTGTTGAAAATATTCCACGAGAATTCTTAGAATTTCGTCAGCTACTTCTACTTAAATGGCAAAAATATGCAAATGTAATCAGCATTATTAAATGTGTCGATTTTAACCCCTTTTAGTTAATCCGTGCGTCACTAAGAACGTGCTAATTTCGTCGATAAATACAGCACGCATCTTATTTGGTACTTTCTTGATATTTGCCGATGTCACCTGGTCTCTTTTTATACTCGCTACCCATAGAGAAGAAGGGTATTATAACTTTGTGCTTTGGCTGACAATCTTTTCAATACTTTGCATGTTGTACTATATCAATATACCATATATAGAATTTGGTATAGTTATAGTATTTTTGTGGTATGCTAATTTTAAAATTAACATCGCACGGTTTCAGCTTTCAGTATACTAAATATAGCCATCGGTATATTTGTAATATTTTTGGTATATATTAATTTGTCATTTTAAATTTAATACCACATTTTGTGGGCGAATATACCAAATATAATATGTGTATTTTTAGTATGTTTGTGGTATATCAACTCGGTGTATTTTTCAATGAATATCGCACTTTTTGGGGTTTAATATACCAATTCTAATCTTTGATATATTTGGTATATTTTAAAATTAATACCGCATTGTTTTGCTTTTATTGAAAATTGTTTGCGGGTATCTCACAGTCGAGTACACTGTAGCTTTCATGTTCAGGTTGCTCACACACTTTCATTTAGCAATAAATTTCCACTGCAAATTCTTAAAATTTTTAAGTTCACTTTTTAATTTTAGTCACTAAATTTAATACGCCTCATAAACTTTACAATATTTCTACCCATTCAAAACATTGTCATAACTTTACATTTTGCAGCTTATTCATAAAATCAAGCAAATATTTCCTTTCCCTCGCTATTTACCGGCTAAAGATACAGTCAAGAGCCATAAACACAATGAAGATCTTTAAGGACATTATAACTGGCGATGAGATGTTCACCGACACCTACAAAATGAAGCTGGTGGACGATGTGATCTACGAGGTGCAAGGCACCCTGATCAGTCGCAATCAGGACAACATTGTGCTGTCTGGTGCCAATCCCTCAGCCGAGGCTGATGAGGAAGGGAACGATGAGAGCGTCGAGACTGGCGTTGATATCGTATTGAATCATCGTCTGCAGGAATCTTTTGCCTTTGCCGACAAGAAATCCCTTACACTGCACTTGAAGGGCTACATGAAAAAGGTGCTTGAATTGTTGCAGGAATCTTCCCCGGATCAAGTTGATGTCTTCAAGAACAACATGAACACAACTATGAAGGGTATTCTGGGACGTTTTAATGAATTGCAATTCTTCACTGGCGAATCAATGGACATCGAGGGAATGGTTGCCATGTGCGAATATCGCGAGATTGGCGACGAAACTCTGCCTGTCTTTATGTTCTTTAAGCACGGTCTAATCGAGGAGAAGGTCTAAGCATCGACTGCGATTTTGTGGCGTATTTGTAATTTATCAATTTTGTTGCATTAAAGAGAAAAGGCTACATGGAAAAGATTTGTAATTGAGTGAGGTATTTAATTACACTCTCCCTATAAGTATGCTATGGTATTATTAAAATACTAAAGACAATTTATAGGGAAAAAGCGGAAGATAAGCAATAGAATAAAGCAGCTTCGTTAGGTTACTTATTCTGGATTGAATAGAAACAAATGCTACCCATTTTGAGCAAAGCAATGCGGTAATCTTATTATTTTGGGCTGTTCCAATACATTTGCTGCCGGCACAAATTTATAATATTCTTCAGCCTTATAAAATGGGTAAACTAATATGCATCTTTAAGATACTGTCAATATCTAAAATTGGCATTCGTTTAGAATGAGAAATTTAAAATCAAATAACAATTAACACCTTGAATTCCTTATGGAGTGTATAGATCAATATGTGCATCGACTTCTACATATTATCTTAAAAGTAGAATTCACTAATTCACTGACTGACCACTTTGCTTAGCCTTCTTCATTTCACTCCTCACTCATTCCTCTTTTGTCTGTCCATTCCACTTTCCTCCACTTCTCTCCTCTCATCTTTTCTCTCATCATCTCTCAACACTCATTGCTAAAATGCTTGAAAAGTGTTTCAACAATTTGCTACAATTTGAAAGCGCTGACAACGCTGACTCACCTGTGTTTTCGGGTCCATTCAGCTGTCGCTTCTGTGTGGGACGTCCCGCCCAGAGAATCTTATTACCCACCGCAGTCGCCGAGTCCGATGTGGTGCTGGAGAGCACCGCTGTGGTAGCGACTGCCGTATTGGTGCCGCTCACTTGACGCCACACATTATTCCGAGCTGAGGTGGTCAATATCAAGGGCGTGCTTGTGGTTGTCTGCTGTTGCTGTTGCAGCTGCTGTTGTTGCTGCTGCTGCTGTTGCTGCTGCAGCCCCGAGATGCTGTGTACCGCCAACTGTTGTCCGCTCGCGGTGTTGATGATGTTCACACTCGACGGCGTCGACGACTGCGAGTTG
This sequence comes from Drosophila kohkoa, assembly GCA_019972355.1. Taxonomy (NCBI): domain Eukaryota; kingdom Metazoa; phylum Arthropoda; class Insecta; order Diptera; family Drosophilidae; genus Drosophila; species Drosophila kohkoa. The sequence continues at coordinate 3,126,487 of BJEL01000064.1, read as the reverse complement.
CTGTCGTCGTTCTGCAGCTTTACATTCGACAGCGTAATGACCGTGTTGGGTCCGAGGGAGGTGCTGCCACCACTGGCGCTCTTCTGTATGGCATAGGTCACCTTCTGACCGCTCACCTGGCCGGCAGCAGTCATAATCTCGCCGCTGCTCGTCGTGTAGATCATGTGGTTGCCACTGCGTGTCGTTACAATGCTCTGCGATGAGATGACAGCGGGTGAGCCTCCTAATTCGCGTGGCATTTGGAAGAGCAACTGTTGCTGCGGCTGCTGCTGTTGTTGTTGCTGCTGCTGTTGCGATTGCTGCTGTTGTTGCTGTGGTGTCGCCTGTCGCTGTTGCACCGTCACGTTGCGCAGTTGCGCCTGCGCCAGCTGGTGTTGCAGCTGCTGTTGCTGTGGCGTCAGTGTTGGCAACGTGGGCAACGGACTGCTGCCCGTGTGCGGAGTGATGGTGACAATGTCGCCCACAGCTGCGCCGCTGCTCACAAACTCGGTGCGAGCAATCAGCTGCGTAGTGTTGGGCGCTGCAATGGTGGCAAACTGATTCAGCAGCTGCTGCGACACTTGCACTTGTTGCGGCTTCTGCGGCAGCAATTGCTGTTGGTGTTGTTGATGCTGCTGCTGCTGTTGTTGTTGTTGCTGGGTGGTGATCTGGGCGGGAATGCTGAGCAGTTGCGGCTGTGCAGCAGCAGCCACTGTGGCGTGGCTGGCAATCAGCGGCGTGGATGCTGCAACTGGCACTGGCGCTGCCACAGTGACTGCCACAGCAATCGGAGTTGCCACGGGGATTGGGGCAGCAACTGCCACTGGCGGTGTGGCTGCCACATTGACAGGCGGTGGGGTGGCAAGTCGTGCAATCGCCGTTGCTGATGCAGTTGCTGTCGTTGCAGTTGTGGTTGCCATTGGCATCTCCAGCGTTTCCAGCTTCACTTCCGGCACTGCGGCAGCAATGATCGGCAATGATGTCTCGGCTGGCTCCTCCTTCACCGGTGGCGTTTGACTAAAGAACGCCGCTGGACGTTCGGCCACCGTAAAGCTGGAGCTGCCCAGAGGCGTCGAAGTGCCACGCAAGTGTCCGCGACTGCGTGAACTGCGCTTCAGGTCGCTGGCATTGTTCGGCTTGCAGTCGAGCAGGTTGTCGGCATTCTCCACCTCATCGACGGCCGCCTCGCCATCGAGAATGCCGTTCCAGAAGCTGGTGGCCTGATTGAGCGCCTTGGGATCATCCATGCTGCACTCTTGCAGTATGTTGACCAGCATGTGATCGTCGCCCAGCAGATTGTTAATGTCATTAAGCGAATCGCCGCCACTGAGATTGAATTCCAATGCCGAACCGGAGCCGAGAGCTGAACCCGTGTCGGAGCAGTTGCCGTTGGCATTGTCGGGACTGCGATTGCTGCTGCCACGTGCGTAATCCAGCGCGTAGGCGGTCTGCAGCAGCTGTGCATCCGCATCGAGATCCGTGTACTTGAAAGCGCTGCTCATGAATTGTGCATCGTCGCCATCATCGTCCAGGCACTTGCCCAGTCGACTCAGCTCTATGCTAATCGGTGTGTCCTGTGTCCAATCGACCAAGGCGCCATCGCCGCACAGTTTGCCCGTCTCCTCCAGCTCCAGATTGCTGTCCGACAACTCATCCGTGGGCGTCTTGGGTCGAAAGTGCAGCCAATCGCGCCGAATCTCCGACAGCAGCTCGTTGCAAATGTCCAGCCGCTGACTTGAGGTTGGCGACAGTCCGCCCATGTAATCGTAGGCATCGTAATCGTCCTCCGTCACAGCCGGCGAAGCGCCTCCAGCGCCGATAGCATCAATGTGCAACTGTTTGTTGTGCAGTCGAATCACGTCGGGCATTTGGTTGAAGCAACGCTGCTGATCCAGCTTCTCCTCCTGCTGTTGTCGCCGCTGCTGTTGCTGCTGCTGCGCCTGCAACTCCTTCTTGACCGCCGTGTGGCGTATGATGCTGCTCAATTGAGCCAGATTCACATCATCCTCCGCCTCGTCGTCGTCCATCAACTCGGGCTGACTCTGCATGGACGCCGCTGTTCGCTGGATGCTGCTCAGCGGCTCATTGGAATCATCGGCATCGATTAGCTCACGCTTTATCGTCTTGGCCACCTCCTCCAGCGTTGCTCCAGCTCCGGCAGTGGCAATTGCTGCTGCTCCGGTTGTTGTTGTTGCTGCTGCTGCCGCTTCGGCGGCACGTGCGGCGGCCGCTGCTGCCGATGTGGATGCCACCGGCTGCTCATCGCGAGTTGAGCCATTGTCGTCGTCATCGTGGTTATCTGCAGTCACAGCATTCGCATTTGGATTCACATTCGCAGTGGCATTCGCGTCCGCTTCCTCCACTTTTATCACATTGAATTTTTCGCTAATGCTAACATTCTTATTCATATTACTACTACTACTATTACTATTGTTGTTGTTGTTGCTGCTGTTGTTGTTGTTATTAAACACGGTGTTGTTGTTGTTGTTGTTACTATTACTGTTGTTGGAACGGTGGTGCTGATGATTGGCGTGACGTGACTGCTCTACTAACTCATCGCAACTCATCTCCTGCTTCACTTCCAGCTCCGATTGCTGCTGCTGCTGCTGTGGCTGCGATTGCAACTCCAACTGCTGCATGTGCTGCTGCTGCTGTTGTTGTTGCAGCTCTGTAGCCTTGGACTGCTCCTCCGCTGGCACCTTCTGTGCCGTCGTCGCCTGCAGCGCCAGAGTCAAACGATGCAAGTAGGCGCGAGGCAATGGTCGCAATGGAGGCGGGGCAGCGCCTTCATCCGTTGCCATGCCACCTTCTTCGCTCTCGATGGCCGCACTCTTCAGACGCTTCACAGCATTCAGTTCACGCAGCTGCTGCTTCTTGCGCCTCAGTCGACGACGCTTCAGTCGCACTTCCTGCGAATTGTGCTGCAACGTCACTGCCGAACTGTAAGCGCCAAGCCGCGAGATATTCTCATCTTCCGACCACAGATCGTACTCGGCCTCATCCTCGTTCTCATCGTCATCGTCCGCCTCCTCTTCGGGCGCCAATGGCACCGGCAGCTGTGGTTGTTGTTGTTCCTTCTCGCAGAGCGGCTCCACTTTGACAACGGGCTCGTTGCTTATCGCAGCGCCATCCGCTGTGGTCGCTTTGCTCGTGGGCAAATCCACGACGGTGGGCGGGGAGCTGGGCTTTGCCAGCAACAACTGTTGTTGGCCATTGCTCTTGAGCGGCTTTCCGGCCTTCACCACACTCTCGAGCACCGTGTAATCGAAGTGTGACCACAGGTCATCGAATCGACTGGTGGCACGATCCAACAGCACACGACCGCCACGTCCAAGACGACGACGCGCAAAGCCAATGCAGCGAGGTCTGTGGGAGAGCAACAATTAATTTAAAAGGCTGCAACAGAGCAGAGAGAGGTGGGGAGACGCACCTGGGATAGTTGATCGAGGTGAGCGTATAGCGATACTTGGCATCAGGTCCAATGGCCGCCGCACCGGGCGGCAGCTCATCCTCCTGCTCTTCGGTCTCATCCGGCGACTCCCAGGGCCAGCGACCAGCACGATCTCCACGCATCTACATAAATAAACCGCATTTCATTAATGAAACCAAATCAAAACCAATTCCATTCTCTTCTCGATGCTTACCCGCAGGTAGTTACAGCTGACTTTGCGTCTAAATGCAAACGGCGCCTCCTCCTCGCTCTCGGAGCCCAGCTTGTTGCCATTCTGTGCGCCTCCACCGAGATAATCGTCCTCCTCGCTGTCCACATTCGACTCGACGGCCGCTGGCGAAGCGCTCTGGCGATGCAGGTGATGCAAATGGGACAGATGCGCCGGCGAAACACCTGATGCCGATGTGGCCAGGCCGAGACCCGGCAAATACTGTTGTTGCTGTTGCTGCTGATGCTGTTGGTGCTGTGGGTGTTGTGGATGTTGCTGCGCTTGGTGTTGCTGCTGCTGCTGTTGCTTCTCGCGTGGCAATTTATGCTTGCGCTTCCGATACGGACGCTTCTCCTTCCGACTGCTGCTTCCATTGCCGCTGCCTGCGCTGATGCCATCTGCAGCAAAAGAAGAGACAAACAAGATTAACATATAGATACAAATAAATAAATAATAATGCAACACCAATTTGGTACTGTATATGACAGCGAGAAAGGATCAAAAGTCTTTCTTTATAAACGTTCTTTCTTTATCCTGATTAACTACCTGATCTTTATGGTTAACCATTCAATTCAAATTCCAAACGAGACAAATACTAAATCACAGTCGAATCAAATGGTAAAACTTGCAAATTGATATAAGTAAAGAATGAATCAAGTAAGTATTCAATTAATTCTATAAAAGAAAACAACTAAAATTCACATTGATAGCTAATCATAATGTGCTCCGTTTCAGCCGATTTAAATATGATAATTAAATATGACATTTCAAAAATAATTGTTTTAAATAGATTATAACTTCTGGGAATTCTTTAGCTAGCAACTATTGTAAATTGCAAATACGAGGCAAATACTGAATCACAGTTCAAATGAAATTTTAGTCGAAGCAAATGATAAAACTTGCTAATTTATATAAGTAAAGAATGAATCGAATAAGTGTTCAATTAATTCTCTAATTTAAAACAACTAAAACTCTCATTGATAGCTAAACATTATGTACTCCGTTTCAACAGATTTAAATATGGCAAATAAATTATCTACATGTGACATTTCAAGAATAATTGTTTGAATATATTATAACTTCATTCTGGGAATTCTTTAGCTAGCAACTATTGTAAATTACAAATAAAAAATGGGAAAATTGCATATGGATATAGGTAAAGAATGAATCGAATAAGTGTTCAATTAATTCTCTAATTTAAAACAGCTAAAACTCTCATTGATAGCTAAACAAATGTGATCCGTTTCAACAGATTTAAATATGATAATTAAATCATCTAGATGTGACATTTCCAGAATAATTGTTTTGAGTAGATTATGACTTAATTCTGGGAATTCTTTAGCTAGCAACTGTTGTAAATTCCGCACATAAAAACCAATTTTGCACATTTCCAGGATAACTCGCAGTTGAGCTACCTGCTTCGTGGACTTACCCATTGTCATACTCGATGTGTTCAGGTACTGCGACGCCTGCGCATAGACGGACGTGTTGCCAACACCGCCAGCGGCCAAAACACCCGGTGGAAGAACTCCACCGGCGGCCAGAAGAGCTGCTGTGCCTGGTTGTCCGCCTGCTGTGGCGCCTTGTGAGTATTGATTCGTATACAATGAATTGTACACAGGTCTGCAAGAGGAACAATTTGATATTAAATTCATATTCACAATAAAATTACTTCATTTATATAAATACGCACCTTGAGCTCTTGTATTGCGCATTGAGCTCAGAGTAGACGGCACCATTAAAGTCACGCATCTCGACGCGTTTCTCAAAGATCTCTATAGTCGTCTTGAGATGATCACGCTTCGCATCCTCGCGTCGTCGCACCATCTCCAGCATTGTTGTAGCACGCTGCAGATCGCGTCTGTAATCATTTAAACCATGATTAGTATACAATTTAGTTGAATAATATTTAACCGCTTACCGCAACTTGAGCATCTTCTCGTAGGAGGCTTCATCGTTCTTGCGATTCTTGCGTGTTTGCATTTTCTCGGTGCGCCGACGAAATGCCAAATAGGGATTATTGGAGCTGGCGCCAGGTCGACTTTCCGTCTTCACCGTAAGTATCAGCGGATGTTGCTGTGTGGCAAACAAGTAAAAGAGTATAATAAGTCGAACTTTAAGGATATTCAGTTCAGTTTCGCTTACCATCTTGAGGCGTTTGTTTAGCCAATAATCGTACACCGATATGCTCGTCTCATCGTCCTGATTGAGCAGCGTTCTGGCCTCGTTAAGCGTAACAACCGTTTGGCCCGAGCTCTTCTCCAATCGATCCATCATCTGCTCGAAACGCAGCTCCGTCAACTGCAGACGTTGCTGCTGCTCCAGCCATTCCATATCCGCCCTGTCCATATCATAATCCGGCACTTCTGTATCTAAGCCCAGAGCTGCGCCAAGATTAAAGTTTTAGTTAGTTAAGAGATCTCTGTATTGAGGGGTTCAACTTACGTTGCATGTGGATCATTTGGCGTGGCATCTTGTAGTCGGGCGGATAGTAGGCATCGTAGAAGGGCTGATCCGTCTGCAGCACTTCGGGCGTGGGGATGATTAGACCAGTGCAAATGGCGCGTTGCAAATGATGCTCCTAATTATGGGGAAGACAAGAAATATACATAATTTAGAAATATGTTACACATCAAATATGAATATGGGTTTGTACTATTCTGTATTATTTGAAAAACATATTGGAAACAAGTATGGAATAGATCTCTTATTATAGTACATTTGTATTACTTTAAACTACAACATGATAATTTCATTTAAGCAATTCTTACATCGTAATTATATACTTTACTTTTGGGATAGTTGTTTGTTAGTGTTTTATGTTTAAAGGTAATTGATTCACCGACTTTAGCAACTCACCGACTCTTCCTCTTTCTCCATGCCACTTGGCATTTGGGGCACAGCGCGATTGATGGCCGAATACTCGGGCAGATCGGGCAGCTCCTCCGCCAAGTAGATGGGCATCTGCTTGGACGGATCCAGGTGACGTGCTCTGAACGATAGTTTCGACATTTTGTGGCTGTTTTTTGTTTGTGTTTTGGTTTTTTGGGGTGTTTTATTTGTTGTTGTTGTTGTAATGGAACGTTTTGCTGATAAATATGTGGAATTATTTGTTGTTGTTAATGTAGCTGTAGTGTTTGTTGTTGATGTTGCTATTCTTCTTGTTGGTTGCTGTTCGTTTGTTGTTTGTTGTGGGTGTTATTATTGGTGATTAGTTTTTGTGGCTGCTGCTACTTCTAAGTTGCTAGTTTCGCTATGCAGCGGCAACTGCCAACAAATGCCACTTGCAACGGCGGATTCTTGCTGCTTCTGCTGCAACTAACTGCTTCGACTCGCGTTGCTCCTGTTGTCGCTTTGGCTAAACACACTGAGCTCGTCAACAGTTTCGTTGTTCTTGTTGTGGTGACTGCTGCTGCTGTTGCTGCTGTGCTTGTTGTGGGTGTTGTTGCTAGCCTCGCGTTTGAAGCGCTTCTGGATGGAGGAGATATGCTGCTTTTAAGCGTATGCAACGGCGTCAACGTTAACGCCGTACGAGTCTTATTTGTTGTTGGTGTTGCTGTGTGGTTGTTGTTGCTGCTGCAGCTGCTGCTGTTGTTGTTGTTGGGTTGCAGCACTTGCTGCTCTACCTGCGCCTCCGACTGAGCACCGGGGCTGCGGTGGCAATGGCTGCTCTGCCAGCTAATAAACGCAGCCCCTGTGCCCGTTGCCCTTTCCGTACCCACGTCCTGGCTCCGTTTATTGCCGCTCTTGCTGCTTTTGCTGCTGCTTAGCTTCTTCTTCTTTTTAGTGACAACTGCAGTTGCAACTGCTGTGTATAAAGTTGCGTCCAATGCAGTACTTGCTGTAGACGCTGCCTCACTTGAACTGTTGTTGTTGCTACTTCTTCTGCTGCTGCTGCTGCTGTCGTCGTCCGCCGCTGCCTCTGCTTCTGCCGTCGTCTGCTGCTGCTGCTGCTGGTGCTGTCGTTGCACGTTGTATGCGAACAGCGCTGAGAGCAACAACAGGGCCAAAGAGATTAGTTTATTGCAATTACGACGACAACGCAGTGGTAGCAACAACAATAACGATCGCAGCAATTGTGTCGACGACATTTTTCACGTTGAAATCGAAAAAATTATGTGAATTGGCATAATTACGTTGATCAAATTTGCACATTTCAGTTCATCTTTATTCCTTATTAATGTTGTTTTTTGTTTTTTTTTCCTTGTTTCTTTACTATTCCTTTTATTGTTATTCCTAAATTATTGTTGTTGTTGCTCTTCTTCTTGGGTTTCCTGTACTTTTAGTTGCTGCAGCTGATAATTATCTGCAAGACAACAACAAAAACAAGTAAGTAAACAAATCCCACAAACACTCACGTAAACGTTCACTCTACGTTCACACACATGCACAGGCACCGACAACTGATAAAAATAAAATGCGCGCGCGGGAAAAATGTTTTGCTCTGAAATTTTGAATCGCAACTATACACACGCATATAACCGAACACACAGAATCTCCCACACACACGCACACACTCTCACACCCATTATTTTTGTTTTTGTCTTCTTCGGCTGGTTTCAACAACGTATGATCGCGATTTCGATGTTGCGCGCTATGTTGATGATGATGAATCATTTTCACTCTTTTTTAGCTTGCAATTAATTCACAATTCGTTGCGATTAAATCACATATACTTGTAGTTTTTTTTTTTTGTATCTATTATTGTGCATAGAACGACAACACCACACATATCACAAAAAAATGCATAATCATAGGATAGGCGAGTGTAGAAAAGATAGAAGCAGAAAAGCCGCGCCGCCGATGCGAGCGTAAAAAAGGCGGCATAAACAAACACACACGCGGCGAGTTCGCCCAAACAAACGCGGCGAAATGACCGAAGAAAAAAAACACGAAGCCTATGCGCAAAATACGATGAAAAAACGTAGCACTCGTTCATGTGAGTTTTGTTTTTTACATTTATTGGCGACAGCAGGGCTTTTCGTTAGCAGCGATATATTTGATAGCGTTTTAATTAATTTTTAACACAATTTACCGCGCTTTTCACACACCTGCACGCACAATTTTGTTGATAATTCGATGAAAAATTTACACAAATTTCACGAATTTTGCGTATAGCGTGGTTTTGCTGGAAGCAGTAATGGCGGCCACAGCCGAAGACTAACGACGACGCCCAGCACTCCTAGGCCGCGAATTGTTAGTTATTGTCGTCGGCGTTGAGAGCAACGGCTTCGAAACTACGAACATAAATTTTATTTACACAGTGACTAATAAAGCAAATAATGCATGCTAAAAAATTAATTAAGCACTACAAATTAATTATTTATGTTAATTAAGCGCGTTGCACACATAAAAATAATAAATATCGGTATAGTGAGCAACGGCGTCAATTAAGATTAACACGGCATAGAACTCTGCGACTCCGAAGCGTGCACCAGTGTCGCCCTCTAGCGAGCTGCACACGAACGAGTGGCAAACGCACCGAAAAGTTTTTTTTCACAAACAAGAAAATCGATTTACATTTTTCACGCACATTCTTTTGCACTAAATTTGACTTTATCACGTCAGAATTGGGTGGAAATCATGTGCTTTCACTGTATTTTCGTTTTCCGCAGCGATATTAGCAATATTTTGACAGTTTCGTCAACAAAAACGTTTAAAATTGTTTTTCTTCTGCGGACACGTTTTTACTTAATGGCGGGCGGCCATCACGAATTGATACTAAAGTGTTTTCGGAGTTGAACGCTCGTCGTAAAGCTGTGGAAATTATTTTGGGTCGCTCAAATTGCGTTGCATTTGATGAATTCGAATGGGGTTTTTGCTAAAATTTGTAGAAAATAATTCTAAAATTAATGCATACAATGGGAACATAAACACATTCGCCTGGAATTGTTTAAATTGTTATTACCAACACCAATACCTTGTCAGCGTGTAATAACAAGCGTACGATATGGCAACAACAACAATAACATAACCTTGCTGTACGTCAAACAGCGATAGCAATATAAAATTTCTGTTATTTAACAGCGATTAATAATTAATTCGTAAACATGTCCGTTACTACTTAATTTATTTATTTTTTTAATTTAATCGAGATGCAAATAAAAAACATATTTTTCATTTTTTAATGTCATCGGATTTATAAAGCACAGCTGTCCTAAATAAATATTCATAATAATCAACTGTTAACGCAGTTTGTCGTCTCCAAATGTTAATGGCAGCGCCACAGAAACGTATTTCGGTTTCTCCACAAAAATTATGAATTGCGGGTAAGGAAATTGCATTTAATTAAGATTATAAACAATAATTCATTTGATATTTTGACTTTATTGCGGTTGTTTTTTGTAAACTGTCTATCGATTATCACGATGGGAATATCGAATCTGCTAGTTAACATTGCGTACAACAGGGCTGCCGACTCGATAACGATAAACAGGTACGATAAATGTACAGTTTAGGAAATTTTGATAAGCGTTAAATTTGAATTTCCAATTTTGTGTTGACGGTATTTGAGTAATCTGCTTAAGCATCTACAATAACAACAACGAAATTTACATTTAATGTGCTTTATTTGTAAATTATGAAAGTTGTTTGGTAATTATCTTAATTTCCAACAATTTTGCTAATAATATTTTTAAATTATATTTGGTGATATTTCTCATATTATTTATTTATAATCTTGCCGCGTATAATTAGGTATAGTAATTGAACTTTATACATCCAAGAAGTAGAATAAATCTAGTGCGTTTAGATTAATATAGTGCTCAAAGAGTGACCTGATAATAATGCTAAATAATGTCTTGAGGAACACTTATAGAATAGTGTATGTAATTGCTGTTTCAGTTTCGGGTATTGTCTTAAAAAGTATTAAGAATTTAAAAGTTATTTCTTGATGTGTAATTTAATTGATTACATTTATAATGTTTAATACTAATCAATAACTTAATTAAGGGTATCGCAAATTTTTTCGGAAGATTTAAGGCTGGCTTAAACGAAAAGCTGAGCAATATGAAACATAAAAAAAAAATGAAAGCATATTTATGCTCGTACTAAAATATATTGTATATGTTGTATGTGTGTAATTGCTTATTGGAAGAAAGAAATTGGAAAGCTTTATTGTCAAATAGCCCTCGAAAAGCACATTTAAAATAAGCCTCAAAGCTTTGTCTTCACTTGTTGATCTATTTGCCGGTTAACATTTGTTTCCATCGCCGCTTCCTGCCACGTTTGCTGTTGTTGCTGCTGCTGATGCTGCGGCGATGTTGCTGCTAGAGATGTTGTTGCTGCTGCTGTTGCTGCTGATGATGATGCTGCTGCTGTTGGTGTTGGCGGTTACGGCAAAGACGTACACATTTATACAGTAACTTGAAGGCTGGCCCTGTGGCCGAGTGCGCTTGCCTCGCACTATTGATAGCATGACTGACGACACACATTTGACACGCACACACGGGCACAGGGCCGTGCCGACTGGACGCAGTTGCTCGGAAATGGGCGCGCGCAGTTATGTCCACAATCGGGTGACAATCGGTTTGGCAATCGATTGTGGAGCAGCTGTCGCGCCATTGCGGCTACTGTCATGGTATGCGATGGCGTACATGATGAAAAAATTTAAGTCAGACAGTGGTGGCGTATGTGAAAAAGCACCATTAGCGTATATATTGTTGTTTTGTAATTGTAATGGAAGCGCCTTTCGCGTGAGTAGGCTACAGCGCAAGGAGTGGGAGGTGACAGAGACAAAGAGAGAGAGAGAGAGTTGAAGAGCAGCAGCTGCGAGAGAGCTTTTTGACATTTCGACTGCAGCGCCTGTGCAGCTGTTGTTATACTGACCCACTGACCGAGGGATGGAGAGAGACGGAAAGCGACTGTTTTGGTTGGGCAAACTGAACGCAGGCCTTTGTTATACTATACGGGATGTACAATATGATAGTATTAGTGTTTATGCATATGTGCGTGAGATGTTGCTGTTATTGTTGTTGTTGTTTTTGCTGCTGTGCCGAGTAGTTGAGAGATTGTGCTTTATCAAAAATCATACAAATCATACAAGAAATTATGATCCAACGAAAGCTGCGCGCTCTGCGTTTGTGGCTTAAGGGGGGCGGGCGAAGAGGGACTTGGACATAATACTCGTACTTAGGCGCTTCTGAATGAACTCAACTAAGAAAACAAAATAAAAGGAAATGTTGGTTTTTCTTGAGTTCGTTTTTGTTTTTTTTTCTTTTCGTCTTTTTTGTTTTTGTTTTGTTGGTTTTCTTCTTTTTTTTTTTGTTTTGCAATATTCATCAACCAATACCAATATCATTGAAATATTAACTGTTATATTGGTAAAGTCTTTGATATTAATTTAGTGCTTTTTGTATTGTGAGGAATCTATGGATGTGGCTCCAAAATGGGTCTGAACTCGCCTAACACTCGCATCCTGCTATTGTATTGTATAACAGTAGTCACGATTTTATGGAAATTGGTTTTGTGCTTGTAGATCAGTTAAAAGTGGTTCGGTTTTTGTATTTGTTTTGTTTTATTTTTCGTTTTTTTGAGTGGTTGGATATGCACTTGAAACTAAAGAAGCGGATCAAACTGTCTGCCAAGCCCATGAATATATATACATTTTGTGGTCTATATGGTCTATGGTCCTTTCATGCTGACTCAAGAAACTATATTGTATGTATGTACATCCCTTGTTTTGATGTGATATCCCAATCTCAGAGTCACGAGTGCATATCCCAGTTATGGAAAGTGTGGCTTGTTTTGTTGTGTGGTTACTACGGAAGAAGTGTCTAGTTCTATGTTTTATATTTGTTTGTGGAAAATATTAGAAAAGAAAAAGAATTTGTAAAGTAAATATTTATAGAGAGAGATAGAAATATGTATACAGATAAAGATAAATAGATAAAGAGTTTTAGAGAAAGATATAGAAAGAGAAATAGATCAGAGATAGAGAGAGATGGTTTTGTTTTTTTTTTAACTACAAAAAGTACTAAACTAAAATGATATTTTTCATTTTTTTTTGCACTACAAATCTGTGTGTGGTGATTGCATTAAATTTGGTATTTTGTTTTTGTTTTGTTTTTTGATAGAAACTGGAAAACGCATTAACTTTCAATCAAATACTGGTTATAAGAATATTGTCCACATTCACAAACCGAAATTGGTTATTTATATAGTATATATATTGATATATATGTTAATGTTAGTATATATATGATAGAGTCAAATAAACCAACATACCAGAAAGTAACTCAAACACAAACTCAACTCAAACGAAAACGAAAACCGAAAATCGAACAATACTAGAAACGAAACGAATATATATGGGGAATAATAGGGTTGCCAAGTGTAAAGAGTTATACAAATCTCTGGGGTGTAATGGAGTAGTGCATGTACTTAGTAACAACTACAAGTATTGTATATATTTATGTTTATATGTAGGCCAGGTATCATCGCTTGAGCCAGGGGCAACGAAATCGTAATCGTAATCGTAATCGATATCGAAATGAGAAGAATATGGTGCAGAGGAGAAAGGCCCGTTGAACTTACCTTTCGATAGATGATGAAAGAGCACGACTGGGCGAACGATCAGTTATCGGCCATCGGTTATCGATGATCGTTATCAGTTATCGGTTATCGGGGACTATTGAGATACGAGAGAACATGCGTCACGCTTGGACGGAGATGAGTTTTGATACAAGTATTTTATATATTAAGCATGTCCTAGGGTTGCTGATTGTTATATTGTTGTTGTTATTGTTGTTGTTATTTATACAAGAGTAATTAATTAGTTGAGCAAATAGTTAGTAACTAAAAGCCGATACTAAGTTGATAATTAGAATTATATTACAGATGGATAGTGCAGGTGGAGAGCGAAACAGAGAGAGAGAGGAGAAAAGTGAGTGAAAGTTGAGAAAATACAAAGTATACAAAGCAAGTACAAATACAAATGTCGAGATGAGATAGTATTACAATGTATTTAGTAGTATTGTAGTAAAAATGTTTATTTCTGCCAATTAGCAAATTTGTTTTTTTTTTTTGTTCAATTACATAAATCAAAATTGTATATAATATGCCTAAAATACAATTTAAGAGTAATCGAATAATCGAATGATTAAAAATCAAATCAAAAGCTACATTATAATCGTATGTTTAAGTACAAATTGATGAATTGATTTTTAAGACTATCACTAGCATGAATAACAAACATGAGGACCATCATTATGATCGAGCTGCCCGACCTCAAGATACCCGGTACACAGCGCTACTCGTGACAATTGAATGATATATCGATAGTGCTTTAATCGGACGCAAAAAGGGTCTCCGAGAGCCTATGCAAATGGGGTAGTTTTCTTCTTTGTTATGGGGTAATTTTGGACTGCTTACTGGCTAATTATCACTTGTTGTGGGGCAAAATCAAGGGACAAAGAATTTGAATGAACCGAAAGCATACTTTATACAGTAGTTGGACATAGAAATTATTATTAAAATTTGATGTGTGTTTAACTCGTAGCTTGGTAACTCCTGGAGTTCGAAGTACTCGTTGATGATATGATTGGACAAAGAGCTTAGCTTAAACTAGAGACTAGAGACTAGAGATAAGTATCGATAATAATAATAATAATAAGTAATTATAAGGAGTATTAAGAAGTACGAGTTGGAGTAACATTTGATGTGTCTGTTCTTTTAGTTTTGTGTGTTTAGATTTTGGTTTTAATTGTTCGTATTCTGTGAAGTTCTGTGACTTTGGAATAAACTTGGATGAGCAAATTTCATTTGAGTTAATGCGGCAATTGACATTGCACAATACTTAGATTCCTTTCCATTCGTTTTCCGCTTTCGAATCGATTCCCGATGTGGGTGGACACACAGATATACTACAGATACAGTATATATAGTAAATATATAGTATGTATAACATATATACAAAACAAATTTATACATTTGCTTAGTTAAAGTAAATATCCTAGAAGCTTACTTATAGAGTAGGTTCATTATTTCGGTTGCAGTTTCGGTTATTTTTTTGATAATAATGTTCAACTGATTTTCATATTGGTTTCTATAAATGTAAGTAACAAAAGTTAATGAAATGTAACTACAAGATACGAGTACCTACTTAAGCGCTACATGCTATAGCATTAACAACATGCATTTCAAATTCAATTCAATTCAATTTCAAAATGTCAAATGTCAAAATTTCAAATTGCAAATTTCCAAATCGTATTCGATCTCAAAGTTACGTGTGTGTGTGTAGCAAACATTCCAAGTATTACGAGTTATGTTCTATGTGGCAAGTGCAACAAGCGCGCATACGAGTACTTCTCAAATCTTTGGATATTTCATTATATACTATACATATATATATATGATGGTATATATATATGTAGTATTTGATGTATATTGTATTTGTTGTTTAACTAAACAGAGTAGCAGGAAGAAGAGCAAGAAGACTCTGTGAATTATGCAGTTTCTTCTTTCTGTAGAAGTTTCGTATGCATCGTCATCGTCTCATTATTGTTATTATTTTATACTGATTATATGTAGATATATATATCATTTTCAATATGTGCGGATCTACTCGTTGAAGATTCGATTAGAGAACTGTGCTTGCAGAACGAAACTTAAATAATCAGAAGTTGGCTACAAATCAAGTTGAAAGTTACGAGTAGATGTTATGATCTATAGATAGATGTGTGTGTAGGTCTATAGTGTGTCATATATGTAAGAGTGTGTGTGTGTGTGTGATGTCTCAAATGTGTGTGTGTAGGGTGTGTGGTAACTCTATGTTCTTTTCAACGCTTCTTTCTTTCATTCTTTCTGTTTCAACATTTGTTCTGTTCATGAATTTGTCTCTTGTTGTGTTCTGTCGGATTAAGTAGTCTTTTCTTTTTCGTTTTCTTTTCTTTTTGTGTTGGTTTTCTTTTGTCATGTTCTCTATTCTGTCTAACTGTGCACAAACTGTTCTACGAGTCGATGTATTAGCCATGGCACTGTGATGATCATGAGGTAATGCTGGTAACCGTGGCTTGCGAATGACTTGAAACTTTGACTAGAATTGCACATATCTTCCTCACAAAAGCACATATGTCCATTGCCTGAACTTTCCATCATGCACACGTGATCGACCATGAATAAATTGATTTGTAACTGTGACGTACACATGCGTCGCACCACCTCGTACGCTGCAAGGACAAGAAGCGAGAAGATCCGTTACATGTACACCGAAGAATGCTCTAGTCGAGTCTGCTCGACTGCCAAATACTCTGCGCGACGTCTCTTGATAACAACAATTGAGTTCATAACTCACAGTTATGTTATAAACTTACAGCTGTGAACTTTGAATACCTAAAAAACTAAATTTCACAGCCGTATTTGTAAATTTTAGAGATATAAAATATAGGCAGTGATTTACCTTATATCTCGATGACTATATAAAGTAAGTATCCCTATACTCATTATTCTTAAATGTGAATAATACTTTCAGTTGTGAACTTTGAAATAGCAGTGCCACAGAAAAAGAAACAAAACGGGTAAAATAGCCAATAAATTCTATGCAATAAAATATAAGATCCTGTTCAACTCGTAATTTAGTAGGATTAAGTGATTTATATTTTTCTGTAAACACTGTTATTTCAATGTACTTCAAAATTGAGCCTTTTTCTTTTGTGATTATTCATATTTTTTAAAATATTGAGTCACCAATGATGAAAAAATTGTTGAATTATTTAAAAATGAATTCATTAAAATGTTCTAACCAAATTTTGTCTCGAAGTTTAGAATAGTATTTTAAAATTTTAAACGCGTAAGTCTGAAGTACTGCTATTTCAAAGTTCACAGCTGTATTTGTGGACTTTAAAGATATAGAATATACCGTATAACTCGATATACCGTATAACTCGATGACTATAGAAAGCTAGTATCCCTATACTCATTATTTTGAACAATATTTTTCTTACGTTTGAATCCATTTTCGAAAGATCTGATTTTGAACATAAATACCTGTTAAATACTTCAAATATCATTGTCAATACTATTTCCTAGTGATTTCGTTCTTTTTTTTTCTTGGCTAAGGCATTGCAATGAAAGTTGTACTCTTAAAATGGGAATCGACTTAAAAATCTTATAATATGAATTTTTCTATATGAAATTATTTGCTTTTACTGAAATTTTGAATGTGCTAGCTCTCATATTCTTTGAGAACAGCGAGTTTAAACAGACGGACGGACAGACAGACAGACGTAAATTAGTTTTGAAATAGATAAGGAACACAATTTTAAAAGATTTTAGTTTTGTAATGTATACATTACATATAGTATAGTAATCACAAATATCGTTCCCCATGGACGCAGTGTATAATTAGATTCAAAATACACTTTAACTCATTAAGTTTGTGAACTATTTCTCAGAACACTTACGTGATCTCTGATGCCGCACCATTTTCACACAGCAGCCGTTGCAGGTCATCAAAGGCGGCTGATCGCGGGGCAGGGCGGTGTAGTTGAAGGATCCTTGCAGCGTGCATCCGTCCAGGAATCACACTCGTAACAGTAAATCGAACGCGCTGCAGTATAAAGCACAGATCTGTATTATTATCATGATCCAATAAGTTTATCAATCAATTTGATTTGCCGCTTTGTTCAGTCAAAGGCTGGAAACCTATTTAATAGGTATTTGTACATTTCTAAATCATCTACAAGTAACACGGGTGTGGTAATACAAATCAAACAAAGGCAGGCGCTAAAAAGTGCGTGGAGATCAAGCAAAAAAGCTCTCAACAGTGTTTAAAAATTGAAATCAAACTCTTGCATGAAATGCGTTCGTTGAATGCGTTCTATAAATGATAAAATAAATGTCTAATTATATTGAACAAAATTGCTTTTAGAGACTTTAAAAAAGAGGATAATAAATTTAAAATCATCTTCAGAAAATCGTTTATAAGTATATTAAACAAAATTATGTAAATATATAAAAAATGTTTTGGGAGATTTCACTTTAAAGAAAAATGATAATTGATGTAAAATCTAAAATCTTTTGCATTTCAACTTCTGAATTTCTTTGGAAAATCATTTATAAGTATATATCAAAAATTATGTAAATATATTTAATAATGTTTTTAAAAAGTTTACTTCAGAAAAAGGTGAAATTTATATTTCCAATTTAAAAACTGAAATCTTTAGATTGAATATCTATACAAAGAGTTTTATCTTTTAAATTTCTCTGCAAAAAAATTGTTTATAACTAAAGTTTCATTTCAGAAATATTTAAAAACAAATTTCAATCTAATTGAATGCTAAAACTTTCTGAGAATTAAAATTATTTTATGTGTATTCTGAAATATAATTGTTGTAAAAAAGCGATCCTAAAAGTGAAGTTGGGTATATTTTTTGTCTCTTAATGGAATCTTTGTATATTTTGTGCTATACAAAATTAATACCTAATTTATTCATTAAATAAATATTGTTTATAAAAAAAATACAGTTTGCTTATAATAAAGTAACTGAAATCAAACATGCTGCATTCAATAAACATTTTGCAAAGCTCAATGCTCAATTCAATTGTATAATTGAGTGCAAAATTCAAGTGCTTTAAATAAATGAACAAATGTCTGCATGCAAAGTATCACTTTGAAGGACACACAGTGTAAAGGATAAAGGATGCTGCTTGGGAGTGCCTCAAACATGCAAACACACACACAATAAAAAACACACAGCACACTCACACACACATACATTCACAAATAAAGATAAGTCAGATAAGAGAAAGGTAAAGAATAGTTGAGGATAAGGATTGCGTCATGAGGTCTAAGGATTGAGATTGCGATTGCGATTGAGATTGCGATTAAGATTGTGGTTGCAGTTGAACATATGATGGCAGGTTTATGCCATGAAAGAAATGATAATAGCTCGAGATAATTTGAATGGAAATGCAGTTCGAATTGAGGAAAGCGTTAGCTTAATCTTTTGCAGGGATTCTTTTGAAATAATTGCTTTTGCATATAAATAGAGACATATGTAAATCAAAAGATGTGGCCGGGGGCCGAGAGGAGAAATCAATTAAGTAAGTTCGTTATCAAAAAACATTTATAGTCAAATTTGTTTGTTGCGTATTCACAGAGCCTTTTGTTTTTTTGTTTTTGTTTCTTTTTTTTGTAAATATAAAAGTCTCGTTCTTCGATTAAGTTGAGAGTTAACCAATTTTTGATTTTTAAAAAATGTTACAATTAGAATACATATACTTATGCATGACTTTTTGTATAATTGTTATTTTGTATTTGGTAATTGTTTTTTTTTTTTTTTTTTTTTTTGGTATTTTTGCATAAAAGTTATTATGTAATAGTAGTATATTTAAGCAGTTTAATATAGGCAAAGGATCAATGGATTCATACTTTGACATTCGGCTGAGGCAGATGGAATCCATACGAATGTTAGAAATCCAAAGATGGCTGCAAATAAACAATGAAAGGAAGAGCAAAAGTAGAAGACAGGAAAATGAAAATGAAGTTCAAAAGTTGCGTTGGAGAAAAGGTGGAAATTACAGACATTTACAAAGAAAACCTCGGCACGCGGCGTCAATCAATGGAGAGTGATTCAAGATTTTAGGAATATTTATGAATTTCATAATACGTATTTAATAAATCCATAATGAATTCATAATTGATTAAAAAATGATTAGGAAATTGGGTAATGTAAATCTTTTCGAAATAACTCAAATAGAAACCAAGACATTTTTGTTTTAATTTCCTTGATCACTCCAATGATTGAGGACTCTGTTTGCCGAGGGGACTTTTGGACTTGGGGGACATACAAACTCTGGGGATGCGCGCCACACACAGAAACACAGTCAAGTTTAGATAAGATATTTAACCTCACCTACGAGTTAACTGAAGTAAACTGGAGTTAAGTAGCGAGTGTAAAGTGGTAGAGCAGCTCTCGAGGATGGGGAGGTATCGAATTTTAGGTTTTTTTTTTTGTTTGTGATACAGTGACGCTTATAAGTAATGCTATACATAGTTGTTGGCAATGCATTTATACAGTGTTTCAAACGAGACGTCCTTCATTTTACAAGGTGTAATGGTTTTTGTTTTGAATATTGTTTTTTTTGTTGTGCAAGACAAGTTACAAGTACGAGTACAAGCACGACACAGTTGTGATCCAACGCACTTTGAGATGCGGAACAGAACAGAACACGTGTGTACAGGACACGAGACTGCTACGATTATTTACGAGTATCAGTAATCGTACCAAACTAAATCGAACCAAACGGAACGGAACGTAATGGAATAGAACGAAACGGAACGGTACGAAACGTAACAGAGTCGAATGCAAACGCAACTGATGTGGCACTTACGATTAACGTTTATTTTACAAGGTCTTAACACTGGCGATAACAAGGCGCACAGCAAGCTTGCCGTTATCGATAAATGTTGGCGATCAGTAGTGTTGGAAAAGTTACAAATCGTTGTTTAAGTCTCATTATCACATTTCTTTTAAGTAATTATTACATTTTCAAGTTATCGATAAATATTGGTCAACATTAGTGTTGGAAAACTATTAAGTACTTAATTCAATTCTAGTTTTAAATCGTTGTTGAAGTCTGATTATCTCATTTCTTATTAGTAATTATTATATTTTCAAGTTATCGATAAATATTGACCAACATTAGTGTTGGAAAAGTAAGAATTATTCAATGTATTTAGTTGGAAATCGTTGTTTAAGTCTGATTATCTTATTTCTTATTAGTAATTATTATGTTCTTAACATTTTGTTTGCAATTTCAAATTAATCTTCATTAATTTAAATATTTTAGAGTAATTCTTTAATTTTAATAAGTTTTGAAATATAACAAATGTGATTTGCAGAACACTCCGTCGCCAACAAAACTGCAAGGTTGCTGAAACCTTTGTCGGGCCAGACAAACTTATACGTATTAAGGTTTTCTTATTTTGTTTTATTTTTTTAGTACGAATACGAAACAAACTCAAAAGAAATATGCACAAATAGTAGCTTAGTACGAACGCAAAAGTTGAAAAGGAAAATGAGAAAGGTAAACGGAAAAGTGAAAACAAAACGAACGGCTTAATTTTGGAAACGGAAAGTAAAACTTACTTGGAAAACAATTATCAGCCGTACCGAATTTTGCCAATGCCAAAATAACTTTTATTTGTACAATTTATTTTATACATACGCAGATGGAAAATATGTGAAATGAAATTTGTAAATTAATTTGTAAGCCAATAAAGTGTGAGAAATGTTTAAGTAAAGTACGATTATCAAAATAAAGTCTCTTGTCTCACAATACTCAATATTATTATTTTGTTTATTGGTTAAATTTGCTTGTCACATCATCACTCATATCACACATCGCTGATACGACCCGTTGGCCAGCCGCGATCGCGAAATCTCAAGTGTGAATGTAAATGTGAATGTGAATGAGAATACGAATGTGAATGTGAATGTGAATGCGAGATTGTGAGTCTATGAAGACGACCCTCTTCGGGGCGCTGAGCTATTTATACACTGCACACGTTCTATATTGGTCCACGATTATTGTAAAAATAAAAGTCCATCTGCCAAGTGGTACAATTTGATTATTGGTTTTCTTTTTTTTTGTTCTTGCTTTAGTTTTCTTCGGAAATCGTAAACAATCTCACGCTTTGGCTTTGAAGTACACCCTTCGTTAGAGCTAATAAAACTTGATGGCCCATAAGGCAAAAGTGGCCTTAATTATGCATTACGCAGTTCGTTATGTCGAGTGTTTCACTGTAGTGATTACCTGCCAAGGCCAGCAGCCACTTGCTGGCTGCGTTTTCTCTAGTCCACATTTTGCTTTAAAGCTTCGCTCCTCCTCTTCTACCTCTTCTCTGCAAATGATACATTGTCTAACTGAATGTGTAACACTTATTCAGGGGGAACTACAGACCTGGTACTCCAATACGATATGGCTTGAAATTGTGAATGGTTTTAGGGCCGATTCGGCATAGATGCGCTAAGTTCTGCAGCGTCTCAACCTCATAGCGGGTGTCTGATTATAACGCCATCGTCACTGAAAAGATACATACGAATATATATTAAGTATTTAAAATTACTATATAGTCAAATTAAATTTAGAATATAGTTAAGAGTTCTATAATAAAATGAATATATATCTTTAATATAAAATAAGAATATATGGTTGAGTTCCCGCAACCACTGGGAATTCGAATAGTTAAGCTGTTGCTTAATTTAAACAAGTAAGAAAGATACAATTGAGTGTGCTCGACTGTGAGATACCCGTCGCCCATTTTGAGTAAAAGAAAAGCAGTGCGGTATTAATTTTAAAATATACCAAATTAATATTATTAATAATAATGCGGTATATATCGGTATATTAATGATATATCGGTAAATTAAGTACTAAAAATACACATACGACTATAGTAAGTATATAAATATAGTACTATATTCATAATATACCATCGAGTACAACCAAATTGTCACTCAAGGCAACTACAAAAGTATTTCTCATACTATAAGAATTGTAATTCTTATGCGATTGCAACCCAATTCAGAAATCCCAGAGCAACTATTGTTATTATTGTCCCTACCAAAACTCTAGCTTCAGAATTACGCTGATGTTTTCGATTTTTGCCGATTTGCGGGGGCGGAAGTGGGCGTGGCAAAAATTTTAAGTAAACTTGATCTGCGTGCAAACATAATAAGTTCTGTCAATAAAAATTATATATCTATCTCTTATAGTCTCTGAGATCTAGGTGTTAATAGGGACGGACAGACAGACAGAAGGACACATCAATCTATATTACTTTATTGGGTTTGAGATGCCTCCTTCTGCCTGTAATAATACCCTTCTACCCTTCGGGAAACGGGTATAAAAGTGAAAATATATCTTATTATTATTAAATAAGAATTTATGCTTGAGTTCCTGCCTTCGCTGAGAATTGAAATAGTTAAATTGTTGCTAGATTCCATTGCAGTATTTAAATTTCAGAAAAGAAATCCAAGAACATCATCCAAAAATAAAGGATGCCATAAAAAGTTGATTCCGAGGGATTGTAAATTAATCTTTCAGCTTCTGTCGACTTACATACACGACTCTACAACTCAGCAGACTTTATGTACTCATGATACATATAAACCCATATGATACATTGGAGGCTGTAGCTGAGTAATTTAAGCATATTTCATGGCAAGCAGTTAATACGACACATTTACGAGCCATAAATTGAGCTCGAGTGAAGCTGAAATCGCGATGTTGATTATCAAATTTCCACCTCACTGGTCTCACTCTTCGATGCGTACGTCAATATCAAGCATTATTTATATATAGAAGATATTCATACACATATATAGTATATGGACATATATGTTTTTTATATATCTACACTAATAATAGCGAACGCATAATCTCTAATAAGTGTTCTAGGTCAATGTGTGAGACCGGAGAGAAAGAAGAAGACCAAGTCATGGCTGCTGTTGATGTCAATCGAGTGTGTGAAACAATTCAATGTGACCGCATCGATGTGAACATTGAACTCATCCACTATATATAAACCACACATATGAGTATATATGCAGTTAATATTGTCTTTGGTCATCAAAGTTTGCTTCCCACTTTGATTTGCTTATTTGCATACTACATTTTAATCTGTCGAGATTGTCGAGAGAGATTCACGTTGTCTGATTCGCATATTTACTACAATGAACTTTGGCAAAGTGTCAAGAAATGCGCCAATACCACAACATCATCAACTACAGCAGCAAAGCGTGTTTTTTTTTATTTATTCATTTTATGTGGGACACTGTGCGTCGCAACTGCAGAAGAATGTCGCGCATTTATTTATTGATAGTTTCTTTTTTTCAGGTTAAGGTTTGGCATAGCCTTGCGAAGAGGGGAAGAGATAGCATAATATATAGCGTAGCATACTTTTCGGACATTATGCCAAAGTTAAGCTTATATCCCACAAACTATATCATTTTTATGTAGATTGAGCTTGAGGTTTGGCCTTAATAAGTTGGCCAATAATGTGTTGTTATATTACTAAAATGCTGTTCTGTTTCAATTGCTTAATAAATCTTTAAAACAAAAACAAATTGGAAATTGGATTTTAGGTACTGAAACTTTTCTTAAAGATAATTTCATACATTTCTTATAGAAATAATACATTTTTTTTAAATATAACTAATATCTGCATAATAAATGCAATTAAATTTTTGCAACTAAAAACTAAATGGAAATTTGAATCTGAATACTATAACTTTTCCTTAAGACAATTTATTCCATTTCTTATCGAAATAATAAATTTTTTTAAAATATGAAGAATATCTGCATAACATAAAATAAATATAAATTTCAATTAAAATCATTTAGGTGTAAGAAAATAAACTAAAATTTAGTATTGTAGTTAAAAAAAGAAACTATTCATTTCTGAATTTTAAATATTTTATTGTGTATATGTTAATCAAAGATTTGGTGACCTGTAAAATGTTATTTCCTAAAAATAATTATAATTAATTTTCTTATTTCTCAAAAATAATTATAATTAATTTTTGATATTAGGCAGGGGCTTGAACTACAAATTAACAGACTTGTAATAAATGAAATCAGCTGTTGCTTCAGACAAATACAGATTAACAAAGGAACAACCGTAAAGAGTTTTGTATATTTGGCAAGCGAAAAAAATGTTTCTCATAGTTGTTTTTCTTAGCTTTTCGTTAGCAAAAAAACAATGCGAGTTGTATGCCTTATTTTTGAAAGGATCTCTTTTGGACAGTGTTCGATTTAAGTATGCGAACAAGTGTGTGTACTTTGCTTAGATAATTAACGGTTATCACATGGTCAAGAGAGAGTGTGTGATTAGCCAAATGCTTTAATTATTTGCTGCAGTTAAATAAATGCTTAATCCCCGGTTGCCTTTTGCTATTGCTGCCGGTCGGTCGGTTGGTTATTACAGCTTACGGTTCACAGCTCACACACAGCTGAGATGTGAACCAGGCGAAAAACAGAGCAAGGCGCAATGTAAACAACTCACACTCACACACACACACACACACACACAGAAACGAGCACGCACGGCAATTGCAATGCGTTCGCTCTCTCTTGAAGCTATGACACTCTCACTCTCAGTTGCTCTCTCCGCTGGCTGGCTGCGTGCTCTCCCTTTCAGCTCTCACACTCACTTGCAGCTACTGTCGACGTCGCTGTCGCTGTCGCAGTCGCAATGAGTTCACGCATAGAATTGTTGTTGTTATTGCACAGCACTTAAAAAAGGCGAGAAGAAACTGCATTTTTGCGTTGGTTTTTTGAATGAAACTTTGGTTTACCTTATGCACGGCTGCAGCTGGTTCTTTTGATTAACACTGGTTTTGCAAAATGCCGTTAACGTTAACACTGTCCTGAGGGCAGCTTCAGAGGTCACAGTGGTCGTCGCGCAGGTGTTTCATAATATTTAAGTAGAAATCGATTTGGCAGCTAAAGTGGGCCAAAACCAAAACCAACACCTAATGCAAATTTAAACTCGAGCATGCCACAACACACACACACACTAGCACACTCACGCACAGACAGAATGCGTCTATTTTGGCCGTTTTATTTTTTCTTTCGCTTTTCTGCCCGTTTTGCCGTTTGACGTTTTGTCGTTGCCGTTTTTCCTTTTAGCCGTGTGTTGTGGGCGACACAGGCCTTGTTGGCTGTTAACAAGCTTGACACTGAATTTGTATTGATTGGATTTTCTTCACTTGACATTCATCAATACTTCCATTCGTCACCTTCAAGCGACAATTCACATGGCTTTCAGCATTAGCTGAATGTAATTTTAATTCACTCCGTTTTGCGTTTTTCACATATTTAATTTGGACACAAGTTATGTTAATTTCGTTTTTTATTGACTTTCTTCGCAACGGCCGTGAAGGTTGTGTCTTTTACGCTGGCAGCCAACACGCAACGACGTCAACTGAGGCTGTGCGCCGAATTTTCCGATTTTCCTTGCGTTCCTCGTGAGTTTGGCGCATGTCGCTTTGGGGCTATTTTCAAACACTGTTTCACACACTCATGTGCTCTCTCCCCTGCACAATGAGAGCTTTTGGCGCCAATGCGTTTTAGTGTTGACTAACAATGTCTAAAGCTCTGTACTATTGCCCGGTTATTTGAATATCCAATGTGATTGTCTAGACGGAAGTATTTTAGGACTCATTTTATTATATTTATTTTGGTGCCGAAAAGTATGCAACGAATTTAGTTTTCTGTTTACCATTTGTTGTTGAGTAATGAATATTTAATAATTTTTTGTAGCATACTTTTTAGGTGCACAAATATGTAAATCACCTTAATCAATCGAATGATCCCCCCATGATAATAGTCTAAAAAAACTAATTGTTAAATATGTATTTCTTGTTTTTTTAATTATGTGTTAAATATATTTTAAATTATAACATATTTTCTCACTGACGTGCAACTCGTTAAAAATTTGTTTGTTGTGCTATAAAAAATTCCCTCAATAAATTATATTCATGCCAGCCCGAAAGCCTGCAACAAATTTTACTCCAAAGAATTTGTATCTCCTCGAATATTCTTTTGTTCACTTTTCATTTGACTCCCAAAAGTAGGCAACACATCACTTTCAGTTGTAACAAACCGATTATACACAGCCTATGATAACGTACTCTGCTTACGGGGGCCGACTGTTGCTCAGGGCAAATGGTGTGGGTTTTTGTTATCTATAGGAGCTGAGGTTACATTATTAAAAGAGGTAAGCAGAGTTTATCGATATCTTAAACGGCAGAAATCTGAATTGGCATACGAGCAAGCCTAAAAGTTGAAGATCCCAGATGTCATGGATCCTCTTCTATACCCTCCCATCCTGTAAAGCCCATCATGGTCTTTACCCTTTTTCATTGTTTAATTTATGACACACACAACTATACTTAGGTGCCCGAAAGGCTTAATTTAATTCATTTTCAATAATATCATTACGTTAAGATTTCATAATCGGACTCATTTTCAAGGGCGGTCAATACCCTGCAACTCTTCTTAATATTTACGGTAATACAAAACTATATATATAATACTACAATGGTAAATAAGTATGGCATATATTTCCAATTATCGGCCAAGCCGTACTCACATACTTTTACACTATACAAAAGTATAGATGTACACAACTCACTGATGATCAGGCCTGATGATGAATGATGTGTGTGTGTGGTGTTTTATGTTGTTGATGAGATGATGTGTTTGTTTGCTGTGTGAACTTCCAAAAAGAGAATTAGAATAATGTTAACAGTATTGAGTAACGACTACATACCATGTACTTATTAAACTATGTATATTACAAAAAATAAGAAAGCTACGTTAATTCATTCATTTTAATTTAACGTTAATGCAAATATCAATACTTTAAATTATACAAATTTATTAACGGCAAACAGGTTATTGGCTATTAGCCGCGGAAGGTCATCATAGACGGCGACAATACTTGGGATGCTCCTATGGGGCATTACTATTCAGCACTTAGAAGCAGTACTATGCTTTATCCCTCCTTTGAACGGCTCATGGGTCCCTGTTAGCCGATGCTAACAATTTTGGCGCGGCCCTATGGGGGAGCACCGGTAGGAACAGTGGCAATCTTCTTTGCTTTTCAGCTTATAGCTTATGTATATGCCCACTGTAACTCTAGCAGCAGCTTTGCGCGCCGATAACGCGCAGGTGAATATACTACTATATGTGGCGGTGGTTGAACTGTTTAAACGCTTTCTAAACGTTTATAAACCCACGCTGCTCTAACTTGCGAATGCCTAAAAACATTTCTTATTAGAAATATGTATATGCCTATGTACCCTACGTATTATGCAAACAATACTCTAGTGGCTATGTCCACGCAGATGGAGAAATATTTTCCTTTAATAAAATGTTCAGCTCTGGATTGCTGACTTCTATATATATATTTATAAATTGTCCAGCCAATTGATCCAAGCGCCTTGGTATGGGAAACGGAAAATGAAAATTTCTTCTTCTAATGTGTCTTCGATAATATTGAGCTTACATAGAGTTGATCTCAACTATTCGATCAATCTCTGTAATTTATTTATGTGAATGGTAATTTACTGTCAACTCGACTAAGTGACATGTAATATGCGATTAATCGATATTAGACAGCTGTATATGTTTACATATCGTTAAATAGCCAGAATTTGCAAATGCAAATTGAAATTTAAATTGCACCCTCACACCACAGGTTTGAAGGCAGTTGCAAACTGTCGCTCAAAGCTGAACAAGGGTGATTTTTACCAAATATCTTTTGCGTGAAAAGTGCCTAACTCCTTCCCATCCAAATCTTCAAGAAGATACAACGAGTTGCCGATCTTACTTTTGACTCGGGCTTTTACTCCTACTGGCTCCAATTTGGCGTTGAAATTATTGGCCAAGTTGCTGAAGTTTCTTTTGACTACTTTTTGGCCTATTTGAAAGGAACGCACTTTACTACGCAGATCATACGTATATTGATTGGTATTATACGATTTCTCCAGGTTTTTCTTAATGTTTGCACGAATTTTTGTAAATTAATCTAATCGTTCAAATCTTTCAGCACCTTCATTTAGCAATTCTAAGTTTGATAACAGTTTAGATTCCTGTGCATGGCAAATCATTTGCTGTCCAAATTCTGCTAAATAAGGTGACATGGCGATAGATTGATGATGATGGGAGCGCAATGCACAATTGATACGATCCAGATATTGATCCCAATCACGTTGATCTGATCGCAAATATGATCGCAATGCAGCATTGATACTTCTATTGACTCGCTCGGCAGCATTAGCTTGAGGCGAATATGCTACAGTGAATGTGTGTGCTACTCCATATTGGTTAAGGAAGGAAGAAAAGTCACGACCCTTGAATTGGCTGCCGTTGTCACTGACAACAACTTCCGGCACACCAAAACAGTTAAATATGTCACTTAATATAGTGATGACTATCTGCGACGTGAATCTTTTAACCGCTTTTAAAAATGTAAATTTTGAAAAGTGGTCTAAAATGATGAAAATGCCAATATTTCCTCGCTTTGACCTTGGAAAGGGTCCAATAAAATCCAAATATAACCTTTGAAGAGGTCTCTCAGTAACGATCTGCTGACCCATTGGTGGCATGAGAACGTGAGTTGGATATTTGCAGGTCCTGCAAGTATCACATTTCCCAATGTAATCACGTACGTCTGTAACCATACGAGGAAAGAAGAACTTCTGTCTAATCCGATCTAAACATTTTGAAACGCCACAATGTGAAGCTTCTATTACACTGGTGCGTAGTTCGAGAGGAACGACTAATTTCCAATTTGATTCATCATGGTCCGGGTGACCATTAGAAAGTCAATACGATAATACAGTAAACCATTTTCTATTCTATAATCCGGTAAATTTAATGCAATATATGAGGACTGAAAAGCATCCGCATTTAAATTAATTTCAGGGACGATTTCAACTTCAACGGCATTTATATCTGCGTCTTCAAAAGAACGGGACAGGGCATCTGCCACGACGTTTTGTGAACCTCTTCTATGTTCTATAGTGAAGTTAAACCCTTGCAATTTAATAGCCCATTGCGCTAATCTAACACTCAAATCTTTTTGATTCATGAGCCACCGTAAACTTGCGTGATCGGTAACTACTTTGAACTGATGTCCTTCTATATACATACATTCAAAAATGTTGTATGGCTAGAACGACAGCTAAGCATTCTAACTCGGTCACTGAATAATTTCTCTGAGCTTTATTGAGCTTCTTCGACATAAAAGATATTGGCCGTTCAACACCTTCTTCATTGCACTGAGCTAATACCGCTCCTATGCCGGCAATGGACGCATCGCATAGTCAGCATGAACCAACAACGGTGCTGTGCAAAGTTTACTTTTTATAAGCTCAAATGCTTCTTGAGCGCTTGTATTCCAAATTAGGCTTTTGCCACGCAATAAGTCAGTTAGAGGATGAACAACCGAAGAGTATTGTGGAACGAAACGTTGATACCAACCGGTCATGCCAAGAAATCTTCTAAGTTGTCTCTGTGTTTTGGGGACTGGGAAGTCATGTGTTGATGCGAGCGCATTGCTAGGTGAGAGGCACACCTCCGCTCCGCCGACCGAAAAGCACTCCAAGCTTTTTCGCTCACTAGCAATGCGCTGAGTGCGTAAGAATGCACTCAAGCTCCAGTGCTCTCAGCTTCTCTCTCCCACAACTCACCACCGCTGAGCCGCGCTCAGCGCAATAGATCGACGAAATGCCGTCGGCATTTTCTCTATTGTTAGTACAAAACCACGAATCTATCTCTACGGTTATAAAACACCCCCCACCTTATCCGTTCAATAAACCGAAAGTTCAAATATATTATTAGAAAGAAAACCGCGAGTGTTTTTATTTCGGGAAGGAAAAACTCTTGGAACTTTTCAGCGCCCCCACGAACATTGGTCCTTCGAGCCGGATATGCTCATCATCGTTTGCTTCTCCAGCAAGCATATCGCAGATAAGTTTTAAATCATTTCTCCTTTCTTTACTCTTTCCTTCCCCACGGTCGTCCGGCCTTTACGTTCTACATTCTTTTTCGTATGGAAATTCACTCATATATTCCGGACGACCTTTTTCCATACTTTCCAATTGCTGTCTTAAATATCTTTACTCCAAGATATTTACTATTATTGATAATAAAATATTATTATATTTTTGTTCCGCCAATCGCGTACGTATGTATGCATGCATGTTTTTTTTTGTAAGTACAAGTGCAAGTGCAAGTGCATAAGAGTGAAAAGTGAAAACTATTAAAAAGAGAGCTACTAAAGTGCAACATATATTGTATACTTCATACATACATATATAAATATATGCTGAAATAATTCAAATCCAAGCTGTGTGTACAAGCATTTCTTATTTCATTTAATTTTGTCCGTTTTTACATACATATGTATGTACATTTGTATGTCGCGATAATCGCCGACATACATACACACATACTTTGTGCACTCTCTCTTGTTCGCAAGCGCACCGGCTTGCAGCAGCACTTGCTCACTCTCTCCGAATACAAACATACGTGCACTTCGTCTGCTCAAACATTTGACAGCGCAGTGCAGACATACATACATACATACGTACATACTGCAAGTACTTCTGTGAGTGAAGTAATAGATTGGCAGGGCAGCGGTAGTCGCACTCGACATACCCTACCCTTTTCATTATTCCAAGTGATCTATTCTGTGTGTTTACTATAAGAGCAACTCTCAGCTCAATTGTCTGTGTATTGGCTTAACTCCAGCCAGTGTTCAAACATACACAGACATACACACACACATATACTCACATACACACATAATATAATTTATTTTTATTTGTTTTTCCAATCCAACAGCAATCCAAACAATTGTCGTTTAAATACCCGCACATTTTTGTCTCTTCCAGCGTCTTGCTCTCTGGTATTTTTTGTACGATTGTTTTTTTTTTGTTGTTCTTTCTTTTTTTTTCGACGAACATTCATTGTTGTTGCGGGAAATTTCCCCCGCCCCCGTCTTTTTGCGTTCTTCGTCTGTGTCCGCTATTTCCGTACCCATTTGGGTGTAAAATACCACAGCACTATCTTTGGTATTTTTTCAGTATTTTTCAGTATTTTTTTTATTGTCTGTTTGCTACGCTCTTTCCGTATCCCTTTCACTATCTGGGTCGATTTCAGGCAAAAAAAACCAATTTCTATTTGGTATTTTTTTGGTATATTTTCTTGATTTTTCGCTTCTGAGAAAAATTAGTATACAGTCCGTATCCTTGTCGGACTGTAAGAGCGCCCAATTAGTTTTCATCCTCTTTGCGTAGCATGTCATCGGGCAAACCCGATAAAAGTAAAGCTCGACTGTCCGTGCCCTCTACTAGCGCCGCTAGAACCTCGATAAGCCCCCCTTTACCTAAATCCAGGAAGGAATCGGCTCTTCGTGCATCCAGCACTTCGCCGATTCATTTGCAATCGAAAAGGGAGGTCCCCGCACGGTCAGCTAGCGTTTCGCCCGCTTCTGGCACCAGGCTTGCAGTCAAATCCAAGCCGCTGATCTTGGTCACACAGCCTTCATCCGATCCTAAGAACAAGGTTCCTTCTGTCCCGATCCACAAATCAAAAACGATGGCACAAAAGAAAGTAGACACAGCGTTGACGAAATTCATCGCCGCGACTGATCGTATCAGTCACTTTGCGGCGAGAGTCAACAATCCTTCGGCTGATAGTCCATCCCTGTATACGTGCCAAGTCCGAAGGGACCAGATGCGTTCCTTATGGGAAAAGGTCGAGAATGAGTACGAGGCTTGCTCTTGCGTCATGTCTGAGGAGATGACCACAGAAGAGCTCCCTACTGTTCAGGCCAAATACGAGTACTGCTATGCTGTCTACGAGCAGTGTGCAGCTCAGTTAGGTGAGCAAATAGCCAACGCATCCCAGGCGTTCACCCCCCGTACACCCGTACAACCACAAGCCGTGCAATACATGCCCACAGGGTGTCGATTACCTCCGTGCGACACCGAAGTTTTCGGAGGCGATTACACTCGCTGGCCCACTTTCCGAGATTTATTCACGGCTCTCTACATCCAGAACCCGAGACTGTCGGAAGTTGAGAAACTTTTCTATCTCAACTCCAAGACCAGCGGTGAAGCCCATGCCATTGTGTCAAAGTCTCCTTTGACAAATGAAGGGTTCCAGTCGGCGTGGTCCAGCTTGACTGAGCGTTTCGAGAACAAACGGTTGCTCGTAAACAGTCAGCTGAGAACTTTGTTCAATTTGCCCGCCATTGGGCAAGAGTCGGGTTCCTCTATTCAGGAGTTGCAGAGCACCATTCAAGGGTGTCTGACAGCCTTAGAGCACTCGAAGATCAACGTAGAGAATTGGGATTGCATCCTGGTTTTCTTGTGTTCTTCGAGGCTCCCCAAGTTGACCCTTTCTCTATGGGAACAGTCAATCCAAAGCAAGAGCGAGATTCCAACGTGGGTTGACATGAACGCTTTTCTTCTAGAGCGCCATCGCACCCTAGAAGCGATAGCGGAGGTGTCATCCAGCACGAACGCTCCGACGGTTCCAAGAGCCTCACCCAAGAAGGCCCCCGTCTCCAGGCAGGTCAACTCTTTTAAGAGTAGGGTGATCATTAAGACCCAGACCTGCAATTTCTGTTCCCGGGAGAATCATCCGATTCGATTGTGCCCTCGCTTCCTCGAGATGGGTGTCAATGAAAGGGTCAACCATATTAAGCAACAGAAGCTGTGCTTGAACTGTTTCGCACGAGGCCATGTCCTGGCCGAGTGCACAAGTGCGCACAGCTGTTTTACATGCAAGGGTCGTCATCATACACTCTTGCATCGAGTCAACCCGACGCCGACAGTCACTAATCCCATTCCTAATATACAGTCCACTCCTTCCCAGTCAGCTAATGTGCAATCATTCCTGGCAGTTAACACACCAGGTGTTCTGCTGAGTACAGCTGTTGTACACATTTGCCATCACGGCGTTCGGCACACAGCACGGGCTCTGATCGATTCCGGATCAGAGGCTACCTTCATTTCTGAACGATTGTTCAAGCGCTTGAGGATGCCATACACATCCGTTCAAGCCCACGTCTCTGGGCTGACTCAAGTTGTAGCAGCCCAGCCCCGAAAGCATTGCCAATTCCTAATTGGCTCCCCGTTGCGACCAGATCTGCAGATTGAGGCATCGGCTTTCGTCCTTCCTCAATTAGCAGGCAAACTGCCCTCATGCTCTGTCCCACAAACCATCCTCGACAATCTGCCAAGCATTCCGCTGGCCGACCCCAAGTTCTATGAGAGTTCGCAGATAGACGTGCTTTTAGGCGCGGATATCCTCCCATCCGTTCTTCTCGGCGGCTCTCGTCCGAACGTTTGTGGGACCCTCATTGGTCAAGAGACCATTTTCGGTTGGATCCTGACCGGCTCAGTGTCGGGATCCACTGCTAACTCCATCTCGTCCTTTTCGACTCGACTGTCCGTCGATCGAACTCCTACGATCGCTCTTGTGACAGGACCCCCCTCCAAATCTATTTCAGTTTTTTCGGCTCGACTGTCCGTCGAACGAACCCCTAAGATTGGTCCTGTGACGGGACCCCACTCTGATCCTTCTTCGGTTCGACTGTCCGTCGAACGATCCTCTAAATGCAAGCCTTTGTTAGGCCCCCATTCAAAATCGGTTCCAACACCTTCGGCTCGACTGTCCGTCGACCGAACCTACGCGATTGATCCTGTGACAGGACCTCCCTTAGAACCTCTTTCCGCTCGACTGTCCGTCGATCGATCCCGGACGGAGACGCAGTCTTCCTCTGCACCGATGGCACCGGTCACTCCGCGTGGAGTTTCCGTGCCTCCCGGCACAACCTCACGCCAGCCCAGGAGCCGACGCGACCACCCGGCACCCTCCAGAGAAGAACCACCAAGGACGTCCCGTGTCAACGTTTTCCATGCCGGCATCCACCAGGCCGGCATCCACCAGGCCGGCATCCACCAGGCCGGCATCCACAGGCCCACTCACCCACGCTTCCGGCCCGTGCCTAGCTCCCGCAGACGGCACTTTCCAGTGCAAAGGAGTGAGCATACTCCCCACTGCGGCGGTCAGGCTACACATGGGGACTGCGGCTTTCGAAGCGCGAGTTGGACCCGTGTTGTCCAGTAAGCCGCATCAGCGAGTCGTTGCCAGGGGCCTTGGGCCTCTCCATCACTCGCATGGGCGCTGAAGGAGTCTGCACGGCGTCGTTGCGCTCCAAGACACACCCACTCTATCTATCCTGATATTGTCCTGCCGGGTATCCTCCCAAATTTGTTATTTTTTTGCAATCCCAATATTGCAAGGGGGGGAGAATGTTGATGCGAGCGCATTGCTAGGTGAGAGGCACACCTCCGCTCCGCCGACCGAAAAGCACTCCAAGCTTTTTCGCTCACTAGCAATGCGCTGAGTGCGTAAGAATGCACTCAAGCTCCAGTGCTCTCAGCTTCTCTCTCCCACAACTCACCACCGCTGAGCCGCGCTCAGCGCAATAGATCGACGAAATGCCGTCGGCATTTTCTCTATTGTTAGTACAAAACCACGAATCTATCTCTACGGTTATAAAACACCCCCCACCTTATCCGTTCAATAAACCGAAAGTTCAAATATATTATTAGAAAGAAAACCGCGAGTGTTTTTATTTCGGGAAGGAAAAACTCTTGGAACTTTTCAGCGCCCCCACGAACATCATGTACAGCTCGAACCTTATTGGGATTAGCCTATAAAGTACTTTCACCTACTATATATCCTAGATATTCCACTCTAACCAAATCAAATTGACTCTTTTCGATGTTAATTGTGAGACCTGCTTCTCGCAGTCGCTCCGAAACCATCGCTAAATGCTCTAAATGCTCTTCGAAATTAGAAGACATTACCAGTAATCATCGAGATATACCATAACTTGAGATTTCAACTGGGTCCATTAATCGACACATGGTCTGTAGTGCGTTGCACAAAATGCAGTTTTAAGTCGAAATTGGGGTTCCAATGCGATCTGCCAAAATGCATCCTTATCTTGGAGATACATCTCACTTGGGGGAGTCTACTTAAGATACCCTCTAGATTGGGCATTGGATAAGTATCTTTTATAGTTGCTTCATTTAATTTTCGAGAATCCAAGCAAAATCTTATTTTGTTTGGTTTGACTGATAGTACAATTGGAGATGACCATTCGGATGCTGGAGCTTCTTCAATTACACACAGTTCTAACATTCGGTCTATCTCTGAAACTAACAGTTTTTCTCTGGCAGGTGACAAGGGTAGTTCCTTTGCTTAATAGGTTTTGAATTGCCGGTATCTATTTGATGATCTAAAAAATTAGTAAGGCCAAGTCCATCCCTTGTTGAAGCAGGAAACTGCTCAATAACAGTTTGCAATTGTGCGCTCTGGCTGAGAGTTAGAGGCAAATGATTATTTTCAACTTCTAAAGCTCCTATTTCTTCCATCATAGGAGTATGGACGATGATAATACCTAATTTTGTCCATGAATCGATTCCGATAATGACATCAATCTTAATGTCAGGTACTATAACGAAATCGATTTCAAATGGGGAATGGTTGTAGATCAGTCGGGTGATAACTCGTCCAACTATATGTTGTTTTTGACCATCGGCTGTTCGAACATAGCCAGTCGTAAGACAGTCAAATTTTCATTGATAATACGATTAGCAAGACTTCCGCCAATAATACTTTTATTTGCTCCACTATCCAGCAACGCAAACCATGGCTTGCCAAGGAGGTCAATTCTAATAAATGGTCGATTATTTTGTTTGATATAAGTAATGGTCGATACTGTGCAATATTTTAATTCACGCTTCGACTTCCAATATTCTTGAAGGCGTTTTTAAGATCTAGATTTACGATCTTTAGTCGAAGCTGGGTTAGTATTGTTCGTCATTAGTGGATCCGAGGCTTTGAGCGGATATTCGTTACCTAGTTGGGACGAACATCCGGTAAAGCATTTTCCGGATGCGGATTGCAGTGACCACACTTCGGCTTATATGTATTTAAAGCACCACAACCGTAGCAAAACACTCTACGAGGCTTTAAACAGTCTTGGTATCTATGACCCAACCCATCACAGTTCCAACATTTGATCTTGTCTGACATTTTTACCGCATACACACTGTTGGACTCTGTGTTTTCTTCTTCAGGAATGGAATCAGAATCTTCGTGCGTAATAACATTTACTGCGCGTCTAGGGAAACCAGATGTGGTCATCGGCTTAAGCCTGTTACTGGTAAAGAAGTTTTCATGCTTATAACCTTCTCGACGCAAACTTGTCAATGTAACTGTGTCAACGAGCAACAGCTCAAGATACAGCTCAGGCTTTAAATTGTTTCGCACTTCTGCCACTATTTCCTCATCCGGTAAAGGATTGCGTAAACCATCTGCGATGGATACCATTGCATCGAGAAAATCATCAAAGCATTCATTACGGCCTTGTTTACGCCTACGCATCGCATCTTTGATATCTCGATCGGTGCGTTGATCTCGATATCTCTTTCGTAGACGAGTACACAAAATGAACCAGTTGATCTCGTGTTCCATTCGGTGACAACGCCAAAAGAAATTTAAGGCTGTCCCCGTGAACAATATATGACCATATTTATAGAGAACATCAAAATCACCATTCAAGCACTGCTCGGTTAAGCAACTTACTCTATAAATGAAATCTTCAATAGAAATGTCTGTGCCAGAGCCACTGAACTTGATATTCCAGTTGGATATCACATTCGAAGTTATATCTGAGCGTTCGTCAGTAGAATTGCGATGAATTGGTGAGTTACCATTTCGGATTGTAAATTGTCGGTTTCTTCTATGGTTGCCAGAGAATATGGGAGGCATTGGTACGTCCCATTCTAGCTGAAATTCTTCCGGAAGTTCTTGTTGAACTCCAAAAATGGTTAAGTTTCTTATAGCTGCACGGATCTCGTCCGTTAAAACTGTTGCCATATTAACTTGATATATCTCTAATGAACTAGATATTAATTGTTGAACACGTTCTTCCGATATGCCGTTTGATTCAGCCGGAACTGGTATTGCTGGATCTACTCGAACCGCTGCTGATGTGTTCGCCATTTGATTCACTCCAGTATTTATTCTTGGGTTTGACCTTGATACTTGGAATATTAATTCTAGCATTTCTAGATGATGGTTCATTGGGTTCTATTGGAACACTCGCTATCTCATCTAACTGACTGCGCGGGAATGCACGTCGACAGACTGGACATGTTTCATTTTCACTCAGCCATGTTGCCAAACATTGTCAATGAAATTTGTGCTTACATAACAGGTTGGCTGATAAGTCCCCGGTCTGACACATAGATGGCGTCGCTAGTATTGAATTCATATTATTTTTATATAGTACTAACTTTTAAATGATTCGTGTCAAAATTTGACGTCTGTCAGTCAATTAGTTTGTGAGATAGAGCGTCTTTTGTGAAGCAACTTTTGTTATTGTGAAAAAAATGGGAAAAAAGGAATTTCGTGTTTTGATAAAATACTGTTTTCTGAAGGGAAAAAATACAGTGGCAGCGAAAACTTGGCTTGATAATGAGTTTCCGTAGTCTCCCTTAGGGAAATCAACAATAATTGATTGGTATGCAAAATTCAAGCGTGGTGAAATGAGCACGGAGGACGGTGAACTCAGTGGACGCCCGAAAGAGGTGGTTACCGCGGAAAACATCAAAAAAATCCACAAAATGATTTTGAATGACCGTAAAATAAAGTTAATCGAGATAGCAGAGATCCTAAAGATATCAAAGGAACGTGTTGGTCATATCATTCATCAACATTTGGATATGCGGAAGCTCTGTGCAAAATGGGTGCCGCGCGAGCTCACATTTGACCAAGAACCACCGTGCCACAAGTCATTGAGAACAATGGCAAAAATTCATGAATTGGGCTTCAAATTGCTTCCCCACCCACCGTATTCTCCAGATCTGGCCCCCAGCGACATTTTCTTGTTCTCAGACCTCAAAAGGATGCTCGCAGGAAAAAAATTTGGCTGCAATGAAGAGGTGATCGCCGAATCTGAGGCCTATTTTGGGCAAAACCGAAGGAGTACTACCAAAATGGTATCCAAAAATTGGAAGGTCGTTATAATCGTTGTATCGCTCTTGAAGGGAACTATGTTGAATAATAAAAACGAATTTTTACAAAAAAATGTGTTTTTCTTTGTTAGACCGGGGACTTATCAGCCCACCTGTTAAGGTTTTAGCAAATTCAGTTAGACTACTAGTGTCATTACAAATACTACAGCTCGACTGCGGATCGCGTGGTGGATTTCCCAACAAGTTATCGAGGCTACGTCAAACTGCCATATTTGACGCAACAAAGAAAGAAATTAACTTAACTAAACAAACAGAATCTGCGAAGGGTTCAAGCTACTCAATAGCTTTAATAACCTAAAAAAACTCAAAAAGAAAAAGAAAAATCGAACCAATGCAAACGCAGTTTCGCGGAATACAAAAATAAAAAGTAAGAAAGTTATAGTGAGATACCCGCTACCAATTTTTAATAAAGGCAAAATATTGGGGTATCATTTTCAAAATGTACCGAAAATATTAAAAAATACTGAAAATATACCAAATGGTATGTTTGGTATATCGATATAGTACACCATTCAAAATATACCACAGACAATGTCGGCCAAAGCAACTAAGAGCCCTAGTAAGTAGGCGTTTTTGCCCATACAAATGTATTTCTTTAATAACTTCCACAATTTTTATCTGATCGCAACAATATTTCAGGAATCATAACTACTGTAGTAATTATTGTATATACCAAAACTCGCAACTCTAGCTTTAAAATTTGGTTTGTTATTCGATTTTTTTGATTTGCGGGGGCGGAAGTGGACGTGGCAAAAATTTGAAACAAACTTGATCTGCGTACAAACATAACAAATGCTGTCGAAAAAAAATTATAGCTCTATCTCTTATAGTCTCTGAGATCCAGTGTTTCATACGGACGGACGGACAGACGGACAGACGGACATGGCTATATCGTCTCGGCTGCTGACGCTGATCAAGAATATATATACTTTATAGGGTCGGAGATGCCTCCTTCTACTTGTTAATTACATTTCCTGTAGGCACAAAGTTATAATACCCCTCTACCCTATGGGTAGCGGGTATAATTATTACCAACCAGTAATTTAGGGAAAAATAAACCAAAAGAAAGATAAAAAGATACGATACTCAATACGATAAACTCGGTAATCAATATAAATCATAAAATTTGGGTCTTATCCTTTGTAATAATGGTGTGTCAAATTATAAATAGGATGTCGTATTTTGCCAATAAAAGATATCAATTTAGTTTTTCCTTTTTGTGGAAACTGTCAGGATTCGATGTTTTCTTAAGAGAGGAACTAACGAAACGCTCCATTCAGAACAATCTAGATCTTAATTGAAACAACACTGTTGTAATCAGATAATAGTTCCCTGGTATAGTTCCGCTAATTAGTCAGACTATCAATCCGAGGTGAACTTAAATCTTAATTACTTCAGGGGTATAATTCGCCTGTTTGATTGTGGTCAGGATCCAAGTACTCAGAATTCCTGCATATTCCAGGCAATCAAACAATTGAACGGTAAAGCTTTAGGGGTACCATTGCAGTGCAGGTCAAACTGCTATTGAGCTTCTTCGACATAAAAGATATTGGCCGTTCAACACCTTCTTCATTGCACTGAGCTAATACCGCTCCTATGCCGGCAATGGACGCATCGCATAGTCAGCATGAACCAACAACGGTGCTGTGCAAAGTTTACTTTTTATAAGCTCAAATGCTTCTTGAGCGCTTGTATTCCAAATTAGGCTTTTGCCACGCAATAAGTCAGTTAGAGGATGAACAACCGAAGAGTATTGTGGAACGAAACGTTGATACCAACCGGTCATGCCAAGAAATCTTCTAAGTTGTCTCTGTGTTTTGGGGACTGGGAAGTCATGTACAGCTCGAACCTTATTGGGATTAGCCTATAAAGTACTTTCACCTACTATATATCCTAG
Organism: Drosophila kohkoa; assembly: GCA_019972355.1. Taxonomy (NCBI): domain Eukaryota; kingdom Metazoa; phylum Arthropoda; class Insecta; order Diptera; family Drosophilidae; genus Drosophila; species Drosophila kohkoa. The sequence goes on along the minus strand of BJEL01000064.1, from coordinate 3,086,306 downwards.
ATATTCCACTCTAACCAAATCAAATTGACTCTTTTCGATGTTAATTGTGAGACCTGCTTCTCGCAGTCGCTCCGAAACCATCGCTAAATGCTCTAAATGCTCTTCGAAATTAGAAGACATTACCAGTAATCATCGAGATATACCATAACTTGAGATTTCAACTGGGTCCATTAATCGACACATGGTCTGTAGTGCGTTGCACAAAATGCAGTTTTAAGTCGAAATTGGGGTTCCAATGCGATCTGCCAAAATGCATCCTTATCTTGGAGATACATCTCACTTGGGGGAGTCTACTTAAGATACCCTCTAGATTGGGCATTGGATAAGTATCTTTTATAGTTGCTTCATTTAATTTTCGAGAATCCAAGCAAAATCTTATTTTGTTTGGTTTGACTGATAGTACAATTGGAGATGACCATTCGGATGCTGGAGCTTCTTCAATTACACACAGTTCTAACATTCGGTCTATCTCTGAAACTAACAGTTTTTCTCTGGCAGGTGACAAGGGTAGTTCCTTTGCTTAATAGGTTTTGAATTGCCGGTATCTATTTGATGATCTAAAAAATTAGTAAGGCCAAGTCCATCCCTTGTTGAAGCAGGAAACTGCTCAATAACAGTTTGCAATTGTGCGCTCTGGCTGAGAGTTAGAGGCAAATGATTATTTTCAACTTCTAAAGCTCCTATTTCTTCCATCATAGGAGTATGGACGATGATAATACCTAATTTTGTCCATGAATCGATTCCGATAATGACATCAATCTTAATGTCAGGTACTATAACGAAATCGATTTCAAATGGGGAATGCTTGTAGATCAGTCGGGTGATAACTCGTCCAACTATATGTTGTTTTTGACCATCGGCTGTTCGAACATAGCCAGTCGTAAGACAGTCAAATTTTCATTGATAATACGATTAGCAAGACTTCCGCCAATAATACTTTTATTTGCTCCACTATCCAGCAACGCAAACCATGGCTTGCCAAGGAGGTCAATTCTAATAAATGGTCGATTATTTTGTTTGATATAAGTAATGGTCGATACTGTGCAATATTTTAATTCACGCTTCGACTTCCAATATTCTTGAAGGCGTTTTTAAGATCTAGATTTACGATCTTTAGTCGAAGCTGGGTTAGTATTGTTCGTCATTAGTGGATCCGAGGCTTTGAGCGGATATTCGTTACCTAGTTGGGACGAACATCCGGTAAAGCATTTTCCGGATGCGGATTGCAGTGACCACACTTCGGCTTATATGTATTTAAAGCACCACAACCGTAGCAAAACACTCTACGAGGCTTTAAACAGTCTTGGTATCTATGACCCAACCCATCACAGTTCCAACATTTGATCTTGTCTGACATTTTTACCGCATACACACTGTTGGACTCTGTGTTTTCTTCTTCAGGAATGGAATCAGAATCTTCGTGCGTAATAACATTTACTGCGCGTCTAGGGAAACCAGATGTGGTCATCGGCTTAAGCCTGTTACTGGTAAAGAAGTTTTCATGCTTATAACCTTCTCGACGCAAACTTGTCAATGTAACTGTGTCAACGAGCAACAGCTCAAGATACAGCTCAGGCTTTAAATTGTTTCGCACTTCTGCCACTATTTCCTCATCCGGTAAAGGATTGCGTAAACCATCTGCGATGGATACCATTGCATCGAGAAAATCATCAAAGCATTCATTACGGCCTTGTTTACGCCTACGCATCGCATCTTTGATATCTCGATCGGTGCGTTGATCTCGATATCTCTTTCGTAGACGAGTACACAAAATGAACCAGTTGATCTCGTGTTCCATTCGGTGACAACGCCAAAAGAAATTTAAGGCTGTCCCCGTGAACAATATATGACCATATTTATAGAGAACATCAAAATCACCATTCAAGCACTGCTCGGTTAAGCAACTTACTCTATAAATGAAATCTTCAATAGAAATGTCTGTGCCAGAGCCACTGAACTTGATATTCCAGTTGGATATCACATTCGAAGTTATATCTGAGCGTTCGTCAGTAGAATTGCGATGAATTGGTGAGTTACCATTTCGGATTGTAAATTGTCGGTTTCTTCTATGGTTGCCAGAGAATATGGGAGGCATTGGTACGTCCCATTCTAGCTGAAATTCTTCCGGAAGTTCTTGTTGAACTCCAAAAATGGTTAAGTTTCTTATAGCTGCACGGATCTCGTCCGTTAAAACTGTTGCCATATTAACTTGATATATCTCTAATGAACTAGATATTAATTGTTGAACACGTTCTTCCGATATGCCGTTTGATTCAGCCGGAACTGGTATTGCTGGATCTACTCGAACCGCTGCTGATGTGTTCGCCATTTGATTCACTCCAGTATTTATTCTTGGGTTTGACCTTGATACTTGGAATATTAATTCTAGCATTTCTAGATGATGGTTCATTGGGTTCTATTGGAACACTCGCTATCTCATCTAACTGACTGCGCGGGAATGCACGTCGACAGACTGGACATGTTTCATTTTCACTCAGCCATGTTGCCAAACATTGTCAATGAAATTTGTGCTTACATATGTTAAGGTTTTAGCAAATTCAGTTAGACTACTAGTGTCATTACAAATACTACAGCTCGACTGCGGATCGCGTGGTGGATTTCCCAACAAGTTATCGAGGCTACGTCAAACTGCCATATTTGACGCAACAAAGAAAGAAATTAACTTAACTAAACAAACAGAATCTGCGAAGGGTTCAAGCTACTCAATAGCTTTAATAACCTAAAAAAACTCAAAAAGAAAAAGAAAAATCGAACCAATGCAAACGCAGTTTCGCGGAATACAAAAATAAAAAGTAAGAAAGTTACAGTGAGATACCCGCTACCAATTTTTAATAAAGGCAAAATATTGGGGTATCATTTTCAAAATGTACCGAAAATATTAAAAAATACTGAAAATATACCAAATGGTATGTTTGGTATGTCGATATAGTACACCATTCAAAATATACCACAGACAATGTCGGCCAAAGCAACTAAGAGCCCTAGTAAGTAGGCGTTTTTGCCCATACAAATGTATTTCTTTAATAACTTCCACAATTTTTATCTGATCGCAACAAAATTTCAGGAATCATAACTACTGTAGTAATTATTGTATATACCAAAACTCGCAACTCTAGCTTTAAAATTTGGTTTGTTATTCGATTTTTATACCCGCTACCCATAGGGTAGAAGGGTATTATAACTTTGTGCCTACAGGAAATGTAATTAACAAGTAGAAGGAGGCATCTCCGACCCTATAAAGTATATATATTCTTGATCAGCGTCAACAGCCGAGACGATTTAGCCATGTCCGTCTGTCCGTCTGTGTGTCTGTCCGTCTGTGCGTCTGTCCGTCTGTCCGTATGAACACCTAGATCTCAGAGACTATAAGAGATAGAGCTATAATTTTTTTTCGACAGCATTTGTTATGCTTGCACGCAGATCAAGTTTGTTTCAAATTTTTGCCACGCCCACTTCCGCCCCCGCGAATCAAAAAAATCGAATAACAAGCGTAATTTTAAAGCTAGAGTTACGAGTTTTGGTATATACAATAATTACTACAGTAGTTATGATTCCTGAAATTTTGTTGCGATCAGATAAAAATTGTGGAAGTTATTAAAGAAATACTTTTGTATGGGCAAAAGCGCCTACTTACTAGGGTCAGAGTTGCTTTGGCCGACAATCTGGTACATTGTGCCGTCTATGGTATATTTTGAATGGTGAACTATATCGATATACCAAATATACCATTTGGTATATTTTTAGTATTTTTGCAGTATATTCGGTATATTTTGAAAATGATACCGCAATATTTTGCTTTTATTTAAAATGGGTAGCGGGTATCTCACAGTCGAGCACACTCGACTGTAGCTTTCTTACTTGTTTTGATTTGCGGGGGCGGAAGTGGACGTGGCAAAAATTTGAAACAAACTTGATCTGCGTACAAACATAACAAATGCTGTCGAAAAAAAATTATAACTCTATCTCTTATAGTCTCTGAGATCCAGTGTTTCATACGGACGGACGGACAGACGGACAGACGGACATGGCTATATCGTCTCGGCTGCTGACGCTGATCAAGAATATATATACTTTATAGGGTCGGAGATGCCTCCTTCTACTTGTTAATTACATTTCCTGTAGGCACAAAGTTATAATACCCCTCTACCCTATGGGTAGCGGGTATAATTATTACCAACCAGTAATTTAGGGAAAAATAAACCAAAAGAAAGATAAAAAGATACGATACTCAATACGATAAACTCGGTAATCAATATAAATCATAAAATTTGGGTCTTATCCTTTGTAATAATGGTGTGTCAAATTATAAATAGGATGTCGTATTCTGCCAATAAAAGATATCAATTTAGTTTTTCCTTTTTGTGGAAACTGTCAGGATTCGATGTTTTCTTAAGAGAGGAACTAACGAAACGCTCCATTCAGAACAATCTAGATCTTAATTGAAACAACACTGTTGTAATCAGATAATAGTTCCCTGGTATAGTTCCGCTAATTAGTCAGACTATCAATCCGAGGTGAACTTAAATCTTAATTACTTCAGGGGTATAATTCGCCTGTTTGATTGTGGTCAGGATCCAAGTACTCAGAATTCCTGCATATTCCAGGCAATCAAACAATTGAACGGTAAAGCTTTAGGGGTACCATTGCAGTGCAGGTCAAACTGTTAACACGCCTAGGATGGAAATCCTTGTACTTAATTTTATTTCCATATCTAGCATGTCGAACTTGCTTGGCCTCACGTTGGGCGCCATTTAATTATGTAACAAACCGATTATACACAGCCTATGATAACGTCTTTACCCTTTTTCATTGTTTAATTTATGACACACACAACTATACTTAGCTGCCCGAAAGGCTTAATTTAATTCATTTTCAATAATATCATTACGTTAAGATTTCATAATCGGACTCATTTTCAAGGGCGGTCAATACCCTGCAACTCTTCTTAATATTTACGGTAATACAAAACTATATATATAATACTACAATGGTAAATATGGCATATTTTAAACCCTATACTGTTGACATTATTATATTTTCAATTATCGGCCAAGCCGTACTCACATCTTTTACTTTTATATAGATGTACCCAACTCACTGATGATCAGGCCTGATGATGAATGATGTGTGTGTGGTGTTTTCTGTTGTTGATGAGATGATGTGTTTGTTTGCTGTGTGAACTTCCAAAAAGAGAATTAGAATAATGTTAACAGTATTGAGTAACGACTACATACCATGTACTTATTAAACTATGTATATTACAAAAAATAAGAAAGCTACGTTAATTCATTCATTTTAATTTAACGTTAATGCAAATATCAATACTTTAAATTATACAAATTTATTAACGGCAAACAGGTTATTGGCTATTAGCCGCGGAAGGTCATCATAGACGGCGACAATACTTGGGATGCTCCTATGGGGGCATCACTATTCAGCACTTAGAAGCAGTACTATGCTTTATCCCTCCTTTGAACGGCTCATGGGTCCCTGTTAGCCGATGCTAACAATTTTGGCGCGGCCCTATGGGGGAGCACCGGTAGGAACAGTGGCAATCTTCTTTGCTTTTCAGCTTATAGCTTATGTATATGCCCACTGTAACTCTAGCAGCAGCTTTGCGCGCCGATAACGCGCAGGTGAATATACTACTATATGTGGCGGTGGTTGAACTGTTTAAACGCTTTCTAAACGTTTATAAACCCACGCTGCTCTAACTTGCGAATGCCTAAAAAAATTTCTTATTAGAAATATGTATATGCCTATGTACCCTACGTATTATGCAAACAATACTCTAGTGGCTATGTCCACGCAGATGGAGAAATATTTTCCTTTAATAAAATGTTCAGCTCTGGATTGCTGACTTCTATATATATATTTATAAATTGTCCAGCCAATTGATCCAAGCGCCTTGGTATGGGAAACGGAAAATGAAAATTTCTTCTTCTAATGTGTCTTCGATAATATTGAGCTTACACAGAGTTGATCACAATTATTCGATCAATCTCTGTAATTTATTTATGTGAATGGTAATTTACTGTCAAGGGCTGCTAACTCGACTAAGTGACATGTAATATACGATTAATCGATATTAGTCAGCTGGATATGTTTACATATCGTTAAATAGCCAGAATTTGCAAATGCAAATTGAAATTTAAATTGTACCCTCGGCTGTCGTTTCGGCATTCATCCGTCACAAAGCCTAACTCTTTACAAGGCATACATGAGAAGCAAATTGGAATATGCATGCTCTTCTTTCAGCAACCTCAGCAAATCAGCTTTGTCCATGATTCAAAGCCACGCAAATTGCCAGTTAAGAAAAGCGCTGTAATTTACCATCCATTTACCATAATTTACCATCTTGCTGCTGAATTGCCTCCACTATATCGCTACAAATTCACAACTGCAAAGGAACTGGTTAAAGTCTTTGCCTTAAACCTCCCCGCAAGAAAAACAATATGTGTCAGTCCCCACATAAACACAAGTTACAAAAAAACAGACAGTTCGCAGACGTGCTTGAGCATATCGAGGGAATCGAATCCTCTGTTATCCATTGCAAAAAACTGACCGGCTTTACTGATTTTTTTAAAGGTTCCGCAAAGAACAAAAAATCAATTTATAATTCTAGTATTCTTCTATTTAATGAAAAAATTGCACATTTAAAAAACAATAATTTTGAGCTATTTTTTACTGACGGATCTGTTACAAGAACACATTCGAGTGCAGCCTTTTTGCACGAGAGGTCAAAGCACATAGCCAGTTATTACACAGACAAAGTACTGTCTTCACTCTCTGCCGAACTCCTTGCAATTGACAAAGCACTTGACTTCGCCTTATCTAACAATCTTCCTCGTGTCGCTATTCTTACGGACAGCAAAAATAGCATTATCAACCTATGCAAAACAATCCACGACAATCATATTGCAGCCAGCATCATTGAAAAAATAAACCGGCATCACCATCTAAAGTCCATAGAAATTCATTACATTCCGGGACAATCCAACATCCCACAAAACACAATAGCCGATAATGCAATAAATAAATAAATTCAATATGAAACCAAAAGACGAAACGTTAGACGACTTGTGCGATATTTGTGGAGTTATCGATAACGCTTCACATGCAATCATCAGCTGTTAAAAATACGATACTGTACTGCAACGTTATAGCCTATTTCCACCTCACTCAGTTTTTCTACGTTTTTTAAAGTCCCGTTTCGGGGTTTCCATCTGCACGAACCGAAAAATATGGGCAACGGTAAATTTCTCAATATGGCCGCTCTAAAATATCAGCTGTTCAAATGTAAACACGAGTTGGCGAACAATTAAAAAAACAGCACGCGCATTTTAAAATTGAAAATTTTATTAAATTGTAGGATTTTTATGAGGATTTTGACGAAGTGGAGGGAAAATTAGCGGAGTATAGAGTATAGGCCATTGCCAATAGTAAAGAAATCGCTATCAGTTTGGGGCTATGTACATCAGTAGATTTGCTGGCAGCAATGTAATATTTACATAAATACATTTACTTTTTAGCAACAGCATGGGTGTTTTTGGGAGCGCGATGTTCCTGGAAACAACGAATCATTTTTTGAAGATAATTTTCGAATTAATAGGGAGGAGTTTGGCACCCTTGTGGAGCGCCTTTGTGGATTGGCCAAAAAAGGCACTACATTTCTCCTCCCATAACTCGAACAACATAGCCTCGTGGATGCCACTCCTCGATATTGACGGCTTTCGAGTTTTTTGGCTCATCTAAAATATAAAAAGTTTGCTTTAAAAAGCAAAATAAAATTTTTATTTTTCTATTTTCATACCTTGGCGCACTTTAATGTCAGCTGTTTTGTTAGTGGTGAGCTCTTTTTCGTTGTCATATCGATCAAAATATCGCATAATTACCCAAAAAGTGCGTTCGCTATTTCTACGTAGCTCGCGAACGTAGAAAAACCGACTTTTTTTCTTATGGGTTTTTACATGGGGCGAACGTAACATTCGGCCTGAACGTGAAAAAAACCAAAGAAAACCGTGCGGTGGAAATAGGCTATTACCCAACATTCACACAATTTGGAATCTAATTGAACGCTTCAATCAATTTGTCGTGGCGTTTTTCACCTTATAAAGGCGTCGACCAGTTCTCGCGACCAAATAATTCTCCCCTGCCCATGGGTCGGGTGGTAACTTAAAACACAAAAAAAAAAAAAATAAATAAATAAATAAATAAGTATAAGCGTGAAAATTGAGGATGATGTAATAGGAAAAGACAAAATTGAGACAGAGAAAACTAGCAAGAATAGTCGGCGTTGAAAGTTTGAAGTGAGATGTGTTCTCAAGAGCTGTGTGACAAAGAAAACTGCAAATAACGGATTAGTTCCTTTTCTTCGTGTCAGACGGATTCAAAGTCGTGGTTACACCAAGAGACGGTGGAGTTTTAGAGAACATTCTAGACGTGTACGTGTGTGTATTTGCGAAATATAAGACATTGTGAAATACGTAGCAGCAGTGTACGCGTGTGCAGAATTATTAAAACGCAATAAGAGAACTAAACAGAAAAGGCAAAATATGCACAAAATAACTGATCTTAAGGTGGATCAGTTGAAATTCCTTCTTCGCGGTGTGGATTTGCCAACATCAGGAACGCGTGCTGAATTAATCCAGAGACTGATCGAGCATGAGGGTGCGACAGAGATTGAGATGCCGCAAGCAGCTAGTCTAGCCGGTCAACAAGAAGATGCAATTGCGTCACAGGCAACAATGGAGATGATGTCCCAGTTTATTAGCGTTCAAAGACAGAATACATCGACAGTTCCTAGCCAGCAACCGCTAGCAATGAATAGTGAAATTCAATCACCAGATTCAAACGTAATGCGCGTGGGCACCTTGCAACCTAACATGCCCTTCCTAAAGAATATTGTTGTCAGCTCGCACAGTTACGTCGCGTTCATTGATTTCGGAAGTGAGGCTAGTAACGTGCGCAGGTCAGTAGCCAAAGAAATTAAAGCCGTTCACAGCAAGTGTGCCATGTTAACCGAAGCTATACAGTTGGAAATAGTCATCGATGGAAAAAGTATTTCCGCCAAAGTTTACATTGTCGAGGATGAGATACTCCCAGAAGATTTTCTGTTGGGCCAAGACGTCATCGTAAGTGCTAAACTGTCATTCGATTTTGAGAAGATCCAGTCTAGTGTCATCCGAGCAGTACCGATGTCAGCAGAGCTTCCATGCGATAATTTTCCAGACTTACTTCTTGGTAATTTCGAGAAACAAGAAGAGAAGGACAAAATGCGTGCGTTGTTGGAAAAATATTCTACAGTTTTCTCAGTTGGATTGCATGGTATTGGCAAAACAAATGTCGTGCAGGCAGACATCATTATCGAAAGTGGCAAAATAGTTTCGCAAGTCCCATACAGAGTGCCAGAACCGAAAAAAAAAAAATAGTAAGGCAAATGGTTAATGAGCTTTTGGAGCACGACATAATCACGCAGTCTACGTCAGAGTATGCTAGTCCAGTTGTCCTTACCAAGAAGCCAAATGGTAGTGACCGACTATGCGTTGACTATCGGCGATTGAACAAGCTTATACAAAACGAGAACTTTCCTATGCCGCACATCGAGGAGAAGTTACAGGAAGCAAAACGTCATAAATGGTTTTCTTCACTGGACTTAAACAGTGGTTATTATCAAGTGGAGATAGCACCAAGCAGTCGTAAGTACACGGCATTCATCACCACAGACGGGTTGTACGAGTTCAAACGTTTACCGTTTGGACTAAAGAATGCTCCAGCCGTCTTTAATAGGCTTATGGCAGAGCTGCAAAAACGTGTACAAAAAGACGATTTTATATACTACATGGATGATATCCTTATTGGCAGCCAGACGTTCGAAGAAATGTACGAGAAACTTGAAAGAATTCTGCTTATGCTGAGAGAATGCGGATTAACATTAAACTTGAACAAATGCGAGTTGTTTAAAAAGTCTATCAACTTCCTAGGTCACAAAATACACGAAGATGGAATCAGTCCGGGCGAAATTAAGATAAACGCTATTGCCATGTTCCCGTCGCCAAAGAATATTACTGATGTTAGAAAGTTTTTAGGACTTAGCGGGTACTTCAGGAAATTCGTCGCCGGATATGCCATTATATCAGAGCCAATACGTATATTATTACGCAAGGATCAGCCGTTCAAATGGGAAAAGTCACAGCAAGATGCCTTCGATGAACTTAAGAAGTGCCTCACAACGAAGCTCGTGATCACATGCTACCGTCTAGATGCCTACCACGAACTACACACAGATTCCAGTGCAGTCGGTTTAGCTGGAGTATTGCTACAGAAAGAGGCTGACCAGATGAAGCCAATTGCGTACTATAGTCGAGCAACTTCAAAAGCCGAGAAAAACTATCACAGCTACGAGTTAGAAGCCCTTGCCGTTGTTGAGTCGTTGGAGAGATTCAAGTACTACATTGATGGTAAACAGATCAGAGTTGTGACTGACTGTAGTGCCTTAAAGACGTCTATGGAGAAGAAAGATCTCATCCCTCGCATGGCCAGATGGTGGTTACGTATCCAGGAGTTCGATATCGAAATTGTAGATCGAGCTGGACGTCAAATTGATCACGTTGATGCACTGAGCCGTACTCCGTTTGCAGAGGTGCATGATATGGACACAGCTAGCCCAAAGATAGCAAAGACTCTTTTGGACGAGACCGATTGGCTATTTGCCATACAACTACAAGATGATAAAATAAAAAGCATTTTCACCGAGATGAAAAACAACAACAAATCTGAGAACGACGACTATGTGATCGTACAAGACAGACTGTTTCGCAAGCACGATAACGAGCTCCTGTGGGTAGTCCCAAAACAGTTGAGAATCCATGTTCTTCATGAATGTCATGACAAGGCTGGACACATGAGCACTGATAAAACTCTGTTACAGATTCTGAACTTATTTTGGTTTCCTCGCATGCGTAACTTTGTGAAAACGTATGTCCAGAAATGTGTGGGCTGCCCAGGAGGCCGCCAGGAGGGCCAATATCACTTCGATGATAGATATATCAGACCAATACCGTTCTCCACAGTTCACATGGACCACCTGGCAGTGTTGCCAGAATCTCTGGAGCAAAAATTGCTGGATTTCAGAAAAAAAATTGCTAAAAATTGCTAAAATTATACCAAAAAATAGCCAACAAAATTGCTAAATATTTTAAATGACATTCTTCATATTGTTTATACATTTTTAATTAATTTAAGAATAAAATCTTGAAATTAAAAATAAAAAAAACGGGATTTCATATTTTTATGATTTTGTTAACACTTAGGGGGCAAATATTACACTTGAAATGCAGTTAACTTTTCAAGTCAGTGAACTCAAGTAGCTCATATAATCGAACCACTTGGTTAAATACAAGCCCATTGCAAACTATTAATCGCAATTTTTGCAGTGAATAACAAAAGGAATACATAATAAAAAGGATTTAAGTTAAATAGCTAAAATTGCCAAAAGAGAAATAAAAAGTTGCTAAGTTTGTAGCTAATAGCCTTTTTAAAAAAAAGTTGCAAATTAACTAAAGCAACTAAATTGCTAAACTGGTTCACAGTTTCACAATTTGTATTTAGCTAATGAGTGAACGAACTATGTTCGCACATGAACTATAAACAGAATCGAACTATAACGCAAATTTTATGAGTAAACCTCAAAATACATCCCATCGGTAAAAGAACTATCGGAACTTTTTAAAAAGTGCCAAAAGTTGCCGAAGCATTAAAAAAAAGCTAGATTTCTAGCTAATAGCATTTCACAAAATCTTATAGCTTTTGCAGTTTCAAAATAGCTAGATCTAGCAATAAATAAGCTAAAATGGCAACACTGCCACCTGAGACCATTTCCAAAGAGTTCGAAGCGGAATGAGCATATTCTCGTGATAGTCGATGCATTCACGAAATTTACTTTACTGAGAGCTATTAAAAGTACTGCAACGAAACATGTCATTGATGTTCTTCAGAAAATAACAGGCTACGTTGGAATGCCGCATCAAATTGTTACTGACAGAGGAACAGCTTTCACTTCCAAAGACTTTGAGAAGTTTTGCGAAGCAAATCATGTAAAGCATATTTTAAATGCCGTACGGACTCCAAGAGCAAATGGTCATGCAGAGCGAACAAATAGGACTATACTGTCAATGCTGCTCCCGTCGAATAAAACTGACAAGCGTTGGGACAAGAAGATCAACACCATCCAATGGAGTGTTAATACCATGACAAACACCACTACTAAATGTTCTCCTTTCCAGCTGCTGTATTATTATGAGCCCAGAGATGTACTTAAAAACACCCTGACGATTGTGATCCAAGGAGAAGATCGGCAGATGCTTACGGATGCTGAGCTGGAAAACCTTCGAGCAGACGCTGCAACGCATATCAACGACCATGGAGCCGCAGCTAAGAAACGTTATGACCAACTACATACAATAGCGGAGATATTGTTTTGGTCGAGAAAGTGCCTTCCAGTACCGGTAACTCACGTAAATTGGAGCCACGTTATAAAGGTCCGTTTATAGTCACCAAAGTGCTGCCCAAGGATAGATATCTAGAGGAAGATATCCCCCATGCACAGCGAAAGCAGAAACACTACAAATCGGTCTACTCTTCCGACAAAATGAAGCATTGGTGTCAGCTGCCACCGGATGAATCAGAATCAGACGAAAAAGATAATGGCGAGATCACAGCAAACGACTCTTGCGAGGACACTGGGTAACAGAAGCTCGGGTAACAGAAGCTGTTACCAATATAACTTTCACAGTGCCACATGAGCCCTGCAGTGAGTGCTACGGTATCGTTTATCGTTTATCGATATCGTACGATATGCGGTCACTCTAAAATAGGAGCGAAGAAGGGAAAGCACGTGAAAGCAAAATCTTGTTTTTAACAAGTGTACCTTAATTATAATTTCATCGAATTTCAATATTAAAATAAATATCCATACAAAATACAAGCCTACACAAAGCCATCCCGTCACACAAGTGATTTCAACTTGGCTTCTATCCGCAGCTTTTTAAACAATTAACTGCATTGTCTAAGGCATTATCCAATTGTTGTAATCAAAGCTTTATATTATCATTTCAAGTGAGTTCTCACAGTGCGCATAAGACTTTCTCCCGCAAGTGGAAACCACATTTAATTGGCAACAAGTCATAAAATCTGTGCAAATATTTGCCCACAAAATATATTGGCAACATCAACAACTACTTTAAGCCGCAGCCTCATCGCACACGCCGGGGGGATTAGCACTGTTGGCCACTTTGTATAGTTGGCCAAGGCAAAAGGCCTACTCATGATATGGCAACAACTGTGGCACAACTTGACACAACTCTCTACATATTTGGCGCAAGTGTTGGACGCAACGCGGTCAAGATCAGTTTGCCAGTCCCCAAAATGGGTTAAAAGTTGTTGGCCATGCCCCCACACACAGCTTACAACAACAACAACAAGTGCGGCAACAACAACAACTGTCTACAGATGATCTATGCATTCTGAATTTAATGTTTTAGCCATTAATATCAATCAGCTATTACGCAATGATGTATTACAAATGAAAACTTTAGACTTGCTTCACTAACAAGTATGTCGAGTTGTTCCTATTTGAATACCCTATAATATTAAGTACTGCCGAGAAAGGGTAGACAGCACTTCACCAATAACTAACATAATTATTTTGCCATTTACAATTCAAGTTCAAAATTTAATAGTTTCTCAAAGATATGACTAATTTAGTAATCTAAAATTTGAATGATTATTAAAGGCCTTAATGCTAAGCGAATATAATAGATTAATGTCGAGTATTACTTTTTGTTTATAAGTACATATTAAGCTTTTTCTTATCATTCTAAAAGTAATTCCTATATTTGATAAACCAAATACCAGTAAAACTTGTTCGATATAGATACTTGCTTTGAAATTGAATATTTGCAAACAAATATGACTTGCTACACACAGATTATTATCTAAAAGTGTTGATTATGAGTTTAAACATTATATTTTCAATGACAATTAAAGGATTTCAACCATCTAAATCAAACTGTTTATATTTAATAAACATATTATTAAATCTACACAGAGCGAAAAAAGTCTAGATTAAAAAACTTTAAGATTTTTTTCGATCTTAAAAAAAACAATCTTGAAATAAGATTTTTAGATTGAAAATACGTTCAATCAAGCTTTTTATGCTAAATTTGCATTTTTAGAATCAAAACATATTATTTTAAGATTCAAATCTTGATTTAAGATGGTTTTATTGTAGATTGAAAAGAAAATTGCAAATCTTGATTTAAAAACTTTTTGAACAACAAAAAAAAAGATTTTGTTTTTAATTCTTAACATTTTTAATATAAGATTTTGCCTTCTTGCCTTCTTTTCAGATTTTTCCATTGTTTAAACACGATAAGTTTTATAGTTATAATTTTTATAAAATTTCGATCTTGATGAATATTCTTGGTCCCAATTTTGACATCAAACAATCTTGATTCAAGATTTTATTCTCGATTTCAGCACGTTTTTTCTTTCTGTGTATACTTATAAAATATTAAACATTAAAGGCACGGTTGCCACTTTTGGTACAAATGTACCAAAACTGGTACATTTTTTATGCGTTGGTACATTGGATCACTTTTTTTTCATATTGGTACATTTTCAATATGCCTAGTCTAGTATTTCAATTTTTTATAAAATTTTATGTTCACACATATTTGTTTAACGAATGGCTCTGTTCCACCAGACATAAATTTTGTATCAGTTAGAAATTGAACCATGACTAGCACTGGAAAATATCGCATACAGTCGATTTGCAATGTTTTGTGTCAATTGAGAAAATATGTATGCGCCAATGTAAGGTCCATCACTGTAAACAGTTATATATTGTGAATCACAATTTGTGATTCAGCCAAATTTCTAAGCGCAGAAGAACTTTCCATAGCACCTCTAATGAAAACCTTTGAAAATTTATATAATGGTGATCCTGATGATATAATATCCTAATGGAACCAACTCCGTGTGGTGATGACCGTCTTGGTCACCATGTGGGATGACTGTACCAACTTGTTTAAATAGGCACGTGTCCAGAATATTATTTAATTAAGACACGGACACGTCCGTGCCTTTTGGTTTTCACTTTGATAATGATTTATTGGAAAAAATCAAAGCATGATCTAGCCTAAGTACATAATTAGTAAAGCACGCGGTGTAGACGTCGATGCCGGCAGCGAAGCTGCTGCATAGCTATGTATTACATTTTATATTATGTATTCTAAGAATATGCGACAAAGCATATTAACAAGAGAGAGAGAGAGAGTCTTATGTGCATTTACATATGCATGCACTCGAGTCGGAATGTAAAGCGACAAAGTATTGCAGTTAACTGTAACGAAAGTCAGAGTCATGTGGCACTGGATAATTTAATATGACATCAAAATTTTTGTCATCAGGCAAGATTCCTTTATCTTGTAAATATTGTAAATACTAGATTTAAATTAGCATAAGGTAACATTAAGAATTAATCGATTAAATATATATCGAGTTAGAAGCCCGATCGATAGGTGTATCGGTCGAGCACGAGACGAAAGTGCGATCACTATGAACAAGAACGTGAACGAGAGAACAAGTTGTTGTGAAATAAACTGAAATAAAGAAATATAAGAAAATCGGACAATTATATATCAGGTGTGGGGTAAAGGCCCGAAAAAACGAGAAACTCCGTGTGATGCGATATAAAGATATATTAAAAAAGTCAAGATCTGAGCTAGTTGCGATTTTGGAGAGCAAACACGTGCGTTTCGAGGAAGACGCTACCATTTATCAATTGCGGGCGGCTGCGAGAGTTGTTATGGCAAATATGGAGGAAGGAAAAGTGGAGAAGCTGCATCTGGAGGAGCGGGAGCTGAGCAACGGCTCGCCTGTAGAAGCGGCATTCTCAAGTCCGGATGATCACGTTGGCGTCGGTGGTGGTGAAATTGCCCCTATTGGGCATGAGAGTGAGAGAGACAGCGATAGTGTTTCGAAAAATGGCGGCAATGCGGCGGCGTCTGGCGAGGTTCTGCAAGTTTCGAACATTGCGGTCGTGAACATGCAGCGTCGTGATCAAGTGGCGGCGAACATAGAGGCAGAAATTCAACATTTGCAACAAGTCGAGATGCTGTATGCTGTGCGTAAACGTGTCGCTGATTTGGAAAATGCGTTGAGCCAGAATAAACCAGCTCGAGGAGAAGACATCGACATGAGTGACTTGAATGCCCTAATCCAACCTTTTTCGGGGGATACTGGATACCCTGTGACGCGCTGGATCGACGATTTTGTAAAAATAATGGATACATACTGCGTGTCGGAGAAAAAACGTTTCATTTTCGCCAAACGTTTGTTGACAGGATCGGCCAGATCATTCATGATTGAGACGGCTGCTCTCACTTGGCCGGTACTGCGAGCGGAGTTGATAGCTGTGTTCGATGTCAGGGTCACCGTGCTCGACGTCTTCAAGCAATTAGAAGCCAGAAAGAAGTCGAAGAATGAGAGCGCCCTACAAAAAAAGCTGCATCTGGAGGAGCGGGAGCTGAGCAACGGCTCGCCTGTAGAAGCGGCATTCTCAAGTCCGGATGATCACGTTGGCGTCGGTGGTGGTGAAATTGCCCCTATTGGGCATGAGAGTGAGAGAGACAGCGATAGTGTTTCGAAAAATGGCGGCAATGCGGCGGCGTCTGGCGAGGTTCTGCAAGTTTCGAACATTGCGGTCGTGAACATGCAGCGTCGTGATCAAGTGGCGGCGAACATAGAGGCAGAAATTCAACATTTGCAACAAGTCGAGATGCTGTATGCTGTGCGTAAACGTGTCGCTGATTTGGAAAATGCGTTGAGCCAGAATAAACCAGCTCGAGGAGAAGACATCGACATGAGTGACTTGAATGCCCTAATCCAACCTTTTTCGGGGGATACTGGATACCCTGTGACGCGCTGGATCGACGATTTTGTAAAAATAATGGATACATACTGCGTGTCGGAGAAAAAACGTTTCATTTTCGCCAAACGTTTGTTGACACGATCGGCCAGATCATTCATGATTGAGACGGCTGCTCTCACTTGGCCGGTACTGCGAGCGGAGTTGATAGCTGTGTTCGATGTCAGGGTCACCGTGCTCGACGTCTTCAAGCAATTAGAAGCCAGAAAGAAGTCGAAGAATGAGAGCGCCCTACAATATTTTTTCGTCATGTGCGGCATTGCGCGACAAGTCGATTTTGAGAAGATCCAGTCTAGTGTCATCCGAGCAGTACCGATGTCAGCAGAGCTTCCATGCGATAATTTTCCAGACTTACTTCTTGGTAATTTCGAGAAACAAGAAGAGAAGGACAAAATGCGTGCGTTGTTGGAAAAATATTCTACAGTTTTCTCAGTTGGATTGCATGGTATTGGCAAAACAAATGTCGTGCAGGCAGACATCATTATCGAAAGTGGCAAAATAGTTTCGCAAGTCCCATACAGAGTGCCAGAACCGAAAAAAAAAATAGTAAGGCAAATGGTTAATGAGCTTTTGGAGCACGACATAATCACGCAGTCTACGTCAGAGTATGCTAGTCCAGTTGTCCTTACCAAGAAGCCAAATGGTAGTGACCGACTATGCGTTGACTATTGGCGATTGAACAAGCTTATACAAAACGAGAACTTTCCTATGCCGCACATCGAGGAGAAGTTACAGGAAGCAAAACGTCATAAATGGTTTTCTTCACTGGACTTAAACAGTGGTTATTATCAAGTGGAGATAGCACCAAGCAGTCGTAAGTACACGGCATTCATCACCACAGACGGGTTGTACGAGTTCAAACGTTTACCGTTTGGACTAAAGAATGCTCCAGCCGTCTTTAATAGGCTTATGGCAGAGCTGCAAAAACGTGTACAAAAAGACGATATTATATACTACATGGATGACATCCTTATTGGCAGCCAGACGTTCGAAGAAATGTACGAGAAACTTGAAAGAATTCTGCTTGTGCTGAGAGAATGCGGATTAACATTAAACTTGAACAAATGCGAGTTGTTTAAAAAGTCTATCAACTTCCTTGGTCACAAAATACACGAAGATGGAATCAGTCCGGGCGAAATTAAGATAAACGCTATTGCCATGTTCCCGTCGCCAAAGAATATTACTGATGTTAGAAAGTTTTTAGGACTTAGCGGGTACTTCAGGAAATTCGTCGCCGGATATGCCATTATATCAGAGCCAATACGTATATTATTACGCAAGGATCAGCCGTTCAAATGGGAAAAGTCACAGCAAGATGCCTTCGATGAACTTAAGAAGTGCCTCACAACGAAGCTCGTGATCACATGCTACCGTCTATATGCCTACCACGAACTACACACAGATGCCAGTGTAGTCGGTTTAGCTGGAGTATTGCTGCAGAAAGAGGCTGACCAGATGAAGCCAATTGCGTACTATAGTCGAGCAACTTCAAAAGCCGAGAAAAACTATCACAGCTACGAGTTAGAAGCCCTTGCCGTTGTTGAGTCGCTGGAGAGATTCAAGTACTACATTTATGGTAAACAACAGATCAGAGTTGTGACTGACTGTAATGCCTTAAAGACGTCTATGGAGAAGAAAGATCCTCGCATGGCCAGATGGTGGTCACGTATCCAGGAGTTCGATATCGAAATTGTACATCGAGCTGGACGTCAAATTGATCTCGTTGATGCACTGAGCCGTACTCCGTTTGAAGAGGTGCAAGATATGGACACAGCCAGCCTAAAGATAGCAAAGACTCTTTTGGACGAGACCGATTGGCTATTTGCCACACAATTACAAGATGATAAAATAAAAAGCATTGTCACCGAGATGAAAAACAACAAGAAATCTGAGAACGACGACTATGTGATCGTACAAGACAGACTGTTTCGCAAGCACGATAACAAGCTCCTGTGGGTAGTCCCAAAACAGTTGAGAATCCATGTTCTTCATGAATGTCATGACAAGGCTGGACACATGAGCACTGATAAAACTCTGTTACGGATTCTGAACTTATTTTGGTTTCCTCGCATGCGTAACTTTGTGAAAACGTATGTCCATAAATGTGTGGGCTGCCCAGGAGGCCGCCAGGAGGGCCAATATCACTTCGATGATATCAGACCAATACCGTTCTTCACAGTTCACATGGACCACCTGGCAGTGTTGCCAGAATCTCTGGAGCAAAAATTGCTGGATTTTAGAAAAAAAATTGCTAAAATTATACAAAAAAATAGCCAACAAAATTGCTAAATATTTTAAATGACATTCTTCATATTGTTTATACATTTTTAATTCATTTATGAATAAAATCTTGAAATTAAAAATAAAAAAACAGGATTTCATATTTTTATGATTTTGTTAACACTTAGGGGGCAAATATTACAATTGAAATGCAGTTAACTTTTCAAGTCAGTGAACTCAAGTAGCTCATATAATCGAACCACTTGGTTAAATACAAGCCCATTGCAAACTGTTAATCGCAATTTTTGCAGTGAATGACAAAACGAATACATAATAAAAAGGATTTAAGTTAAATAGCTAAAATTGCCAAAAGAGAAATAAAAAGTTGCTAAGTTTGTAGCTAATAGCCTTTTTTAAAAAAAGTTGCAAATTAACTAAAGCAACTAAATTGCTAAACTGGTTCACAGTTTCACAATTTGTATTTAGCTAATGAGTGAACGAACTAAGTTCGCACATGAACTATAAACAGAATCGAACTATAATGCAAATTTTATGAGTAAACCTCAAAATACATCCTATCGGTAAAAGAACTATCGGAACTTTTTAAAAAATGCCAAAAGTTGCCGAAGCATTAAAAAAAAAGCTAGATTTCTAGCTAATAGCATTTCACAAAATCTTATAGCTTTTGCAGTTTCAAAATAGCTAGATCTAGCAATAAATTAGCTAAAATGGCAACACTGCCACCTGTGACGATTTCCCAAGAGTTCGAAGCGGAATGAGCATATTATCGTGATAGTCGATGCATTCACGAAATTTACTTTACTGAGAGCTATTAAAAGTACTGCAACGAAACATGTCATTGATGTTCTTCAGAAAATAACAGGCTACGTTGGAATGCCGCATCAAATTGTTACTGACAGAGGAACAGCTTTCACTTCCAAAGACTTTGAGAAGTTTTGCGAAGCAAATCATGTAAAGCATATTTTAAATGTCGTACGGACTCCAAGAGCAAATGGTCATGCAGAGCGAACAAATAGGACTATACTGTCAATGCTGCTCCCGTCGAATGAAACTGACAAGCGTTGGGACAAGAAGATCAACACCATCCAATGGAGTGTTAATACCATGACAAACACCACTACTAAATGTTCTCCTTTCCAGCTGCTGTATTATTATGAGCCCAGAGATGTACTTAAAAACACCCTGACGATTGTGATCCAAGGAGAAGATCGGCAGATGCTTAGGATGCTAAGCTGGAAAACCTTCGAGCAGCGCGCTGCAACGCGTATCAACGACCATAGAGCCGCAGTTAAGAAACGTTATGATGCCAAGCATTCCAAGCCAACTACATACAATAGCGGAGATATTGTTTTGGTCGAGAATGAGCCTTCCAGTACCGGTACCTCACCGGTAGCCACGTTATAAAGGACCGTTTATGGTCACCAAAGTGCTGCCCAAGGATAGATATCTAGTGGAAGATATCCCCCATGCACAGCGAAAGCAGAGACACTACAAATCGGTCTACTCTTCCGACAAAATGAAGCATTGGTGTCAGCTGCCACCGGATGAATCAGAATCAGACGAAGAAGACAATGGCGAGATCACAGCAAACGACTCTTGCGAGGACACTGCGATTTGTCAGGAGAGGCCGACTGTAACGCTCGGGTAACAGAAGCTGTTACCAATATAACTTTCACAGTGCCACATGAGCCCTGCAGTGAGTGCTACGGTATCGTTTATCGATATCGTACGATATGCGGTCACTCTAAAATAGGAGCGAAGAAGGGAAAGCACGTGAAAGCAAAATCTTGTTTTTAACAAGTGTACCTTAATTATAATTTCATCGAATTTCAATATTAAAATAAATATCCATACAAAATACAAGCCTACACAAAGCCATCCCGTCACACAAGTGATTTCAACTTGGCTTCTATCCGCAGCTTTTTAAACAATTAACAGCATTGTCTAAGGCATTATCCAATTGTTGTAATCAAAGCTTTATATTATCATTTTAAGTGAGTTCTGACAGTGCGCATAAGACTTTCTCCCGCAAGTGGAAACCACATTTAATTGGCAACAAGTCATAAAATTTGTGCAAATATTTGCCCACAAAATGTATTGCCAACATCAACAACTACTTTAAGCCGCAGCCTCATCGCACACGCCGGGGGGATTAGCTGTGTTGGCCACTTTGGATAGTTGGCCAAGGCAAAAGGCCTACTCATGATATGGCAACAACTGTGGCACAACTCGACACAACTCTCTACATATTTGGCGCAAGTGTTGGACGCAACGCGGTCAAGATCAGTTTGCCAGTCCCCAAAATGGGTTAAAAGTTGTTGGCCATGCCCCCACACACAGCTTACAACAACAACAACAACAACAAGTGCGGCAACAACAACAACTGTCTACAGATGATCTATGCATTCTGAATTTAATGTTTTAGCCATTAATATCAATCAGCTATTACGCAATGATGTATTACAAATGAAAACTTTAGACTTGCTTCACTAACAAGTATATCGAGTTGTTCCTATTTGAATACCCTATAATATTAAGTACTGTCGAGAAAGGGTAGACAGCACTTCACCAATAACTAACATAATTATTTTGCCATTTACAATTCAAGTTCAAAATTTAATAGTTTCTCAAAGATATGACTAATTTAGTAATCTAGAATTTGAATGATTGTTATTAAAGGCCTTAATGCTAAGCGAATATAATAGATTAATGTTGATCATTACTTTTTGTTTATAAGTACATATTAAGCTTTTTCTTATCATTCTGAAAGTAATTCCTATATTTGATAAACCAAATACCAGTAAAACTTGTTCGATATAGATACTTGCTTTGAAATTGAATACTTGCAAACAAATATGACTTGCTACACACTGATTATTATTTAAAAGTGTTGATTATGAGTTTAATCATTATATTTTCAATGACAATTAAAGGATTTCAACCATCTAAATCAAACTGTTTATATTTAATAAACATATTTTTAAATCTACACAGAGCAAAAAAAGTCTAGATTAAAAAACTTTAAGATTTTTTTCGATCTTAAAAAAAACAATCTTGAAATAAGATTTTTAGATTGAAAATACGTTCAATCAAGCTTTTTATGCTAAATTTGCATTTTTAGAATCAAAACATATTATTTTAAGATTCAAATCTTGATTTAAGATGGTTTTATTGTAGATTGAAAAGAAAATTGCAAATCTTGATTTAAAAACTTTTTGAACAACAAAAAAAAGATTTTGTTTTTGTTTCTTAACATTTTTAATATAAGATTTTGCCTTCTTGGTTCAATTTTCAGATTTTTCCATTGTTTAAACAAGATAAGTTTTATAGTTATAATTTTAATAAAATTTCTTGATGAACATTCTTGGTCTCAATTTTGACATCAAACAATCTTGATTCAAGATTTTATTCTCGATTTCAGCACGTTTTTTCTTTCTGTGTATACTTATAAAATATTAAACATTAAACCTTTAATGTTTAATATTTTCTCTCTGTGTATACACACGGTTGCCACTTTTGGTACAAATGTACCAAAACTGGTACATTTTTTATGCGTTGGTACATTGGATCACTTTTTTTCATATTGGTACATTTTCAATATGCCTAGTCTAGTATTTCAATTTTTTATAAAATTTTATGTTCACACATATTTGTTTAACGAATGGCTCTGTTCTACCAGACATAAATTTTGTATCAGTTAGAAATTGAACCATGACTAGCACTGGAAATTATCGCATACAGTCGATTTGCAATGTTTTGTGTCAATTGAGAAAATATGTATGCGCCAATGTAAGGTCCATCACTGTAAACAGTTATATATTGTATATCACAATTTGTGATTCAGCCAAATTTCTAAGCGCAGAAGAACTTTCCATAGTACCTCTAATGAAATCCTTTGAAAAGTTATATAATGGTGATGCTGATGATATAATATCCTAATGGAACCAACTCCGTGTGGTGATGACCGTCTTGGTCACCATGTGGGATGACTGTACCAACTTGTTTAAATAGGCACGTGTCCAGAATATTATTTAATTAAGACACGGACACGTCCGTGCCTTTTGGTTTTCACTTTGATAATGATTTATTGGAAAAAATCAAAGCATGATCTAGCCTAAGTATATAATTAGTAAAGCACGCGGTGTAGACGTCGATGCCGGCAGCGAAGCTGCTGCATAGTTTTGTATTACATTTTATATTATGTATTCTAAGAATATGCGATAAAGCATATTAACAAGAGAGAGAGAGTCTTATGTGCATATACATATGGATGCACTCGAGTCGGAATGTAAAGCGACAAAGTATTGCAGTTAACTGTAACGAAAGTCAGAGTCATGTGGCACTGGATAATTTAATATGACATCAAAATTTTTGTCATCAGGCAATATTCCTTTATCTGTA
Organism: Drosophila kohkoa; assembly: GCA_019972355.1. Lineage (NCBI taxonomy): Eukaryota > Metazoa > Arthropoda > Insecta > Diptera > Drosophilidae > Drosophila > Drosophila kohkoa. The sequence goes on along the minus strand of BJEL01000064.1, from coordinate 3,062,653 downwards.
CATTTATGTCTCAAAAATGTGACTTCATGCATAAAAAATGAACATTTTTCAGGATGCAGCTTAAAGTTGTGTTTCCTACACATGTCAAAAACACTAATTAAATTATTGAGCATGTGTTTTTCGGAACAACCGATTACTATCAAATCATCCATATAAAGGAATGCTTGTGATGGTTCAAGTCCAGAGAATGCGATAGTCATCATTCTTTGGAAGGAATTTGGCGCTATTTTTAGTCCAAATGGCACTCGCGTGAAGCGATAAGAGCCATTGCTCGTTGAAAATGACGTTATATCTCTAGAGTTTTCTTCCAGCTCAATCTGATGGAATCCTGACATTAAGTCAAGGCAAGAGAAATATGTTGCTCTTCCTAGTTGATCTAAGATATCATCGATCCTAGGAAGTGGAAATTTGTCTGATAGTAATTTTTTATTAATTTGACGATAGTCAATTACTAATCGCCATTTCTTCTTTTCGTTATCTATTGATTTCTTTGGTACTAGTAAAAGAGGACTGTTGTATTCTGAGACTGAAGGTTCAACTATTCTATCTTTAATTAATTTATTGTCTTGAGCTTGAATTTCGTCTTTTTGACTATGAGGATTTCTATAATTTTTTATATATACTGGTTCATCGTCTTTTAACCTTAGTTTCTGCTTATAAAAATTATTGGTTGTTATTGGTTCGGTATCAAGTCCAAATATATCTGTGTATTTACAACAAAGTTCTTTTAATTGTTTATTAAATAGTTTAGGGAAATTTTTAGTTAATTTTGACATTACATTGTTCGTTCTAGTTTCGTTATTTATTTCGGATATATCGTAATTTGCTAATGGTTCATAATTCAACTTGTTTATATTAATCATTTGATTGGTACCAGTTGTATTTAGTAAACGGACGAATGCATTTGCAGTTGTTACGACTGTGTTTGCTGCATATATACCAGGTTGAATTTCTTGGTTCGGAATTAAAATGCTATCTTCATTTGAAGCTAACTCGATTTTGCGGACGACTTCGGATCTTGGTTGTAGTAGCTGGTAGTACTATTGTATTGTTACCAGAGCTGTAATTTATTGGAACATATATAGGATAGTTTAGATTGTCTGATCTTATTATGAGTAGATCTTTTGAAGGTGTGAAATCTAACTGACAATTATATTTTTTAATAAAATCTATTCTTAAAATTCCATCACACGGTATAGAGAAAGTTGATTCGACAATATGGAAGTTGTGTGGAATTATATATTTAGTAGTTTGTATTTCTAAAGATGCCAGTCCTTTAGATTGAATTAGTCCTTGATTGATTCCCTGAATATTAATTTTGTTGTCAGTGTTTATATTATTAAAAGTGTCAGAATTGTCTTTTAACAAAGAAATATCTGCACCAGTATCTATAAAAAATATTAATTTATTGTCTGTTGCTACGTTTGTGAATTGTACGAATATATTTACACTAAGATTAATCGAATGAACCTTTTTACAGTTTATTGTTGTGTACCTAAGGGCTGTTGTGCGTTTCCCGAAGCATTCTGTGCAATTCTCACATTATTATTATATCCATTATTATTGTTGTGGCCCCTGTTAGAATTACCACGGCCTCTAGAGTTTCCTCTATATTGGCCTCTATTTCTGTTATTGCCATTATTATTATAATTATTGTTGTATCTATTTCCATTGTTTTGGTAATTTCCACGATAGTTTCCGCGGTTATACCCTCGACTGGATCCATATCTATGGTGCTGCGCAGCATACAGGACCGTATTTGGATGTCCTACTGCGTATGTGCAACTATCAACGAAAACAGTTGTAATTTCACTCATTGTATTGAAATTTCGTGATTTCATTACAGATCTAACTTCGTCAATTGTGCTGTTTGCTATAATTGATTTTACAGCAACTTGAAGGCTAAGTTCCTCGGCATATTCTTGCGGTACGCCGTGAATCATATGCGCTGATTGCAATGCCCTTGTCAATTGTTCAACTTCTTGAATATATTGACTTGCTGACTTGTGCTTTTGCTGAAGATTGAATAATTTAGCGGATAATGCTTTAGCTGACTCGCCTTTTATACCGCTCTTTAATTTGTCGACTATGGTCACTATGGTTTGTTCATTGTTTATTAGATTTCGAACATGGCCTTTGAGTCTAGTTTTTATTAGACTGACTGCAATAGTTTCATGTGCTCCTTTTAGTGAATCCACTAAACTGAGAGCATCAAGGAAACTTTGAAGATTTTCAGACCTTCCGTCAAACTCTGAGGAGGCTAGTTTAAGGAATTCAACTTGTGTCATGGCCATATTTAGATTTTTTATATCAGTAATAGACTCAGATTCCGAATCGGATAGTTCGGCTAGTGTAATTACTGCTGGTATCGTAAGATCGCCTATATCTTCTTCTTTTATATATTTATCTGAACCGCTCGCGATTTCAGATTCAATTATTGTCTCTAAGTCTGTATTTGTTTCTTCTTCACCTAACACTGGAGTATTCAAAATTGAAGGTATAGTTATATCTAACGAATATTTTGATTTAATACTGTTCAAGTTTGTTTTTAATCTCTGAAGGAATCGTGATACATACGACCAGTGGCTAGAATCTAACTTTTCTTTATTTTCGTGGATAAGTGAACGAGCTTGATTAAAACATGCAACTAGTATTGTTGCGTGTCTACTTATTGTCTCCTTCGAAATATTTCTATTTTGTGCTAGACACTTGTATGACTTGTCGAAATTTTCTTTTATTTTTATTAATACGGCGTTAATATTTTGCCATTCCATTTCATTTTAAAAGAAATTATTCAGACGTGTATATATATATATAATTTTTAATTTTGTATTTTATTGATTTGCTTTTTTTTTTTTAATTTTACATTATTTCCTACCTAATTGTGTATGGTTTTCGGGCCATACTCTAATCGGGCAACTTTAATGTCGCTCAATTTTACAATTCTTCTTAATATTTATAAAAAAAAATATGCATCGTAGTGCATTCAGAAAAAAAATATGCAACGCAGTGCATTAAAAAAAAAATTTCCGCTCTTGGCAGCGCTGTTAGTTCTGGATGCTTCGAAAGTTGTTGGAGGGGGCGCCGGTGCTGGCTGCACAGGCTGCTTCTACGTTGCTGGAGGGGCACCGGTGCTGGCTGCACAGGTGTTGTAACAATTCGCTGAATATAATGGTCCCTCGCAGTCGGCAGGACAGGTCTTCTTTAGTTGTGGCAATTCTTGCTTTTGAGGTGGAACGGTTTTATCGGGTTGTTTTGCAATATTGTTTATCGCATGGTAGGTGTATGTTTGCGCGGTTTTGTCTTCGCGGTTGTTTAATACTTCTTTAATGTGTTCAACCTCTGCGTGTACCTTGACTGATTTATCCCAAGGTAAAGAGTCTGTACTTAGTAGTTTTAACAGTTGGGCTTTTCTTGCCCTCAACCGTTTTACTACTCCGCTCCGCTTCGCACACATAACACTCTACTCACTGCGTTTGATTTTTATTTCCAGATTGAATTGCAATTTGTTCCTCCTCCTGTTTTCTTTCCTGTCCCAGCGTCGGATTGGTTGAAGATTTGCAACGGTCGCCATGTGGTGATGACCGTCTTGGTCACCATGTGGGATGACTGTACCAACTTGTTTAAATAGGCACGTGTCCAGAATATTATTTAATTAAGACACGTCTGTGCCTTTTGGTTTTCACTTTGATAATGATTTATTGAAAAAAAATCAAAGCGTCGATGCCGGCAGCGAAGCCGGCGAAGTTTTTATTCGGTACAGTGTTCTCCCAAAATATGCACATACTACATCCGACTTTCTTTAAATCAGGGAAAAGAAAAAGATATTCGTAAATTTTTGACAGACATTGAAAGTAAAAACAAGAAAGAAAGTTACAGTCGAGTGTGCTCGACTGTGAGATACCCGCTACCCATTTTTAATAAGGGCAAAATATTGCGGTATTAATTTCAAAATATACCGAAAATACCTTAAAAATACTAAAAATATACCAAATGGTATGTTTGGTATATCGATATAGTACACCATTCAAAATATACCATAGACGGCACAATATACTAGATTGTCAGCCAAAGTAACTCAGACCCCTAGTAAGTAGGCGTTTTTGCCCATACAAAAGTATTTCTTTAGTAACTTTCACAATTTGTATCTGATCGCAACCAAATTTTCAGGAATCATAACTACTATAGTAATTTTAGTATACAACAAAATTCGCAACTCTAGCTTTAAATTTACGCTTGTTATTTGATTTTTTTGATTTGTGGCGGAAGTGGGCGTGGCAAAATTTTGAAAGAAACTTGATCTGCGTGCAAACATAACAAATGCTGTCGAAAAAAAATTATAGCTCTATCTCTTATAGTCTCTGATATCTAGGTGTTCATACGGACGGACGGACAGACGGACAGACGGACATGGCTATATCGTCTCGGCTGTTGACGCTGATCAAGAAGAGAGATGCCTCGTTCTACCTGTTACATACATTTCCTGCCGGCACAAAGTTATAATACCCTTCTACCCTATGGGTAGCGGGTATAAAAACGGTGTTGACGAACCGCTGTTCAGGAGCCAAATAAACTTCATAAACAACTTCGACGCATTTCCGCGAAAGTATCGTATGTCGCTTTTTTTTCGAAATTGAGATTTTAATGCAAAATTGTTAGCCACCTAATGCCTCACTACCCTGTGAAATATTATAACTGAAAACCCTATAGTTCCGATAAAAATTGAGTTTCAATTTTATCGTATGTTACAGTGCTTTTAAATGTGCGCGCGAAATTATCGTATGTCCATACAATTTTTTTTTTCATTTGCATGGAAATACTTCAAACGCATAAAACTAAAGAAATACAATAAGAAATGTTTCTTATCGCTCAAATATCTTATGATTTTGCTTATTGTTTGTTCCTCTTTATGCCGTTAATTCTCGGTGTACAGTACACAGACTTTAAAAACTGGAAACTTTTTTCAAACTCTTTATTTAAACATAAAATATTACATTTAAGAATCGCTCTTATAAAAAAATGCCCAATATCAATAGAATTAAATTATGAAATTGTAAAAATTCAAAGAAGTATCTTTTTAATTTGCCTAATTCCACCCAAACAATAATATCATTATATAAGCTAAATATTTCTAATAAAAAATTTGATGATCTTAATAATTTATGTAAGCTAAATAGTATACCTCTCAGATACCACAATGAATATAAAAGTTTGGGATATTCTTCGAACGTATTAGATTGTTTAAACGAAACAGATAAAGGCGATGATATTTTGGTTTAGTTTTTCATAAATATATTACAATTGCATATATAATGTTGATAATTATAAAAATTTCAAAAAAAAAATTTTCTTAATAAAATTCTAATTTTGCATAATAAATCAAATTTTATTATCGTATGTCGCACGATGTGCGCAAGGGTATGAAAACAAAGCGTGCAAAATTATCGTATGTAATTATATTTTTATTTTTTCATGAAATGTTGCCCATAATGACAAAAATTAAGCTAAGAGATTAAATAAAAAAAAGCTTCTCCTGTAAAACTGGATTTTTCAACATACGATACTTTCGTGGAAATGCATCGACTTGATTCGTTGCCACACAACTCTGATGCTGCAGAGCAAAAGTTTTTTGAAATTTCGTTAATGAAAACTAAATTACCAAATAAGACATTTAAGACACTAAATAACATAATGTATTGCAAGGAATTGATTGGTTGTAAAGACCTTTACTATGTTTGGTCTACAAAAGACTTTTAATTTTTTAAAATTAACTAAGATAATTTAAAATTTGATTTATTATTATTCACATGATACAATTATACAAGGTAGTCTCGTCGGAAAAGCTGTCCGCTATCTATACCATACATAAGTGCGAGTGAAACGACTGCGCCTAGTGAGTGCGAAAGAATCGACAGTAGAGCTTTGTGATTAACCCTTCAATGGCGCATAGGGTTTAATTGTTCCACTATATTAAAAAGAGTTGAAATGTTTTTTATAATTTAATTTTTAATAGTTTGGAATTGGATAGTAATCGTTATTTTTGTTTTTGATTACTAATTATTTTGTTCAGGTTTTTAATTCTATCATAAAGTTCAAATATATATAATTGCAATCTGACATTTTTGCCTTGCGCAAGGGTTAATATTTAGAGAAAAGATCGTCCGCATACAACCTTCCACTTCAACAAGCACGAGCACACTGACGATAGCGGACAGAAACCGAACGAAAAAGCACACGACGAGACTACCTTGTATTATTGTATCATGATTATTCAAGTGAAAGTTCTGTTTTTGTTTTCTTTCTCTTTGAAAAGTATAATTGATGTTGAAAAATACGTATGTAAATACATACAAGTGCAAGAGTCATATTGATATTCGCGCATTACATATATTGTGTATGTATTGGTGGAAAGGGATCTCAAGAGGCAACGGCAACGGAGCCTTCTGGTCGTCCCTCTCACACATTCCTTCACTTTTGTGCACGCGTCTAATTAGCGTCACTTCAGTTTTGTCAGCGAGTTTGTGCGGTTCATAAAACATAAAATCAAAGTGTTCTTATTTATCTGGTTGCTTGTGGGGACAATAAATTAACAGATTTCTATAATTGATTATATAAAAGTTCTGTTTTTGTTTTCTTTTATATAGTAAATACTATACTAAAAAACTGAAATATGAAATAATAAAAGATAATTAAAAAAAAAACGTGATTAAAGGGTATCTGCTAGTCGTTGTCTTTCAAGCCTCTCTTGAGTGAGGTTGTGGGCTATATATCAATATCAGACAAATGATTTCAAGTGGTCTACTCTTTTGATATCGAACCCTATGCCGCACATCGTTTCAATTGACAGTGGCCACTTTTATTGGACAATTGTGGCTGAAATGGGTCGTTGAAGGGGTGACATCTTGTTTGAGGTTCGCCATAAATTCAACTGAGAAATTGATAAATATTTTGTAATTTCATTTACAGTAAGCGCACCCGAAAATCATTGAGGTGCTTTTTGACTCGATAGATAAGTTGGGATCGCTTCACTTAAATGTAAGTTTCAGCTTGTGTTTAGGTTCAACTCTGATGTCATCGTAATCCGATAGAAGAGCACAACATATAAATCTTTAGAAATGTCGTTCGATCTTGAAAGTACCAAACGAGTTTGGCTGGAAAATTCTCGACTTGCATTTGTCATGAATACTCAGAGTATTAATCACCTATCGAAAAGGTGATTAAATTAATTACAATGTATGGAATTACACATTTAATGAGATTTCCCTAATGAAAAGTCATACAACAAGATAACGGCATTCCAAAACTAAAAGCAAGTAAGAAAGCTACAGTCGACTGTGAGATACCCGTTATCCACTTTTAACAAAAGCAAAACAATGTAGTGTTAAACTATAAAAATATACGAAAAAAATACTTAATTGTGACAAAGACTATGTTTAGTATATTAATAATTCCTTTAAAATATACTGTATAGTATAAAATATACCAGATTGTCAACTAAAGTATTTCTATAGAAGCGAAAACATTTTGGAGTTATACTTTGAATCTACTGAAAAAATATTGAAATATACCAAAGACTACTTTCAAAATATATACTATATATTATTAAATATACCAGATTGTCAATGAAAGTTTTTCAATATATCGAAAAAGTATTTAAATATACCGAAACTACATCTGGTATATTGATATACTAATACTTTGAAAATATACTATGTAATACAAAATATACCAGATTGTCAATGTAATGCTTGTTGCACACATTTATAATACTGAAATATACCGAAGTCTACATTTGGTAAATTGCTATACTAATCCTTACAAAATATACTAGATAGTATAAAATCTACCAAATTGTCAACCAAAGCAACAAAGAATGTTAAACACATTTATTATAACCTGCTACCCTGTGGGTAACGGATATAAAATCACCTGTAGATAGCTAGTACACCATATAACATATGATTCGAACTAAGTAGAGCCATGTTTTGCCAATTGAAGTGAAGTCAAGTGGTAGCACAAATAACTGGCACATGGATGATAGCGTGTAATGAATCAGATGCAGCTTATCTGATAATGATTCGTTTTTGCCAAATAATGAAATCGACGCAGGCTGAGCTGATTAAACGCGTTATTTGATAGCGTTTGATCCCATTTTTATTACGGCAGCAAGCAGAGAGTGCAGAAGAGTGAATATGAATATGAATACGAATACGAATTCAAGTAGTCAATTCCGTAATACTCGTCGTCTTGCATTCGTGCGTGATATTTGCAATGAAATCCGATCGCCCACGTCAAATTGAAATGTTTGTTCAATAAATTAACGCAAACGCTCTGAGCGAGGCACACAAATTAACTGAATTCTTGCACACAATGCAACAAAAGACGCCGCTCCATTTAATAATAAATAACATATTAATAACAATATTCGTTCGCATTTGCATATAACATTATTACACACACGATTGTACAATGCATTCTGACACCTTCCAAGCAGCACAAGCTGATCGAATAAATTCCACTTAACAAAAAAAAAGGAAATATTTAAAAAAAAAACAGCTCAGATATAACTGATGAATGCCTTTTTAACTCGTAATTAAAGCCTGGGATTATAGCTTGTTAATTAGTGTACTAATTAGTAGTAGGTAGTAATTACTAATTATATGTGTTGTTGTTGTTCTCATCACTTCAATGTTAGCTTACATACAAGTATTTTCTGGGTGATCCTCGAATTTGCAGAACTCAAAATTGAACTAAAAACGTACACTTTCTCTATCTAGTTTATTAAATAATCTTCAACTTATAACCTTATCTACTTAAACAACGTCAATTAAAAATATAAAAATAAACTTTTAAGGAAAGTAAACATTGTGTTGACATAATGATCTAATTTCCATGATATCAAATGTGTGCTTCCACTCCTCACAAGCAATGAATCTTGAATTTTAAATTAACACAACAACAAAACCACAATCCCAAGTTCATGAACTTGTCAAGTCATAAACCAGACTAGCGGCGACATTAATCTCAAGCTGAATAATAACAATAAAAATAAAATTAATCAAACAAAGTCGCAAATCAATCGAGATTGTTTTGTTTTCTAAAGTAATTAAAAGGCATTAGACAATTAATGTGGCTAAATTAATTGCGAATGAATTTCATTAGATGCACTCTACGAAATTTACACTCAATTGTGTGGGAAATGGGAAAGAAAAGAGTTTTCTTTAGAAATTTAGAAATTTAGACAGGGGAAACAATTAGTCTCTTTTCATTTTACTAAGAATTTATACGCTTAATAAATAAAGTAAACAAAATATATTAATATTTAATTATGCGTTTTGTAAATTGTTTTAATTTTCATATTAATCACATTTTTTTTAGTAATAATTTAATGTAAAAGTAAATAAAATAAACAAAAAAATATTAATATTTAATTAATCAATTTCCATATCATCCACATTTTTAATCATTATTATAACTTTTTTTTTTGAGTCTTCACTGTACTTGCAGTAGATATGTCTTTATTTTAATATTTTTTGGCAGCTCTGCATCATTTTTAAATCAAAGCATATATCTTTTTATCTGCAACGGAAAACACAGTGCTATAAAAGAATAGCTGTAATTTCTCAGAATCGTTTGCGGTTTATTTTATTTTTCGTCTTATTTTTTTGACTCACAAAAGTAGAAAATATATTTGGTTTTTTTTTCGGTATATTTAATGTTTTGGGCTTCAAATTTGTGTGTTTTGTTGAGATCATCTTTTAGATTTCGGTAGTTAAAGAATAACAGAATAACAAAGTAAAAAGGTAACAAAGGTAACGAAGGTGAAGCACAAGGTCAAAAAGAAATAAATATAAGGTACAGCGGAGGGCAGAGGAGTCTACATACATAGATCGTAAACCTAGTGAGCTATGAGAAAAGTCTTTGAGTATTTACCTTATTTAATAATTAACTTTGATAAGCTCGACATCTTTTTGACACCTTTTGGAAATTCAATAAATGCCACCTTTTTAAGTAATATGCAAAAAGGTGTTTGAAATAACAACTAACTGAAACACCGAGTTCACTTAACGACACTTAATAACTTATAGCGACACGCTTACAGGAGTTTCTCTTTCTCTCTTCTAAACGATCCGATCACTTTGACTCAACAACAAATACTGCACCACAAAACGCTCGAAACGGTGAAAAACTGCAGCTCAGTGCGTCACTCAGTGGGATATGTCGGTGTGAAACAGAGAATGGCACGGGTATACATGCGCGCTGAGACGAAGACGAAGACGATGATGAAGACGAAGACGAAGACGAAAAACAGTGCAGAGCAATTCATATGATTCGCTCGCCCGCAAACAGAGTGCGCGCAAAGCCGAAGACGAAGATGAAGACGAAACGCAAGCAATTCGCTTCAAACGGTGCAGTACGGTTTTTGAAGACGAATCGCTTGCTATTTTGCCTTTGTTGATATTTTTATACCCGCTACCCATAGGGTAGAAGGGTATTATAACTTTGTGCCGGCAGGAAATGTATGTAACAGGTAGAAGGAGGCATCTCCGACCCTATAAAGTATATATATTCTTGATCAGCGTCAACAGCCGAGACGATATAGCCATGTCCGTCTGTCCGTCTGTCCGTCCGTCCGTCTGTCCGTCTGTCCGTCTGTCCGTATGAACACCTAGATCTCAGAGACTATAAGAGATAGAGCTATAATTTTTTTTCGACAGCATTTGATATGTTTGCACGCAGATCAAGTTTGTTTCAAATTTTTGCCACGCCCACTTCCGCCCCTGCAAATCAAAAAAATCGAATAACAAGAGTAATTTTAAAGCTAGAGTTACGAATTTTGGTATATACAGTAATAGCTATAGTAGTTATGATCCCTGAAAATTTGGTTGCGATCAGAAAAAAATTGTGGAAGTTATTAAAGAAATACTTTTGTATGGGCAAAAACGCCTACTTACTATGGGTCTGAGTTGCTTTGGCCGACAATCTGGTATATTGTGCCGTCTATGGTATATTTTGAATGCGGTACTATATCGATATACCACATATACCATTCGGTATATTTTTAGTATTTTTGCAGTATATTTGGTATATTTTGAGAATAATACCGCAAAATATATTGCTTTTATTCAAAATGGGTAGCGGGTATCTCACAGTCGAGTACACTCGACTGTAGCTTTCTTACTTGTTTTTGTTCTACCCATGCTTTGGCGCAATGCATGCTACAATTTACATGTGATTTGAGATTTGCCTGACGGACAAGTTTTGTGATAATGTGAATTATAAATGAAGAGTTAATTTTCGAATTAAGAAAAATTAAATAAACATGTAACTAAATGAAAAGTTAAAATGATTGAAATGAATGAACTAAATATATTTTGAATAATTTTCTACCTTAACGTTACAATTTGCCTTTCTGCAGGTATAATTGGGGTTTTAGTTGTTTTATTTTTTTTCTTCAGCTTTGTTGCTTCAGAGTGGGTATAATATTTGTTTTTTTTTATTCACTTTTTAAATAAAAAATAGTCTATTGTGTCTCAAAATTTCTCCAATTTTTAATAATTAGTGGTTCAATTTTTAACAGAATGTAATCAAATATGCTAATTTTTATTCGGATATACTCCAAAATTTTTTTTTCATCTTGACGCAGCTCATCAAACAAATGATGAAATTCGCCGAATGTTTTTCTTCCCAAATTAATTGGGTGAATTCCTCCATGCACTTTTTTAATTCTTTTTAATTTTAAAAGTAAACTCTCCTCTAACAGCAGCCCATCATCTGACGAGAAATCAATTGCGATTAACATCATAAAATCGCAACAAACTCGTCTTGCACTATGCGACCTATTAGCTTACTCGCAACGCAAGCAATTCGTCTTCGTCTTCGTCTCAGCGCGCACTCTGTTTGCAGCCTTATACTCATGAGCAATAAGTGTATCGAAAGGCTTTTACTCATGAGCAATAAGTGTATCGAAAGGCTTATACTTATGAGTGTGAGTATCAAGAAAGGCCCGACACTTATTGTGCAAGTGCCGAGGCATACTCGGCAATTTGCGATCGGTGATTCTATGCACTCGGGTAAAGCCGGTGCCGGTGGTTATGGGTAAGTGACACTTACTAAGTGTATCCGATACACTTGGTAAAAAATTATGAGTGGACCGGCACGATTGTATGTATGTACATATATATGTAAATTAACAAAATTGATTGATTTTGTTTTAAAAAAAAGCCAAGTGCTTTATTTAAGAGTTGGATTAGAACTAACTTAAACAATCTAAATTATTAAAAATTAAAGCTCTGCTGCTGAGGTGACTTCTTGTGGTTCGTTGCTGTCGCTGTCGCCGTCGCTGTCGCGGCCGGATGTAGCCGCTGCAGTTGTCGCGCTGGGTGTTGGGTGTCCGAGGCTTGGTCCCACGGTTTGGGCGTTACGCAAGGTGCTGGACGTTGGAGATGGTTTCTGCTGACGAGGCGCACGTGGCTATGGTTATGTGCAGGTGCGCCGTTGGCTTGGTCGTTGCTCCGATGGTGTCTTATGCTGAATCGGAGCGCGTGTTGCCTCGGTGCATTGGAGTGCATTAGCACTGGCGATGCATAGCTATGGTTTTGATAATGTGTGGCCTTGTGTTGTCTCTTGTGTTGTCTCGGTGCATTGGAGTGCATTGACACTGGCAATGCATGGTTATGGGATTTGGTAATGTGTGGCCTTAACTCCTCCCCCTTTAAATGCGGACGTCCTCGGCCGCCATTTGAACTTGACTTTGATTTGTTGGTGGACTGTTTACTGGGTTGATGATTACTTTCGCTGCTCTTGATTTCAGAGCTCGAATTGCCAGTATGATTATGGACATCAGCAAGAAGATGTAAATACCAATGTTGGTGATTGTATTTATCTTTTGGTCTTCCTTCATAAGCTGGATTTTTGCAGTGTTGTTGAAGTTGAGTTCCTTCACCATTTCCAGCGAAAAGACTTGTTCTATCTCGGTCTTGTTGCCAACGATTTGTAGCATGGGTGGTAAGGGATCAACGTGGACGTACTCTCTATTTGTATAAGAGGTTCCTTTTATTGTGACTGATGCATTTTTGTTTTGGACAAGGTAAGATCCATGTAGATGTAGTTGTTCTTGGTCAATGTTGATTGTTCCCTCAAAGTCGTTCAATAAGATGATTCCGGGTAGGATTTCTTCGTGTTCCGGGATGTGTTGACTATTTATTCGCAGACAACTGGGTTGTTTCATTTGCAGTAGTGCAGCTTCGCAGGTATTGTTACTTAGGTCTATTAAATTTTCTCGTTTACATATTGACTTATCATTAATTGTTTTGCAAGTTTCTTTGATTCCAAATATTGTTTCATTACATTGAACTATTAGGTCGAACTTTATTTTATTAATTACATTTTCTTTTCTTATTGGTTTTATTAATATTCTTTGACAAAGGTTTTCTTCTATTGTGGGCAGACTGATAATATAAAGAATGTCTTTTCCGTTTGAAGCTACTTTAATTTTTGCGAATTCAAGTAATTCCTCTATATTTATGAACAAATTGTTAGAATTTTTCACTAACTTTTCAATGAATTGAATTTCGATAGTTGATAGTAGAATGGAATTTATTGTATTTGTCTTAGCCCAATTAATTGCATAAATCATATTTGTAAGTTCTTCTTTAAAAATGTTCAATTTATATTTTAGAGTTTCTATTTCGATATTATTGTTTGATTGACTTTCTTTTGTTAGTTTTAGTATTGCATTTGTGCTTTCTCGGATTTCTTTAATTTTGTCGCTAAAAAGTCTGTTTATTACTTCTTGCTTATTATTATTTTCTAATTGTTCATTCATTTTATTTAGGATGATCTCATGATCATGGTGGTCTGGGCTTCCGGCTAACCATTTCCAGGCGGAGCCGAGCATATTTATTGACCTTCGTGTTCTTATGTTATTTGGTCTTAACCTATTTAAGTCGTCTCTTATTTGATTTAATTCGAGAGTAATGAATGGAGTGAGGTGATTCGGAAGAGATGAGTTGATGGAGTTTTCTAGTATTTGTAATGCTTCTTCATATTTTTGAATGTTGAAGACATGTATTATTTTGAATGAGCTGCTCTGAATAGCTGCGGGCCCAATTTTGATGGTCACCAGTTGTGAATTGGTGTAATCTAAAATTGTCGCCGCTCCGAGGCATGACGGTAAAAATAACAATCTGTAAATATGAATTAATTTTTATACCCGCTACCCATAGGGTAGAAGGGTATTATAACTTTGTGCCGGCAGGAAATGTATGTAACAGGTAGAAGGAGGCATCTCCGACCCTATAAAGTATATATATTCTTGATCAGCGTCAACAGCCGAGACGATCTAGCCATGTCCGTCTGTCTGTCTGTCCGTCTGTCCGTCTGTGTGTCTGTCCGTCCGTCCGTATGAAACACTGGATCTCAGAGACTATAAGAGATAGAGCTATAATTTTTTTTCGACAGCATTTGTTATGTTTGCACGCAGATCAAGTTTGTTTCAAATTTTTGCCACGCCCACTTCCGCCCCCGAAAATCAAATAAATCGAATAACAAGCGTAATTTTAAAGCTAGAGTTGCGAATTTTGGTTTATACAATAATAACTATAGTAGTTATGATTCCTGAAAATTTCGTTGCGATCAGATAAAAATTGTCGAAGTTATTAAAGAAATACTTTTGTATGGACAAAAACGCCTACTTACTAGGGGTCTGAGTTGCTTTGGCCAACAATCTGGTACATTGTGCCTTCTATGGTATATTTTGAATGGTGTACTATATCGATATACCAAACATATCATTCGGTATATTTTTAGTATTTTTTAGTATTTTCGGTATATTTTGAAAATGATACCGCAATATTTTGGCTTTATTAAATTTGGGTAGCGGGTATCTCACAGTCGAGCACACTCGACTGTAACTTTCTTACTTGTTTAAATTATTTTTGTGAACTATCTTTCCTGATTTCGTTTTAATGGTAGAGTTACCATTTTCTGCAACTATTTCTTTTTTATATCTCGAGGAAATTTTAGAGCCTAATCTTTTATTGATCTTGACGTAAACTTCTTCTCCTATTGCATATGATTTGGGGGTGTTTTTGCTGGCATTATGGTAATTTAGATCGGCTATTTGTGTACCTTCGATTTTGTTCCTAATTTCTTCCCTTTTCTTTTCTATTGATTCTGGAGTGTTAGTTATATTACTTCTGAAAAAAGTTTCAATGGGTTTTTCTTTAGTTATTGAATGTATTGACTGGTTATATTCTTGGGTTGCTTTAAACAGTAGATCTGTAAAGGTAAGTTCGTCATGGTCTTTCTTAAGACATCTAAGAATTTCGGTCAGTGTAGAATGGAATCGTTCTATTTGTCCATTGCTGGTAGAAGAATACGGCGGTGTCGTAAAAACAGATATGTTTAATTGGTTTTCCAACATGAATTTGATAGATGCTGAGTTTAAAGCTCTTTCATTGTCCATTACGACTATTTTGGGTATCCCAAAACATTTCCCTCAATGGAATCATTATGTCTTGGGAAGCTCTGGATTTTAGAACCTTCACTTGAGCATATTTGGAAAATTTGTCGATGCCTGTCAAGATATTGAGTTTTTCCGTGATATAAATGTCAATATGGATCAATTGTCCGGGGTATTGCGGAATCGGAGTGGATTGTATAGCGCCTTTCGGAGGATTTCTATCATATTTCGATTCTTTACATGTTAAGCATGTTTTGGCTATTGCAATTACTTTCTTATTCATCTGGGGAAAAAAAAAATTTTCTGAGGATTTGTTCTTTATTTTCTTTAGCGTTGCGATGCGCTCTTTTATGTTCCTGTACCATTAAATCATTTTGTCTGCTTTCTGAATTTATGTTACGTCTTCTACTATACCCTGTGCGAACCGGATTTTATAAGAAATAAAATGTAATGGATACAAATTTTGAATCTTTCCCATGATATTTTCGGAAGTATGAATTCCATTAAGTATCGTGGGGTCTAATCTTTGTTTCATCATTTCTATGAGCTCTTTCTCTGTGTAAGATGGTCTTTTTATTATGTGTCTGTGATATGTGGGAAATGGGATTTCGAAATTGTATGATGGATTATCATCAGTGAGTAGGAATAACTGGTTTTTGAAAACATTGATGGGGCTTTCTACAGAGTATATCAGATTATGGGACGAGCTATCGTCACTATGGACCGTTGCTGAAGAGGATAGAGTGTTTATCTCGTGTTTTGCTGGTGTTCTAGACAATGCGTCTGCTACAACGTTAGAAGTGCCAGGCTTGTATTTTAACTCGTAGTTAAATTCTTCCAGGTAACTTTTCCAACGCTTAAGCTTTCCGTTATGGTTTTTGTTGCTTAGTGCAAAGGTGAGAGGTTGGTGATCTGTGAATATCACAACCTTCTTTCTCGTTAACGGCGTAATTTTCTTCCGTTTTTGACAAGGTACGAGAAATAAACGTGATTGGTTTACCCTCTTGCTCTAGTACAGCTCCGATTGCGAAGTTAGATGCATCTGTTGTCAGATGAAATTCCTTCTGGAAATTCGGATAACTTAGGATAACATCTGCTGAACTAAGAGATAATTTAAGTTTGTTGAAAGCTTGGATGGCTTCTTGGTTTAGTTGAATCTTTACTTTATCGGATATTCTTGTTGAGACTCGACCGCCATCTCCTCTGAGAAGTGCGGTAAGAGGCTTTGCTAATTTGGCATAGTCTCTTATGAAACGTCGGTAATATCCAGACAAACCTAAGAATGATCTTAATTCTTTTAGGGTATTGGGTATAGGGAACTCGGAAATAGCCTTTACTTTTTCCGGATTCGTCTTAACGTCATTTTCAGATATTGTGAATCCCAAGAAATTGACTTGTTTCTTAAAAAATTCACACTTATCCATTTGGACTTTCATGTTCGCGCTTTGCAGCGTTAAAAAGACTTGTCCTAAATGGTTTGCATGTTCCTCCTCTGTTTTGCTAAAGATGATTATGTCATCTATATAAACATAACAGATCTTCCCGATATGATCTCTTAGAATGTCGTCTAGAGCTCTTTGGAAGATGGATGGTGAATTTTTAAGTCCGAAGGGAAGGCGAGTGAACTCGAACTTTCCTCCATTGACTGCGAATGCTGTCTTTTCAATATCTTTTTCTCTTAACAGAATTTGATGAAACCCGCTCTTTAGGTCAAGCACTGTGAAGAACTTGTTGCTCCCTAACTGCGCGATGATTTCTCCTATCTCAGGCATTGGATATCGGTCAGAAATTGTTTCGGCGTTTAGCTTACGGTAATCAATTACAATTCTGTATTTTCTTTTTACCGAAGCGTCTGCTTTCTTTGGTACAACCCAAACTGGGGCATTGTACGGGGATCTAGAAGGTCTGATTATACCATCGTCTAACATCTCTTGAAGCTGCCTTTCAACTTCTTGTTTGAGCGATATAGGGTATGGGTAGTGCTTGGTGTGAATTGGCTTATCTGACGAAGTTCGAATTTCTCCGACTACTTTAGTGGAGTATGTCAATTTTTCGTCTGGCTCTGCAAAAAGAGTTCTGTAGTTTGCGGCCAATTTGTTTATTATTGTCCTTTGATTTTCGGACATATGGTCGGTACGGTCGGAATTTTGATATTATTTACTGATTGGGCTGGAAGTTGCTGAATGCGAAATTGTCTGTCACCATTTACTCTAAGAATGTCGTTTCTGACATCAATAACAACGTTAAGTTGTTTCATGGTATCGTTGCCAAGGATAGCATGGAAGGTTTTTAGAGTTGGTAGTAAAAAGAATCGAATTGGAATATCGTGAAGACCAAACAGGTTTAAGAATGTGTGGTGAGTGATCGCTATTTGACCTCCTATGGAGTTTGCGAAAAATGTTTCCTTATTTGGTTTAGGGGAATCTATTAACGAAGGTTGAATGTAGTTCTGATTGGAGCCGGTGTCTATTAAGAAATTAAGGTGTCTTCCGTCCCTCGTTCTACATTGAAAGTATGGTAGTGAGGAACGGTTTAAACTACAAAATTAACATCAGACAGGTCTGTCGTTCCTATTTCGGATTCATGACGGGTTTGTTCCATATCGTCATATGAGTCAGAAAAACCTGCTGATTCCATGAGTAATATTCTTGTTCGCCACTGTTGCAAGCATATGCGTCTGCATTTAATTCTTGTTCTGTTGGATAGTCAATATAATGTTGCTCTTCAGCGTACTGTTCTATTGGCTCTCCTGTATTGATATGGAATTGCCGTTGGAATTTTCGAGGTGGTCCCGAAAGTGGAGGGGGACGTTTTCCCGCGGTAAAGTCTTGTTGTGGGCGATTCATATAATTTACCCTAGCTGAATGGATTGAACCATCGACTTCCATTGGGATTGGTTTTGGTTCTGGCTTTGGAGCTAGTGGGCGCGGAGGCGCTGAGTATAGTGGTCTATACTGAAACTGCTGTTGTGGTAATTGAGAAAAAGGTCTTGCCTGATTGGGATTTGATTGATATTGTTGGTTAGCGGGACGCGGTGCATAATAAAGTCTTGGATCGAAATTTCGCCATTGACTCTGATTGTTGTTATGCATCGGCTTGATCGCTGTATGCTTAGCAAACGTTTGGCTTGTAAATTGCCTAGGTGGTATTGGTGGCGTTGGGTGCCTACCTTTTGGCAAGAAAGCATTTCTGTGATCCTGATTGTCAAGTAGGTTGCACAGATGCAATGCGTGGCTAAGGTCTCGAGGTTCCTTAACGGCTAAAAGACGGGGTAAATCTCCGTTGAGACCTCGTACGAAAGTATCAAGAGCTTTGCCTCGGTAACTGTTCGTCAAAGCTCTTATGGAGTCTGCAGAATCTTCTTGTACGCTAACTTGATTGAGTATCAAGGATAGTTGGTGATACACTGCTTGGTAGTATTCCATAATGGACAATCTGCCTTGGGTTAACGAGAACAATTGGTATTCGAGAGTCTTTAGATCTAGCTTATCCGCGTAGTGTTCTGTTAAGCATTTGGAAATAGCTTTCCAATTCAAGGGAGTGTTGTATGATTCCAACACAGTTTCCGCTTCGCCTACTACTTTCATACGTACGGCTAACGTAACTAAGTAGTATCTTTGCGTACGCTCTTGTCCTGTGAACATAGCCATAATTCTGTCGACATTTTTCTTCCAAGATCCGAAAGAAGTTCTGTCTCCCGAAAATTCTTTGATTAGACGCGTTACGTCTGGTACTTTCTCTAACTCACCATTCTGAGTGGGGCTTACGTACGGTATGTCAGTTAATGGTTAATCTGCCACTACTCCTAAAGCTCGTCTAATGACTTGACCTCCCTGAAGGGTGTCGGTAATCATGGTTCTTATAACCTCCCTTAACTCTGGAGTGGCTATAGGTGTGCTGGCCATGATCGGAACCGCTTTCGGTCGACTAGTGCCTGCAATACCTAACCCTGCCATTGCTTCGGACAGATCTTCTTGCATTTTCTCTCGGTTATTTTTTGAACAGTTCAGAGGAAGAATACGAATAGCACGATTGATGATATCGATGAAGGTTAGATGTGGTTTATGGTTAGGTTTATGCGTTTCTAATTGAGACAGTGTATAATTTTTATTTTTATTTTAAAACCAGTGGCTGGTTTGCTCCTTCTATCTTCGAGGGTCCCGTAGGAATCGCAAGATTGGAGTTTGTTATGAGGGTTTTATATTTTGTTATATTTTTACTTTTATTGATATTTTGTTTTTAAAACTAATTTAGTTTTGTCGTGTGTTTAGCACGTTGTAAAAAAATTTTTTCTATTAATTACTTAGTATTAAATTTTTATCTCAAATATTTCTTATTTTAGTTTTAATTTTGATTTGATTATTTAATTTTTCTTTGTTTTCAAATATTTCTTTTGTTTGACTTTTAGCTTTATGTTTTTTTAATAAATTCAATTTTCATTTTCTTTTTTCGTTATGTTATTTTCTTTGCTTGTTGCTTGTTTGCTTTTTTCACATTTGTATTTGTATTTAATATTTCTTTAATCACTTAATCACTATGCTTACGCTAAAAGATACATCCGGTGAATCTCCCACGACGGTCCTCTGGGTGAATCCTTTTTATCCTGTGGCGACAGCGACTTGCGGATTACTAGGGTCCCTCGGTGACACTTTCTTCGTGGTGTCCTGCGGACGGGCACAACAGGACGTCAGCGGCAGGGTTTTATTTGGACCTCGTTCGATTTTTCGCGGCACCGTTTTTTTTTTGTATCGGCACTATTACTCGCGGTTGTTAACTAGCGGCTAGTTGAGGCGCTCTCACTTTAACAACTTTACTTTTACGTCGCGATGAACGGGTCCCTGCTCGGGCGCCAATTAACAAAATTGATTGATTTTGTTTTAAAAAAAAGCCAAGTGCTTTATTTATGAGTTGGATTAGAACTAACTTAAACAATCTAAATTATTAAAAATTAAAGCTCTGCTGCTGAGGTGACTTCTTGTGGTTCGTTGCTGTCGCTGTCGCCGTCGCTGTCGCGGCCGGATGTAGCCGCTGCAGTTGTCGCGCTGGGTGTTGGGTGTCCGAGGCTTGGTCCCACGGTTTGGGCGTTACGCAAGGTGCTGGACGTTGGAGATGGTTTCTGCTGACGAGGCGCACGTGGCTATGGTTATGTGCAGGTGCGCCATTGGCTTGGTCGTTGCTCCGATGGTGTCTTATGCTGAATCGGAGCGCGTGTTGTCTCGGTGCATTGGAGTGCATTAGCACTGGCGATGCATAGCTATGGTTTTGATAATGTGTGGCCTTGTGTTGTCTCTTGTGTTGTCTCGGTGCATTGGAGTGCATTGACACTGGCAATGCATGGTTATGGGATTTGGTAATGTGTGGCCTTAACTTGTATGTTTGTATGTATGTATATTGAGATGCAAGAAATGCCGTCGGCTTTTTGTATTGTTCTTGTTATTGCTGATGTGCTCTTCTTGCACTCATTTTATTTCTCGAAAATTTAAATTCGAAAACTATTTTTTTGGCTTTGTCTAGTGTATTTATTTGATGACTTATATAATTAATAAAAATTAAATTTTAAAGAATTTTTATATGTTGGAAAGGCTGGCAAAAATCCTCTGCTGAACCCACCCCGAGGGTGCTGGCTGGGTAGGATCTGTATTACCTCATTGTCAACGGGTAGCAGATCTCTACTATACGTCGATATTTCAGGAACTGCAGATCCTAGCTGAGGACTCTGTTCCTTATCTTTCGGGCATCTGTCTGAAGATAAGTAGCAGAATCCATGGTACGAGGTGTCTGGCGGTCAGACTGAAAACGCTATGGGGGGCCCCCAAGAACAAAATTAGCCAAAATGGTCTCAGAATGGACTCTTTAAACAATTCAACCCGGGCTGGGATGTCAGCCCAAACGTCGGTGGAACGCGTGACTGCTACCACCGCGGGCACGGGGGGGAGAGATCCTCTCTGCGTGTCGCCAGCGGTCACACCTCTGAGGTGGCGGGAGCAGGCCGTATCAGTTGTATCAACACTGCCACCAAAAATTCGAGGTTGGTGCGCGCGGGTGCTGTGGTCTTAACCGACACGGACCAAAAGAGCGCTGCGCCAACTTCTACGGTGGAGGGGGAACGTCTTCCTCTTCAGTCACCCCTGCCTATCGCCAGCACCTCCAAGGTTGCGCAGCGGGGCACGGGGGAAACTGCCAGGCGGCATCTCGCCGTTGCTCTCATAGACAGAGGGGACCCTAACGGGAAAATGTCTGCAGAGCGGTGGCGGTTGACCCATAGCAAGCTGCTCGACGCACTGTTTGTCAGGATGGAGAATGTCCCAGACAGTCCAATGCCTACATTCGAAGGCACTGGCTGGATGAATGGTGTCAAGATCCTGACATGCAAGGACGACCCAACATTGCAGTGGCTGCAAGCGACCGTACCCAAACTGGACGGACTGTGGGAGGGGGCCAAGCTGGACGTGGTGGACAGGAATAATATTCCGTCCATGCCGAAGGCGAAAGTCCTTTTCCCAATAGTTGTTCAGGGAGAGCGGGCGCTTCAGCTGCTTAAAAAGCAGAACCCGGCCATACCGACGAGTGATTGGTCCGTGCTGAAGGTTGATGAACCTTTACCCAGTGGTGGGCAGCACGTGATCATTCAGATCAACAAGGAGGCCGAGGATCTGCTATACAAGCGCAATGGGAAGATGGCGTGGGGCTTAGGGAGCGTGTACCTTCGCCTCAAAAAACGTCATCCCAACGACCAGGACACACACACGCTGAGGTCAGGGGAGGTTAAGGCAGATCTCGGTCTTGAGAGCGTGACCGACGCCACCCAGCACCTCAGCCTGACTGACAAGACGGAGGAGGTGGGGGAGGAACTGTCCATGCAGACGGGCACCCCCGCGAGTTTGCTAACCTCTAATGAGTGTGCTGCAACTCAACCTCCATAAATCCAAAACGACTTCGGCGGAGCTACTCCTTGCCCTGGAGGAAGTGTCCGCCTACGCGGCTTTGGTCCAAGAACCGTGGATAGTGTCGGGCAACACGGTGGCAGGGCTGAAGTCGCCTAACTATGATTTGTACGTCCCGACATTGGTAAGTAGATCGAGAACTGCCATCCTTGTAAAGAAGGGGCTAAAAGCTCATCTACTACCTAATTACAGCAATGACGATCTAACCGTGGTGGTGCTGGAGAGCCGTGAAGGATGTTTGCTGCTGGCATCCTGCTATATGGCCCACGACAAGCCGGCTCCACCTGACGAGCTGCGGAGGCTGGTGGACATGGTCTGCTCCTCCAATAAGCACATTATAATCGGAACGGACGCCAACGCCCACCATAGCGTCTGGGGAAGTCCCGACATTAACGACAGGGGTGAGTCAGTTCTTGATTTTATCCTTAACTATAAGCTTAGACTAGCCAACAGAGGTGAGGTATCTACCTATGTAGGCCCCACCTCTAGTAATGTGCTGGACTTAACGATTGCAACCGAGTGTACCAATGTAGAAGAGTGGAGGGTCCTGGATAGACCTTCCTTCTCGGACCATAAGTACATTCAACTTACCATTCCTTTTAACAGGGTACCTGCGGCTCAGCCGTTCAGAAATCCCCGTAACACGAACTGGGCAAAATTCTCTAGCCTTGTTTCCAAGTCTCTTGGTCCGCCGGGTAACATCAACTCGGTACAGGACCTAGAAACTACTGTCAATGTCCTCTCAGCAGGACTACTTTCAGCGTTTCGCCAATCTTGTAGGCTCTCAAGACCGACGAGAAGATCGAAGCCACCCTGGTGGAACCCAGATCTCTCATCGCTACGTGGGGAGCTTACTAGCATGTTTCAACTTGCTAAGAAGGCGGATAACGAATATGTCTGGGACGAGTATAGGTCTCTCCTGAAGTCGTACAAGAAGATGATCCGATCATCCAAAAGGTCTTCATGGAGAACCTTTTGCTCGGACCTGGATAATATCAAAGACACCTCCAGACTGAGGAAGCTGCTGTCCAAGCAGGCTTCCAGTCCTAGTCTGCTCAAGTCGGGCGATGGAGCGTGGACGGAGAGCAGTGCTGAAACAGTGACTGGCAGCTCTTTCCTAGTCTCCCAGTTATGAGACCCCCTGCCGGTCTAATTACGGATAACAAAATAATTTGGGCTACCGACTCCTTTGCGAAGGTCAGGTCGCCCGGTCTCGATGGACTTTCGCCAGCAATGCTGCACGCCAGCAAGCCCACGATTGTTCCGTGGCTATCGGGTATCTATTCGGCGTGCCTCGCATGGGGTCATATCCCCACTCTCTGGAGGACCTCGAAAGTCATTTTCCTGCCCAAGGCGGGCAAATGCAGTCATGTGGTCCCAAATGACTTCCGGCCTATCAGCCTAACCTCTTTCCTGCTAAAAACATTGGAGAAGCTACTTGATTTGCACATCAGAAGCAACTCAATGCATCTGTTGTCCCCAAATCAGCATGCGTACACAAAGGGCAAGTCCATTGAGACTGCTCTCCATGCTCTAGTAGCCTCCATCGAAAAAGCAGACCACTATAAAGAATATGCCTTGGGTGCATTTCTTGACATTTCAGGCGCCTTCAATAACGTTACCACTGACGCTATTATGAAGGGCCTTACCTCAGTTAACACGGCACCAGCGATCCACAGGTGGGTCAACCGCCTTCTTTGTGGCAGGCGGGTAGTGGCTACGTGTGGCGATGCGGCCATTACAAAGGTAGTGCGAGGTGGCACTCCCCAGGGTGGGGTTCTCTCGCCTCTCCTTTGGAATTTGGTCGTAAATAGCCTACTTCAAGTTAATTGCCTATGCTGACGACATAAGCATTTTGATAACTGGGAAATGCCCAACCACCCTTAGTTCCGTAATGGAACTTACTTTGCGGGAAGTTAAAGCATGGGCCGAATCAGCCGGGCTCAGCATTAACGCGGACAAAACGGACCTTATCCTCATCACGAAGAGGTATAAGGTACCTGCGTGGTCCCCCCCAAAAATAGGCTGCACTATGCTAAAGCCGAGCCTAGCAGTAAAATACCTAGGTGTGGTCCTGGACAGCAAACTGACATTGAAGCTTAATGTGTTAGAAAGAGTGAAGAAGGCCACCGGAGCCTTGTACATGGCGAAAAAGATGCTTAGTTGCACTTGGGGCCTCTCTCCTAATCTAATGCTGTTGTTCGCCCTATCCTCACCTACGGTGTTCTAGTGTGGTGGCAGGCCACTGAAAAAAGGACGTACCTATCCATCATGGAAAGGACACAGCGTCAAGCGCTACTGTGTATCACAGGCGCTCTCAGGTCGACGCCAACTAAAGCCCTCGAGGTAATAGCTGGTGTCGAACCATTAAACCTATACGCGCAATCCATAGCCGCAAAATCGTCCCTATGGATTGCCGCAACTGGCAATCTGGATCTGCTAGGCTATGGTCACAGCGCCATTGGTAGGGAGACTAGTAGAGACTTGGACTATACTATCCCCCTTACCAGTACTGACCATATTAACACAATATTCTTGGAACCGGAGTGCTGGCGGGAAGGGTTATGCATTCCCGAAGCCCTCAACCTCTTCACCGACGGGTCGAAGATGGATGATGGTGTCGGAGCGGCCGTATACTGCCCAGACCCGGTTTCCAAACAATCCTATAAACTCCCAGACCATTGCAGCATCTTCCAGGCGGAAGTTTTTGGCAAGGCTGCCGAATTGGCTCGGGGTTTACAGCGTAATCACACCTCTATTAACATCTTTGTTGACAGCCAGGCTGCAATAAGATCAATGCACTCTGATGTGGTAAAGTCCAAAGTTGTCCTGGACAGCAGAAGAGCAATAGAGTCGCTGAACGCATCTGCGGTCGTGCGTATCTATTGGATCCCAAGCCACCAGGGCATCGATGGCAACGAGATCGCAGACACTCTCGCCAAAGAGGGAGTGGGGATCGATGTCGGTAACATGTGCAATGTTCCGATATCCCTGCGAACTCTAGGCAGTGAAATTGAGGTGCGCTCTAGACTTCAGTGGGACGCGAGCTGGCGTAATGCCAACTCGTGCAAAACTGCAAGGCTGATGTGTGCCTCTACTAACAAAAACCTAACCAAATTCGTCATGCAGCTTTCAAGGAAAGACTGCAGGCTAATGCTAGGCATTTTAACTGGTCACTGTCTGTCAGCTGTCCATGCTGTAAAGCTGGGCATCACGAACAGTGATCAGTGCAGGAAATGCAACGAACCCGGACAGCTACGGACCTCCACTGGTCTATGCTTTGCCCCGTACAGGGGCAGCCGGTCCTACCTAAACCTAAACCTATATGTTGGAAAGGAACAAAAACAAGTAATAATCAGTTTTATTGTAGTGTAATTTACCAGTTTTATGAGTTTTTGGGTTTTTTACATTCATCAATAACCGGAAAATTAGAAATTTTATTACAAAAGGGTATTTTGCAAATTTGTGCAATTTCCATAAATTTCAGGAAAAACCACCTGATATTTTATTTGACCATTTGTCAAAGTAAAAATACACCCAAAAATCATTCAAAGAAGTCAAAAGTCATAAAATCTAACCGCGGCCGCGACACACAAGCATCAATAGGGGTGGGGGAAAAACACCCGAGTATTTGCTCAGACACCCGAGTCTCTGATCAAACAAGAGCAAGACACTTGGGTGTTTTTCAGAATTTGAACAGATACTCATAAGACACAAGCCATTTCGTCATGAGTGCAAAAATGATCGGTTGCACGAAGAACAACCACCGGCAAGACACAAGTGTCAACAAGCCGAGTGCCTAAAATGATCGGGTGCCGAATAGGCAAGTGCAAGAAAGGCCTGAGTATGACAATGACTCATAGAGAAGGTCTTTACAATCAATCAATTCTTTGCTATTAGTGTCTTAATTCTAATTTATTTGGTAATTTAGTTTTCATTAACGAAATTTCAAAAAACTTTCGCTCTGCAGCACCATAGTTGTGTGGCATCGAAATCAAGTTGTTTATGAATTCTACTAAGCTCCTGAACAGCGGTTCGTCAACACCGTTTTTTTTTACTTTCAATGTCTGTCCAAAATTTACGAATATCTTTTTCTTTTACCTGATTTAAAGAAAGTCAGAGTTGGTAACATTAGGATATTATATCATCAGCATCACCATTATATAACTTTTCAAAGGTTTTCATTAGAGGTACTATGGAAAGTTCTTCTGCGCTAGAGTTGGGCGCGTGTCGTGTTAATTCTCGTGTCACATCGTGACACGACTCAACACGCGTGTTCGTGTTGCACGCAATCAAATTTCGCGTGTTCGTGCGTGCTCGTGCTGCGCACTCCAACACGACAACACGAAACAACACGACAACACGAAGCAAAAAATTTGATTTTTTTTGCCTTATTGGCAATATTGCTCGACTGCACTATTTTTTAGTATATTTCCTCAGCAAGAATTGGCCACACTGTAGACCACATACGATCACATTGTTTCTTTGAGCTGGATGCTAGAAAGATAAAAATGGAGAGGCGCATTCAAATTCAAGAAGCGATTGCCAAAGGGGACGAAAAATACAAATTAATTAACAATTCGAAAGCCAAAAGTCTTATTTGGCAGACGTTTAATTTAATTGAATGCTGTGGTGAGATCCTAAACTTTGTGTGCTGCAAAAAGTGCAAAGTTGTATTCGCATACACGCCGAAGACCGGAACCGGCGTATTAAATCGTCACAAATGTGCCGTTCAAGCGGACGCACGCCAACCTACTTTGCCGTCTTTTGTGCATAAAAAAGTTCCGCAAAATGTCATAAACCAACCTGCATTACGTCGGTCTTTTTTTAAACCCGCCGTTTAGGCAGCTTAATTTTTTAACAGAAACGGAAAGAAATGACACTTTTGCTACGATCAAAGGCATATTATCTGAATATTCAATTGAAAATACCAGTCCTGAGAAAAGCACATCGGCTAATGAAGCCCAGGATTTTTTTGAATTTAGAGATGAAACCAATGCTAAAAAGGTTAAATTAGTGCGCAGCGCTGTCGACATTGAAATAGATAACTATTACAAATGCGGCAAAGAAAATGAAAACAATGTTTTAGAGTTTTGGAGAAACGCTAATAACCTTAAGTGTCTTCAAAAACTGGCAAAGCAAATTTTAAATATACCAATCAGCTCAGCTACGAGCGAAAGAGTGTTCTCAACGTCTGGCATGGTTCTGTGCGAGCGCAGAACAAGATTGCTCAGCAGCAATTTGGATAAACTGGTATTTTTATACAAAAATATGAATTAATTTTAATGTTTTTTATGTTAACTTTCGCCATGCGCATTTACCTTTAATGTAATAAAAAGTGAATAAAGTACCATTACTTTTAATAAGAAATTTAGCGCGTCTTTTTATTTATCCGGGCTCCAACAAAGGTTATTGTTAATAAAAGCTCACTGACTCAAAATAATCATTACATTGTAATGTAATATGATACAAAATTGAAATAAATATGAAAAAAAAATTTCGTGTTGTTCGTGCGTGTTTCGTGCGTGTTCGTGTTGGACCAAAATCGACCGTGCGTGTTCGTGTTACACAAAAAAAAATTTTTCGTGTTCGTGTTGTGTCGTGTTGAAAATTTTAGACACGCGCCCATCTCTATTCTGCGCTTAGAAATTTGGCTGAATCACAAATTGTGATTCACAATATATAACTGTTTACAGTGATGGACCTTACATTGGCGCATACATATTTTCTCAATTGACACAAAACATTGCAAATCGACTGTATGCGATATTTTCCAGTGCTAGTTCAATTTCTAACTGATACAAAATTTATGTATGGTGGAAACAAATATGTGTGAACATAAAATTTTATAAAAAATTTAAATACTAGACTAGGCATATTGAAAATGTACCAATATGAAAAAAAGTGATCCAATGTACCAACGCATGAAAAATGTACCAGTTTTGGTACATTTGTACCAAAAGTGGCAACCGTGCTTCTCATTCCAAATAAATATTGAAAATAATTTTCGGAGTGAGTTTTGATTTTTTTATTATTATGAACTCATGATGTAAATGTACATAAATAACATGTTGTTGGTTGTGTTAAGCACAGCTTAAATATAAACAGGTATTAGTTTAAACAATGAACTCGCATAAATAAATACATAAATACTCGTACGAACAATAATTAACACGTATACGCAGAATTATTCAAGACGAAAACGAAATGGAGTCGAGAATGTGATCTTAATGCATTTCTACTCGAACTTGTATTCCACTTAATGCAAGTGAATGAGCATTTTGAAGTGATGACAGGTAGAGGTGGATATTAGATCCTTAAGCGTAGTCGCGAGTTCCTTCCAACTTGCGCAGCTGTGGATGGAAACAGAAAAGATTGCGATTAATCGAAATCGGAAATACGCTAAAATAACAGTTATCAAAGCAGTATTTACAATCATTGTTTTCTGAGTGTGTGTCTGTGTGAGTGTGGGTGTAGGTGTAATGTGTATGTGTTGGGTTTCAGTAGAAACTCTTATCATGCCAAGCCGCAAAAGCTCTCACCTCACGTTCGTCGGCGTGTGTGCGATATTTTTCAGCTGCTTCGTTGTTCTTGGGCAACTCTTTGGCCTCCAGCACCTGAGTGTAGAGCAGAGCAGCCGCCACACCGCCCAGCACTGGACCAGCCCAATAGACCCAATGAGCACTCCAGTTATCGGTGGCAAAGGCGGTGCCCACTGTGCGGGCCGGATTCATGCTGGCGCCCGTATAACGAATGGTGCCCAAGTGACCCAGAGTAACAGCCATGCCAATGGCCAGCGGAGCTGTGTAGCGGGAATCGGGTTTGTTGGCATCGCAGGCACCAAACACGGTCAGCACCAGGACGAGTCCGAGGAAGAATTCAATACCCAAACCCTGCAGCTCGGTGATGTTCTGAGCCAGGGTAGTGTGGCCCAAACCATTGTGATAGTCCACATCGAGTAAAATCTACAAAGGGAAGGAGAGTGTAGAGTTCAGCTAGCGAAGACAAACACTATGAAGCGCAGACTCTCACCTTCACAGCCGCAGTGCCTGCAATGGCGCCCAGGCACTGGAAGATGATGTAGAAGACGGCGCGGATAACGCTGATCCGACCTGCTACCAACATGGCAACGGTAACAGCGGGATTCACGTGGCCGCCACTCAGATGGCCCACAATCTGCAAGGCAAACACTTTCATTAATTACACAATTAATGCGGTAATTTATTTCTGCACTCACTGTGATGGCCATGAAGACACCCAGACCAAAGGCCAGAGCCTTGAAGGTGCCATCCTCGGGTTGTGTGCAAGCGCCGCAGGCAAAGAAGTTCAGTATCAGATTGCCAACAAACTCGCCAATGAGTGCCTGCCACAGTCGCAGCTCCTTTGACTTGAACTCATAGAGGCCCAGCGAGTACTCGAATTTGCCCATCTTCTTCGGTTGCGGTTTGGCTTAACAATGATGCACTGCAATGCGAAAAGAAAAGTCAAGCTGTTAATTATGCTGTCGACTTGGAAGTGAACAATTGTTCAACACAAATCGTCGTCGTCGTCGTCATCGTTGTCTTTAAGTGATCGCTGACCGCATTCAAATGCAACGCTTAATAGGGGCATGACTAAACTAGTCGCAATGGTCTGTACTACATAACATACATTAATATGGAGTGGACGCGATGGACAATTAGAGAGGAGGCGAGACACTTGTGACAACCACTTCCGTTAGTTGACAGCCACTTCGCTGACTTGACACCCAATTGGCTCATCAAACACCTCCAGACTACTTCATTCGGAATGCACTCTATTAATAGCTCTGGATTGTGTTTAATTAGTAAACGGATGTTCATCAACTGCTTATTTTATTGTTATTAGTGTTATACTTAATTCTCTTCCTTTTTAGCTCATAGTTTATTGGAATATCTTCTGTTTTATAAAATATTGTTTATCTGCAATATTTATAGCAACTTTTATACTTTCTTTGACTCAGCAAATGTAATTTATGATTAATGTTAATATTCTTGATATAGAACCATTACAAATCAAGAGAAATTGTTAGTAATTGCTTTTACAGCAAATGAAGTAATATAAATACTTCATATATAATTGGTCTTTAAATAAACATGATAAATTTTAAATCTTTAAAGGGTAAAGAGTAAATAAATAAAATAAAAACAACTAAGAAAGCTAAAGTGGAGTGTGCTCGACTGTGAGATACCTCCCATCCATTTTAAATGAAATCAACACAGTGCGGTAATAATTATAAAATATACCCAATTCATATACCACAAATACTAAAATTGGTATACTTATATACTGCATTCTACATTCAAAATATACCATAGAGTGCAAAATATACCGAATTATCACACAAAGCAAGTAAGTCCCGTAGTAAGTAGGCGTTTTTCTCCATACAAAAGTATTTCCTTTAAAATTTCTTCAATTTTTATCCTATTGCAACCAAATATTCATAGAAACTGTGGTTATTATTATCTGTACCAAAAATCGAGACTTCAAGCTCCAAGATTCTAGCTTCAAAATTACGCTTCTTATTCGATTATTATCGATTTGAGGGGGCGGAAGTGGGAGTGGCAAAAATTTTAAACAAACTTGGCTTGCAAACATAACAAATGCTGTCGAAAATTAAAGCTGTATCTCTTATAGTATCTGAGATCCAGTGTTTCATACAGTCGGACGGACAGACAGACAGACATGGCTAGATCATCTCTCTCATCATCTCAAGAATATATATACCTAATAGGGTCGGAGATGCCTCCTTCTGCTTATTACATACATTTCCTACAGGCACAAAGTTATAATACCCTTCTACCCTATAAAAGGCGGGTATAAAAATATCATATTCTTACTTCGTCTTCTTTTTTGTTAATTTACTTATCAGTGATAATTTTAGTCATATAAATCTTGCTGGTGAAAGCATCTATCTCCCTTTCTTTAATTACTTATTTTAAGCTAAACGTCAATACAATTATTATTCTTATTTTCGCACTGTTATCTTAGCTACTACACAATTATGTTTTATGTTTATTGCAGCTTGTAAAAGTTTTGTCATCCCCTTAGTTGACTCCAAGTAACTAACTGACTTCAACTTGGCTTCTATCCGAAGCTCTTTAAACAATTAACTGCATTGTCTAAGGCATTATCCAATTGTTGTAATCAAAGCTTTATCTTATCATTTCAAGTGAGTTCTCACAGTGCACATAAGGCTTTCTCCCGCAAGTGGAAACCACATTTAATTGGCAACAAGTCATAAAATCTGTACAAATATTTGCCCACAAAATGTATTGGCAACATCAACAACTACTTTAAGCCGCAGCCTCATCGCACACGCCGGGTGGATTAGCTGTGTTGGCCACTTTGGATAGTTGGCCAAGGCAAAAGGCCTACTCATGATATGGCAACAACTGTGGCACAACTCGACACAACTCTCTACATATTTGGCGCAAGTGTTGGACGCAACGCGGTCAAGATCAGTTTGTCAGTCCCCAAAATGGGTTACAACTGGTTGGCCATGCCCCCACACACAGCTTACAACAACAACAACAAGTGCGGCAACAACAACAACTGTCTACAGATGATCTATGCATTCTGAATTTAATGTTTTAGCCATTAATATCAATCAGCTATTACGCAATGATGTATTACAAATGAAAACTTTAGACTTGCTTCACTAACAAGTATGTCGAGTTGTTCCTATTTGAATACCCTATAATTAAGTACTGTCGAGAAAGGGTAGAAAGGGCACTTCACCAATAACTAACATAATTATTTCGTCATTTACAATTCAAGTTCAAAATTTAATAGTTTCTCAAAGATATGACTAATTTAGTAATCTAGAATTTGAATGAGTGTTATTAAAGGCCTTAATGCTAAGCGAATATAATAGATTAATGTTGAGCATTATTTTTTGTTTTTAAGTACATATTAAGCTTTTTCTTATCATAAAAGTAATTCCTATTCTTGTAACGCTCGGGTAACAGAAGCTGTTACCAATGTAACTTTTACAGTGCCACATGAGCCCTGCAGTGAGTGATACGGTATCGTTTATCGATATCGTCACTCTAATGCACGATATGCGGTCACTCTAAAAAAAGGAGCGAAGAAGGGAAAGCACGCGAAAGCAAGATCTTGTTTTTAAAAAAGTGTACCGCTAATTGCCAATTAAGAAAAGCGCTGGGACTCATAAAGTTCACACCCGTCCCAATAATTTACCATCTTGCTGCTGAATTGCCTCCACTCTATCGCTACAAATTCACAACTGCAAAGGAACTGGTTAAAGTCTTTGCCTTAAACCTCCCCGCAAGAAAAACAATATGTGTCAGTCCCCACATAAACACAAGTTACACAAAAACAGACAGTTCGCAGACGTGCTTGAGCATATCAAGGGAATCGAATCCTCTGTTATCCATTGCAAAAAACTGACCGGCTTTACTGATTTTTTTAAAGGTTCCGCAAAGAACAAAAAATCAATTTATAATTCTAGTATTCTTCTATTTAATGAAAAAATTGCACATTTAAAAAACAATAATTTTGAGCTATTTTTTTACTGACGGATCTGTTACAAGAACACATTCGAGTGCAGCCTTTTTGCACGAGAGGTCAAAGCACATAGCCAGTTATTACACAGACAAAGTACTGTCGTCACTCTCTGCCGAACTCCTTGCAATTGACAAAGCATTTGACTTCGCCTTATCCAACAATCTTCCTCGTGTCGCTATTCTTACGGACAGCAAAAATAGCATTATCAACCTATGCAAAAGAATTCACGACAATCATATTGCAGCCAGCATCATTGAAAAAATAAACCGGCATCACCATCTAAAGTCCATAGAAATTCATTACATTCCGGGACACTCCAACATCCCACAAAACACAATAGCCGATAATGCAGCCAAAAACGCACCCACAGAAGGCAGCTTCACATTGCTAAACTGGTCAGTCAAAGACGCAATCAACGAGATATACAAACGCATTAAACTGGAATGGGAAGAGGAGTACAACTCCTTCGTAGTTCGTAAACCTCGAGGTTTCTGTGACATCTTTCCAGCTTTAATCAAGAAACCCTGGTTTTCCAACAATAAATTCAATATGAAACCAAAAGACATAAAAACGATCAATCGCTTATTAAGTGGTAACGGCTTCGATAAGCCACCTCTTTTCAAAATGATTGGCACGTTGGACGACTTGTGCGATACTTGTGGAGTTATCGATAACGCTTCACATGCAATCATCAGCTATTCAAAATACGATACTGTGCGGCAACGTTACCCAACACTAGGGAAACACAACAACATTCACACAATTTGGACCTCTAATTGAAGACTTCAATTTATTTTTTCGTGGCGTTTTTCACCTTATAAAGGCGTCGACCAGTTCTCCCGGCCAAATAATAACCAATAAAAAAAATAAATAAATAAATATTTGATTTGAAAGCGTGAAAATTAACGATGATGTAATAGGAAAAGACAAAATTGAGACAGAGAAAACTAGCAAGAATAGTCGGCGTTGAAAGTTTGAAGTGAGATGTGTTCTCAAGACGTGTGACAAAGAAAACTGCAAATAACGGATTAGTTCCTTTTCTTCGTGGCAGACGGATTCAAAGTCGTGGTTACACCAAGAGACGGTGGAGTCTTAGAGAACATTCTAGACGTGTACGTGTGTGTATTTGCGAAATACAAGACATTGTGAAATACGTAGGAGCAGTGTACGTGTGTGAGCGTGTGCAGAATTATTAAAATGCAATAAGAGAACTAAACAGAAAAGGCAAAATATGCACAAAATAACTGATCTTAAGGTGAATCAGTTGAAATTCCTTCTTCGCGATGTGAATTTGCCAACATCAGGAACGCGTGGTGAATTAATCCAGAGACTGATCGAGCATGAGGGCGCGACAGAGATTGAGATGCCGCAAGCAGCTAGTCTAGCCAGTCAACAAGAAGATGCAATTGCGTCACAGGCAACAGCTATTTCGAAACTAGAAGGCGAAATGAGACAGCCAATGGAGATGATGTCCCAGTTTATTAGCGTCCAAAGACAGAATACATCGACAGTTCCTAGCCAGCAATCGCTAGCAATGAATAGTGAAATTCAATCACCAGATTCAAACGTAATGCGAGTGGGCACCTTGCAACCAAACATGCCCTTCCTAAAGAATATTCTTGTCAGCTCGCACAGTTACGTCGCGTTCATTGATTTCGGAAGTGAGGCTAGTATCGTGCGCAGGTCAGTAGCCAAAGAAATTAAAGCCGTTCACAGCAAGTGTGCCATACAAATCAGAGGAATTTGTGGAGGTACATGTATGTTAACCGAAGCTATACAGTTGGAAATAGTCATCGATGGAAAAAGTATTTCCGCCAAAGTTTACATTGTCGAGGATGAGATACTCCCAGAAGATTTTCTGTTGGGCCAAGACGTCATCGTAAGTGCTAAACTGTCATTCGATTTTGAGAAGATCCAGTCTAGTGTCATCCGAGCAGTACCGATGTCAGCAGAGCTTCCATGCGATCATTTTCCAGACTTACTTCTTGGTAATTTCGAGAAACAAGAAGAGAAGGACAAAATGCGTGCGTTGTTGGAAAAATATTCTACAGTTTTCTCAGTTGGATTGAATGGTATTGGCAAAACAAATGTCGTGCAGGCAGACATCATTATCGAAAGTGGCAAAATAGTTTCGCAAGTCCCATACAGAGTGCCAGAACCGAAAAAAGAAATAGTAAGGCAAATGGTTAATGAGCTTTTGGAGCACGACATAATCACGCAGTCTACGTCAGAGTATGCTAGTCCAGTTGTCCTTACCAAGAAGCCAAATGGTAGTGACCGACTATGCGTTGACTATCGGCGATTGAACAAGCTTATACAAAACGAGAACTTTCCTATGCCGCACATCGAGGAGAAGTTACAGGAAGCAAAACGTCATAAATGGTTTTCTTCACTGGACTTAAACAGTGGTTATTATCAAGTGGAGATAGCACCAGGCAGTCGTAAGTACACGGCATTCATCACCACAGACGGGTTGTACGAGTTCAAACGTTTACCGTTTGGACTAAAGAATGCTCCAGCCGTCTTTAATAGGCTTATGGCAGAGCTGCAAAAACGTGTACAAAAAGACGATATTATATACTACATGGATGACATCCTTATTGGCAGCCAGACGTTCGAAGAAATGTACGAGAAACTTGAAAGAATTCTGCTTGTGCTGAGAGAATGCGGATTAACATTAAACTTGAACAAATGCGAGTTGTTTAAAAAGTCTATCAACTTCCTAGGTCACAAAATACACGAAGATGGAATCAGTCCGGGCGAAATTAAGATAAACGCTATTGCCATGTTCCCGTCGCCAAAGAATATTACTGATGTTAAAAAGTTTTTAGAACTTTGCGGGTACTTCAGGAAATTCGTCGCCGGATATGCCATTATATCAGAGCCAATACGTATATTATTACGCAAAGATCAGCCGTTCAAATGGGAAAAGTCACAGCAAGATGCCTTCGATGAACTTAAGAAGTGCCTCACAACGAAGCTCGTGATCACATGCTACCGTCTAGATGCCTACCACGAACTACACACAGATGCCAGTGCAGTCGGTTTAGCTGGAGTATTGCTGCAGAAAGAGGCTGACCAGATGAAGCCAATTGCGTACTATAGTCGAGCAACTTCAAAAGCCGAGAAAAACTATCGCAGCTACGAGTTAGAAGCCCTTGCCGTTGTTGAGTCGTTGGAGAGATTCGAGTACTACATTTGTGGTAATCAGATCAGAGTTGTGACTGACTGTAATGCCTTAAAGACGTCTATGGAGAAGAAAGATCTCATCCCTCGCATGGCCAGACGTATCCAGGAGTTCGATATCGAAATGGTACATCGAGCTGGACGTCAAATTGATCACGTTGATGCACTGAGCCGTACTCCATTTGAAGAGGTGCATGATATGAACACAGCCAGCCTAAAGATAGCAAAGACTCTTTTGGACGAGACCGATTGGCTATTTGCCATACAACTACAAGATGATAAAATAAAAAGCATTGTCACCGAGATGAAAAACAACAAGAAATCTGAGAACGACGACTATGTGATCGAACAAGACAGACTGTTTCGCAAGCACGATAACAAGCTCCTGTGGGTAGTCCCAAAACAGTTGAGAATCCATGTTCTTCATGAATGTCATGACAAGGCTGGACACATGAGCACTGATAAAACTCTGTTACGGATTCTGAACTTATTTTGGTTTCCTCGCATGCGTAACTTTGTGAAAACGTATGTCCATAAATGTGTGGGCTGCCCAGGAGGCCGCCAGGAGGGCCAATATCACTTCGATGATATCAGACCAATACCCTTCTTCACAGTTCACATGGACCACCTGGGACCATTTCCAAAGAGTTCGAAGCGGAATGAGCATATTCTCGTGATAGTCGATGCATTCACGAAATTTACTTTACTGAGAGCTATTAAAAGTACTGCAACGAAACATGTCATTGATGTTCTTCAGAAAATAACAGGCTACGTTGGAATGCCGCATCAAATTGTTACTGACAGAGGAACAGCTTTCACTTCCAAAGACTTTGAGAAGTTTTGCGAAGCAAATCATGTAAAGCATATTTTAAATGCCGTACGGACTCCAAGAGCAAATGGTCATGCAGAGCGAACAAATAGGACTATACTGTCAATGCTGCTCCCCTCGAATGAAACTGACAATCGTTGGGACGAGAAGATCAACACCATCCAATGGAGTGTTAATACCATGACAAACACCACTACTAAATGTTCTCCTTTCCAGCTGCTGTATGATTATGAGCCCAGAGATGTACTTAAAAACACCCTGACGATTGTGATCCAAGGAGAAGATCGGCAGATGCTTACGGATGCTGAGCTGGAAAACCTTCGAGCAGACGCTGCAACGCATATCAACGACCATGGAGCCGCAGCTAAGAAACGCTATGACGCCAAGCATTCCAAGCCAACTACATACAATAGCGGAGATATTGTGTTGGTCGAGAATGTGCCTTCCAGTGCCGGTAGCTCACGTAAGGAGGATAGATATCTAGTGGAAGATATCCCCCATGCACAGCGAAAGCAGAGACACTACAAATCGGTCTACTCTTTCGACAAAATGAAGCATTGGTCGTCGGATGAATCAGACGACGAAGAAGACAATGGCGAGATCACAACAAACGACTCTTGCGAGGACACTGCGATTTGTCAAGAGAGGACGACAAGTGGAAACCACATTTAATTGGCAACAAGTCATAAAATCTGTACAAATATTTGCCCACAAAATGTATTGGCAACATCAACAGCTACTTTAAGCCGCAGCCTCATCGCACACGCCGGGGGGATTAGCTGTGTTGGCCACTTTGGATAGTTGGCCAAGGCAAAAGGCCTACTCATGATATGGCAACAACTGTGGCACAACTCGACACAACTCTCTACATATTTGGCGCAAGTGTTGGACGCAACGCGGTCAAGATCAGTTTGTCAGTCCCCAAAATGGGTTACAACTGGTTGGCCATGCCCCCACACACAGCTTACAACAACAACAACAAGTGCGGCAACAACAACAACTGTCTACAGATGATCTATGCTTTCTGAATTTAATGTTTTAGCCATTAATATCAATCAGCTATTACGCAATGATGTATTACAATTGAAAACTTTAGACTTGCTTTACTATCAAGTATATCGAGTTGTTCATATTTGAATACCCTATAATATTAAGTACTGTCGAGAAAGGGTAGACAGCACTTCACCAATAATTATTTTGTCATTTACAATTCAAGTTCAAAATTTAATAGTTTCTCAAAGATATGACTAATTTAGTAATCTAGAATTTGAATGATTGTTATTAAAGGCCTTAATGCTAAGCGAATATAATAGATTAATGTCGAGCATTATTTTTTGTTTATAAGTACATATTAAGCTTTTTCTTATCATTCTAAAAGTAATTCCTATTTTTGATAAACCAAATACCAGTAAAACTTGTTTAATATAGATACTTGCTTTGACATTGAATATTTGCAAACAAATATGACTTGCTACACACAGATTATTATCTAAAAGTGTTGATTATGAGTTTAATCATTATATTTTCAATGACAATTAAAGGATTTCGACCATCTAAATCAAACTGTTTAAGGCAATAAAATACTTTGGCTACTTAAATCTATATTTAATAAACATATTATTAAATCTACACAGAGCGGAAAAAGTCTAGATTGAAAAAACTTTATTTAAGATTTTTTCGGTCTTAAAACAAAATAATCTTGGAATAAGATTTTTAGATTGAAAATACCTTCAATCAAAATTTTTATGCTAAATTTGCATTTTTAGAATCAAAACATATTATTTTAAGATTCAAATCTTGATTTAAGATGGTTTTATTGTAGATTGAAAAGAAAATTGCAAATCTTGACTTAAGAACTTTTTGAAAAAAAAAAGATTTTGTTTTTGTTTCTTAACATTTTTAATATAAGATTTTGTTTATAGTTAATGTTTATAGTTATAAGATAAGATAAGATAAGATAATGTTTATAGTTATAACTTTTGTAAAATTTCGATCTTGATGAACATTCTTGGTCTCAATTTTGACATCAAACAATCTTGATTCATTATTTTATGCTGCATTTCGACAAGTTTTATCTTTCTGTGTATACTTATAAAATATTAAACATTAAAGGGTATCTGCTAGTCGTTGTCTTTCAAGCCTCTCTTGAGTGAGGTTGTGGGCCATATATCAATATCAGACAAATGATTTCAAGTGCTCTACTCTTTTGATATCGAACCCTATGCCGCACATCGTTTTAATTGACAGTGGCCACTTTTATTGGACAATTGTTGCTGAAAGGGGTCGTTGAAGGGGTGACATCTTGTTTGAGGTTCGCCATAAATTCAACTGAGAAATTGATAAATATTTTGTAATTTAATTGACAGCAGGCGCACCCGAAAAACATTGAGGTGCTTTTTCTCTCGATATATAAGTTGGGATCGCTTCACTTGAATGTAAATTTCAGCTTGTGTTTAGGTTCAACTCTGATGTCATCGTAATCCGATAGAAGAGCACAACATATAAATCTTCAGAAATGTCGTTCGATCTTGAAAGTACCAAACGAGTTTAGCTGGAAAATTCTCGACTCGCATTTGTCATGAATACTCAGAGTATTAATCACCTATCGAAAAGGTGATTAAATTAATTACAATGTATGGAATTACACATTTAATGAGATTTCCCTAATGAAAAGTCATACAACAAGCTAACGACATTCCAAAACTAAAAGCAGGTAAGAAAGCTACAGTCGACTATGAAATACCCGTTATCCACTTTTAACAAAAGCAAAACAATGTAGTGTTAAACTATAAAAATATACGGAAAAAATACTTAATTGTGACAAAGACTATGTTTAGTATTTTAGTATATGTTTAGTATATTTAGTATATTCTTTAAAAATATGCTGTATAGTATAAAATATACCAGATTGTCAACTAAAGTATTTCTATAGAAGCGAAAACATTTTGGTGTTATACTTTCAATATACTGAAAAAATATTGAAATATACCAAATACTACATTTGTAATATCCATATACTAATGCTTTTAAAATATACTAAATATTAATAAATATACCAGATTGTCAAAGAATTTTTTCAATATATCAAAAAAGTATTTAAATAGACTTAACACTACATATGGTATATTAATATACTAATACTTTGAAAATATACTTCAGAGAATGTTACACACATTTATAATAACCTTCTACCCTGTGGGTAACGGATATAAAAACACCTGTAGATAGCTAGTACACCATATAACATATGATTCGAACTAAGTATTGCCATGTTTTGCCAATTGAAGTGAAGTCAAGTGGTAGCACAAATAACTGGCACATGGATGATAGCGTGTAATTAATCAGATGCAGCTTATCTGATAATGATTCGTTTTTGGCAAATAATGAAATCGACGCAGGCTGAGCTGATTAAACGCGTTATTTGATAGCGTTTGATCCCATTTTTATTACGGCAGCAAGCAGAGAGTGCAGAAGAGTGAATATGAATATGAATACGAATACGAATTCAAGTAGTCAATTCCGTAATACTCGTCGTCTTGCATTCGTGCGTGATATTTGCCATAAAATCCGATCGCCCACGTCAAATTGAAATGTTTGTTCGACAAATTAACGCAAACGCTCTGAGCGAGGCACACAAATTAACTGAATTCTTGCACACAATGCAACAAAAGACGCCGCTCCATTTAATAATAAGTAACATATTAATAACAATATTCGTTCGCATTTGCATATAACATTATTACACACACGATTGTACAATGCATTCTGACACCTTCCAAGCAGCACAAGCTGATCGAATAAATTCCAATTAACAAAAAAAAAAAAACACAGCTCAGATATAACTGATGAATGCCTTTTTACCTCGTAATTAAAGCCTGGGATTATAGCTTGTTAATTAGTGTACTAATTAGAAGTAGGTAGTAATTACTAATTATATCTGTTGCTGTTGTTCTCATCACTTCAATGTTAGCTTACATACAAGTATTTTCTGGGTGATCCTCGAATTTGCAGAACTCAAAATTCAACTAAAAACGTACACTTTCTCTATCTAGTTTATTAAATAATCTTCAACTTATAACCTTATCTACTTAAACAACGTCATTTAAAAATACGAAAATAAACTTTTAAGGAAAGTAAACATTGTGTTGACATAATGATCTAATTTCAATGATATCAAATATGTGCTTCCACTCCTCACAAGCAATGAATCTTGAATTTAAAATTAACACAACAGCAAAACCACAATCCCAAGTTCATGAACTTGTCAAGTCATAAACCAGACTAGCGGCGACATTAATCTCAAGCTGAATAATAACAATAAAAATAAAATTAATCAAACAAAGTCGCAAATGAAACGAGATTGTTTTGTTTTCCAAAGTAATTAAAGGCATTAGACAATTAATGTGGCTAAATTAATTGCGAATGAATTTCATTAGATGCACTCTACGAAATTTACACTCAATTGTGTGGGAAATGGGAAAGAAAAGAGTTTTCTTTAGAAATAATAACGACACAACGTAGGTGTCATTTAAATTTACAAGCGTTGATGCAATTTCTGCGGGATTAGATCAATTTAGCAAGTGTTATACACAACTGTTATACGCACGCAGATCTGTCGCAGACATGTCGTCGTTGATCGTCAGGCTGATGACATGCTTTGATATAATCGCCGCATTTCTCTAGCGCAACTTTATCACTTAAAAAGACATAAAATTCACTTTAAATTTAAATTTGTATGCAACACCGAATGTTGTACAACTAAAAGTAGAGCTCTATATCTGGCGTAATCGATCATACTCAACACATAATCGTGGCAAAGGCCTTCGAAAGTGGAGACACACTCTGTTGGACGAATGAGATACTATATAATAAGTTTAAAGCGCGCTAAAGCCAGAGCCAAATAATTGTAGTAACAAAATTATTAAACACATTTATGCACGCTATGTTCTGCTTCGCTCATTAGCTCTACTTTGTGTAAATATATTTAGTTTTATGTACCCTTTAAATTCAACGAACATTTTTGTACAATAGATGTTCACATCATTTCACGCATCGCCGCTTTGACAGTGGAAGCTGTCTAAAGCTAACTGAATAATTAGAATATATATGACAGGGGAAACAATTAGCCTCTTTTCATTTTACTAAGAATTTATACGCTTAATAAATAAAGTAAACAACATATATTAATATTTAATTAAGCGTTAATAAATTGTTTTAATTTCCATATTAATCACATTTTTTTAGTAAGAATTTAATGTCAAAGTAAATAAAATTAACAAAAAAATATTAATATTTAATTATTCAATTTCCATATCATCCACATTTTTAATCATTATTATAATTTTTTTTCTATTTTTAAGTTCAAACAATTTGCTAAAGGCGTTTCCTCAAAATTGAGTCTTCACTGTACTTGCAGTAGATATGTCTTTATTTTAATATTTTTTGGCAGCTCTGCATCATTTTTAAATCAAAGCATATATCTTTTTATCTGCAACGCAAAACACAGTGCTATAAAAGAATAGCTGTAATTTCTCAGAATTGTTTGCGGTTTATTTAATTTTTCGTTTTATTTTTTTGAGTCACAAAAGTAGAAAATATATTTGGTTTTTTTTTTTTTTGTTATATTTAATGTTTTGTGAACACGTGTGTTTTGGGCTTCAAATTTGTATGTTTTGTTGAGATCATCTTTCAGATTTCGGTAGTTAAAGAGTAACAGAATAACAAAGTAAAAAGGTAACAAAGGTAACGAAGGTGAGGCACAAGGTCAAAAAGAAATAAATATAATGTACAGCGGAAGGCAGAGGAGCTTACATAGATCGTAAACCTAGTGAGTTATGGGAAAAGTCTTTGAGTATTTACCTTATTTAATAATTAACTTTGATAAGCTCGACAGCTTTTTGACACCTTTTGGAAATGCAATAAATGCCACCTTTTTAAG
Organism: Drosophila kohkoa; assembly: GCA_019972355.1. NCBI lineage: Eukaryota > Metazoa > Arthropoda > Insecta > Diptera > Drosophilidae > Drosophila > Drosophila kohkoa. The sequence goes on along the minus strand of BJEL01000064.1, from coordinate 3,019,742 downwards.
TAATATGCAAAAAGGTGTTTGAAATAACAACTAACTGAAACACTGAGTTCACTTAACGACACTTATTAACTTATAGCGACACGCTTACAAGAGTTTCTCTTCCTCTCTTCTAAGCGATCCGCGCACTTTGACTCAACAACAAATACTGTGCGCACCGCGAAAATCGAAACGCTCGAAGACGGTGAAAAAAGCAAATGCGGCAAGCGCAGTGCGTCGCACAGTGGGAAATGTCGGTGTGAAACTGATCATTACAATATTTTACAACTAATTGCGAGTGATTAATATAAAATAATTACCATTCATAAGTTTTTTTATTGCCAATTTGCAAAAATAAGTGCTAAAAAATGAATCGTTAATAGTGAATCAGAAGATAGTTAAATATTATCAGCACATTACTTGTGAACACCTACGTTTTTAAGGTTGTAAAAGTAAGAATAGAAAATTATGCCGTTACATGACTGCAAATGCACACATTTATATTTTTTTTGTTATTGAAATAATTTTGTTGTTAAGGGTATTCACTTATTTCATTATTGTTTCTTAACTTAAGAAATTTATACCTTTAAAATATATTAATAATGTTTATTTATTGTCAAAGAACAAATAATTATTTTATTTTATAAAAAATGTAAAAACAAGTATTATTTTGTTACATAAGAAATAATTATTTTTAAATGCTTTGAACAAATTTATATAACATATTTATAGCCAAAAAAATTTAAGAAATTTATTATTTAAAATATTTTAAACAAATTTATTTATTGCCAAAAAAATGTTTATAAAAATTTGTAAACAAGTCTAATTTTGGTTTATAAAATTGTTTGTTTAATAAATAAAACCCGTGAATAATTGTAACATCGAAGGCCCCAGCAGCCAGTGCTCTTTTACACTTAAATGTAGTATTAAATACTGGATATAATATAAAAAAAATAAAAAAAAAAATTGTAGCATCCAAAATTATCAGATATTTGTCTATTATTATATTATATTAAATTTGTTAATTACAAAAATTATAAACATTCCTCTGTATAGTAATTTATTAGCAGCGAATTAAATGCGACACTGTGCGCTGCGACGACGTACGACGCAATTAGCAGAGAGCTAAAAACAACCGGTAGAAATGTGTAGTATAGGTGCTGCAGAAGGTGGAAGTGGGACGACTACAAAGAGAGAGCCACTTGCGTGCGACAGCTGCGAAGCAGAGCAAGAGCAAAAGCAAGACACAAAACAAGAGCAAGAGAGCGCGCGCGCAACGTTGCGAAGTTAATCATAAGCAAGGAGACATGTTCTAGTCATTGTTGTTGTCTGTCACCGTTGAATGCTGTAATGCTTATCGAATGGAGCTCTTGAGTTGGGAGTGAAGAGAAGGGGAGGTCGTGGGGGAAGGATGATATGGAAGACACTCGGAATCGAAACGTCAATTGTGACGTCATGCGCACTTCTTGAGCAAACAAAGTTGTGCAATCAGCAATACGAATTGTTTTATGATGTGTTTAATTACTTATTTAAACATTTATTGGTGCAAATATGAAATTGGTACAACGCCCACCCCATCCCATGCTTGACGTGACGTTTGCAAAAAAATTTCCACAGCGCCGCCTGAATTAATGTAGTGCAATTTTCATAGGCGCTTATCACAAAGACAAAGACCAAGCAATTTTGTGAAATGTTTTGATTTTAATTAATTTAGTGCATCTCGAACTTTTCCATCGTGCCAACTGCCATAAATTGTCATTTATTTGCTATGACATATTATAAACGATGTGACGATCATCAAATTGACTTTACTACCAACAACGACGACAATAACAACATCACCATCATCATCGTGACGCTGATCATGAGTGTGGGTGCTTTCAATAGGATCCGATTTCATTCTGTCAAGTCTATGACATTAAGTACGACAAATTGTGGGTATTGAATATTATTAGTTAATTGCGAGTGATTCAAGTGAATAGGTAAGCACTTATGGTTTTGTATTCATATTACATTATCAATATTCGAAAGTTTAATAACCACAAATCACAGATCACCGCAATCAAGGCCAAGCTCAACGGTTTTGTTATTTAAATATTTTCTACCTAAAATGTCCTTTTTAATTTCCCTCCAAGTTCAAATAAAAAATCCCAAAGTCAATAAACGAAATGATGCATACTTTTATGAGGTGTCATAAAACGCAGCTGGTTTGTGTCTCCGCTGCTGTTGACTGTGAATATACTATTTACAATATTGAAATGTTTTTTTTGAAAACTGTTATATAAAAAACGTGATATACTTAACTATAGGTAAATTTTAGAGCAGTTGTCGTGACCTTGAATCTAACTAGAAGTTTTATTTCGTTCGTGCACGAACTAAGTGCAAAGTCTATGAATTAATTTGACTATATTTTGCAATGATCAAATATCACAAATCTAGGAATTGTGTGGCCACAAAGTCCTGCTGGCCATTTGCATATATCGATAAGCAAATCTCACTCACACACACACACATCATTCCAAGCCCACGCTGACATTTCATTATTCAAATTTACATTTGACGTTTTGGCGTGGTTGACGCCCAACATTGTGTGTGTGTGTGTGGGGGGGTGGGGAGGGGGACCATTGTCCTTGAACTTTGAGGCGCAGCATGACAAGGCACTGCGAGTGCTATTTTGCATGCCTAGTTGCGAGTCCTTAGTCTCTAATCCCCTGGGTGGCACATACTCATAAGGCATTATAAAGTAAGTTATGATATTGGGCTTGGAGCAGGATGTGAATGACTTGCTGAACGGAACGGGACAATGACAAATGAAAGGCCGGATATTAAGCAGAGGGTCAGTCAATTAAGCAAATTAAACACCAACTACAAGTACACACAACACACAAAGCTATAACTTATATAAAGCAGGGAAGTTTAGCTTCAAATCACATGCAACTCACAGATTTGCGGCTATTTAGCGAAAACAGCTTAATGCGCAAAGATTAGCGAATCTTCGGCTTATCAGCTAGCTGACTAGCTGAGGTTGGGGTAAGCAAAGCAAACATATGCTCATTCCCATTTCGATTCTCATTTCGATTCCCATTCCGATTTCCATGCTAATGGCTCTCGAACACAACACGTACCAGATATAACACAACTGCCGTGCCCAAGCTACAAAAACCCCAACAACAAATGCAGCCTGAATAAAAAGTTCAAAACAATATGCGAGTATGTATATGTATATCGAAAGAAGCGTTAAAAAACAATAATAAATAAAGAACAAAAAAAAAGTAGCTAAAATTGAAATACTGTTCTCGGTGTTCGACTCAGTCTGAGCAAATACAAGTATGTTTTTATACAACAATTAAATAAACACAAATGGTAAATGGCAAATGGCTATTGGCTGTTGGCCATTGGCGAACAGAACACACAAAAGCTCCAACACACGCACTTCAGTGTGTCAATCAATTCGATTTCGATTCATTTTGTTTTTATTTTCATCCATTTGTGTACTTTTTTAATTCAAACTCAAGTGTTGCCGGCATGAGGCTAAACAAAAACTCCATCCAAATCTAAAAAAAAAATAACAAACTAAAAACCTAAAACCACAATTTTTTAATTGCCTGCAATTTCTGACTGCGCACGCGTCGCGTTGGCAGGAAGTGCCTCAAGATGACGACGCCTCATTTGTCAGAGATTTCAACGCAACGCAACTTAACTCAACTTAACTCAACTCAACTCAACCGATCTCATCTTGATCTCGCCGATTCTTTGTACTCTTCCGAGGTGTATTTATAGCACTTGAAATGTGATTTAACTAGGGTTAACTTTACATTAAGCTAAAGTTTAATAAAACATTTATTTGACGATTTGGTAGTATGCTCCTCTTAGTTTATCTAGTTATGCTTAGGTTTATCTTTACGAGAATCTTAAGCTGTAGTTGTATACTTTATTATTTTATGTAAACGTTCTGAAAAGTTCATTAGTGTAGCATATTTATCATTACTTTTATGATGTCTACAGCTTCCCATTAAACAATTTATGATGCGCTGTCAATTGATCAAGTTTCTTCACTAAAGAACTTTGTGGTTTGAGCACTTGCTAAAGGGATATTCTCTAATTGGGAAATATGAGATATACAATTTATTCCCAACATCTTCAATCTCCAAGTTTTGTATTCTATTTAAATACAAAAATTAGCAAACATAAACATTTTTGATACATTAATAATAACTATTAATTAAAGATTCTTTAAATTTTGTCAAACTTATTAAATAAATATTCTTCTAATTACTAGGGACTGCTTTAGCTAACAATCTGGTATACTTTGCACTCTATGGTATATTTTGAATGTAGTACTATATACCTAAAACAGCAATTGGTATATTTTCATTATTGTTGTGGTATATTAATCTGGTATATTGTGCACTCGATGGTGTATTTTGAATGTAGTACAATATCAATATACCTAAAATAGCATTTAGTATGTTTCGTATTATTTTATGGTATATTAATTTGGTATATTTTGCACTCGATGGTATATTTTGAATGTAGTACTATATAAATATACCATATCTAAAATAACACTTCGTATAATTTGTAGTATTTTTGTGGTATATTAATCTGGTATATTTTAAAAGTAATACCGCCTTTATTCAAAATTGGTAACGGCTACCACACAGCTATGTCGCTTTCTTACTTTTTTTCTTACGAACTTCTTCTTTTCACTTTTTTAAAGCAGAGTATTTTCAAGTCGAGCAAACTGAAATTAGCTCCTTCAGATCGCTGTTGTGTAATAATACTTACTCTTGTTAATCTACGAGTATTAAGATTGGCACTCATTGGCGAGCTGTTCATTGATGGAGCTTGTAAGGCGGATTAATGCGTAGATTATACCAGTTTTGCATAGCAGATTCGATCGAGATTCAATGAGTACATTCCGAACTAGAGTACGACGACGACAACATTGTTGAGGCATTTGGCGAAACGCCCACGCAGCGCACTTGAAGGAGAATTTCCCACGATCTGCGTGTGTCAAAATGTTGTCAATGGAGCTTAGAGCAATTGTGTGGCCAACAATAACAAACGGTTCGACGAAGTCATGGCAAAAACCAAAAGCAAAGATGCGAGAACAAAAAGTAACAAGTAAGAAAAAAAGACTGAAAGCTGATGACAAGCGGCGACTGAATTGTGAATTATTGAGGCGAAAAAGCAGGCGATGGCGCTTACAAAAATTTGCATTAGGCGGGCATTATTAGTACATAAATACAGGGAACAGGTATATATATACATATATAGTAAGAGATACAACGACAAGTACAAGCACGGGTAGAGGTTCAAAAACACTCGCAAGATTGATGGATGAATCTGAAGCTGCGCTCTGAAGTGTCAAAGCTGCAGCCACAAAACCAGCATTGAGCCGACGACATTGACCTTTATTCGGACTGGGTGTGCGGGTGTGCGGGTGTGCGAGTGTGCGTGTTTAGGCCAAGTTAACGATCATTTTGGACTGACAACAATTGCACCCCCAAAAGTGAAGTGAACCAATTTTTGTGCAAAATGTTAAATCAAAGTTTTGTTAGTTTGATAATTTCATGGCCCGTTTTGTACTGACTCATGGGCGTTTATTGCTGGCTGTTAGGCTTTTGCCTACACACACACACAGAAATTCATTTCGTCTCGTGATTAGCGTCGGCAATAACTGTAAATCATTGCGGCCAACAACATTGCGACTCGATCGCACATCGCGACTGGATTCCATTTGGAGCGGCAAAATTTCTTGCCTGGAAGCTCGGCGGCACTTACAGATACTTTTATTTTATTTGATTTCTTTGCGGGGCTTGAAAGCTCGCAAAGCTGCTTCAATGTCGCCATCGATTGGCGACGCCAGCTCCACAAAGTGGGTGGCAGGTGGGCGGATCGAGAGAGGAGGGGGAGTCACAGTCACAGTCAGCAGCAGCGGCTGCGGCAGCTATTGAATGATATTTGAAAAATTGTTTTCATTGTGCGAACAATAAACAGGCCGCAAGTTGGAGTTATTTGGAGTTATACCCTGTACTTTGCAGACACTAAAAGGGTATTGCGGTTATGCAGTTAACATAAAAAAATTAAGTAAGATTTGCCCTTTAAATGCTACTATCTGTTTTCAATCAAAGCAAAGAGGTGCGGCGTTATTCTTAAAAAATACTTAATTTATATACCAAAGGCTCTATTTGTAATATTCAATTCAGTTCATTACCAAAAAAGTGATTTTTAAAATTATCCATTCTAAAAAAATCATTATAGATGGGGAGAGAAAAGTATAAGTCATCTCTGCTCTAATTTACAGGGTATTGCTCGCTTAAAGTTTGTTATAATTTCATTAAATAGTACAGTATTAAAGTATAAATCCTGCTTGTAAAGGGAATGTTGAACTTGACAAGAAGCAACAAGCATATCTATTACTTTTATTTTTTATAATTATTACTTTTAACATAAGCTTTTAGTTTAGTTTAGTTTAGTTTAGTTAAGTACACTTGTTATGACATTTATAGGGTATCAGCAAGTATTGCATTTAAAAGAGTTGCATTCATATTTTATTTATGTAAACCAAAAAGGTAATTGAACAAATTATACACAATTTTTGACCATATTTGCGCATAAATACCATACAAACTTATGTATACGAAGGGTATGCTAAGTTTGTTAAGTGTTATAAAGATAATTCAACATATATATTAATATATTTTCTAATAAAAAAAGAGCAAAATCGCATACAGTGATTAAGAAATATATACAATTTTTCTTAGAGGTTCTTAGTGGAAATATTTTGTTAGTTTAATATAAGAGCAATAAAAAAAAAGAAAAAGAAAATAATATAGGATAATTCTAAAACCAATTAGCAACATCTAATGATCGTAGGGTATCTACAATGAATTCTAAAGTTATATAAGCAATGAAAAAACGAAAGAAAGCTATAAAGTTAATCAAAGTTTAATTTGCTGGGAAATTGGGATACTAAATTTGTAGATTTACGACTGAAGATGAGAATGGAAACCTACCAAGATTGCGTCACTGGAATGAGTCGACGGCAAAACTTTGAAGTCTGTACTAGAGATCTAATGAAAGTGATTAAAATTGTATACTATAGAATAGTGTGGAAGTAATAATAATTTGGCGAAATTGTCCAATTGTTCAATGCGATTAGATAATGTAATGAGATGTTATATTGTACAATTCTCTGGGCATCTGATTAGTCGAAGCACAATATCGATTGTTGCGTTGAGCAAAAGTATAAATATTCATATTCGCATTTGAATAATTCGTTCGTGGCAGTTTAATGAGCGTCTGTGTGTCTTTAAGCACTTACTGGTAATAATTGCTCAAATCTTTCGGTCGGTTTCTTTAACTTTGGGTCCGCCCCACTCATAAATAGAAAAATCTGTCTGAGCGCGCATTACTTATGATTGTTTATCAAATAACGAAAAAATGAATGAAATGAATGAAGAAAAAAAAAACTATGATTGTTTTCGTTGTTGTCTGTCATTTGTTTTGTCAATAAGTTGCAACTGTTGCTTGGGCCTGAAATAAATATGACAAGGTTCACGAAGAGGTTACGCGCCCTCTCTACAGAGACAGTTCCATCCATTAACTAAGACTAGCAAAAAACAGTCTGTAATGTGCAATAATAATCAATATTAAAGCGGAACTGATTCCAAAAGCCGAACCTAAACGAGGGGAAATTGCTCGAAAAAGTGAAATATGAAAAGTGATAAGCGCAAATTCTTTCAACCATAACCCATTAGCGACTGGCAAAAACAAAATAATACTCTAATGTGCTGCATACCTTTTAAATGAACAGCAATAAAAATAAAAATGAAACTGGAAATGAAAACGAAATTGAAAATATCTGATACGAATGTATTGCCCAGTCTCTGGGTGGAGGTCGTGCTTGGATAACTGTTCCGTAATCAGTCTGGACGGATTAAGTTCTTCACATCGATAAGGTTTTCCCCTTGAGTAAGTTAATCTACCCTGGCCACATGTCGTATTATTTCTGGAGTGCAAAAAATGTAGTCTAGTGACGTATTAATAAAGGTACATAAGTGCAGATCATACACACTTTTCTATATGTGATTGATTACAGAATTGCTGCAAGCAAATTGTTTGACGGAGATTAGATCTCGAAAACGAGAAACATTTTATAAAACTGTTATAATATTGTGATCATATACTGATCATAAGAGGCATGTCTTAAAATAGGAAATCAGAAACGTTTCTCTAAACTGTTATACTATTATGATCATATACTGTTATACTGTTATACATTATGATCATATGAGGTATGTGACGTAAAATGAAAATTACCACAATTTCTTCAAACTGTTATACTAGTGTTATTATGTACTGTTATACTGTTATCTTAATCTGTATATATTGAAATAAAAAACGTTACCCGAAAGGAAAATAGTGTGTTTTCTTGACATGCTAGTTAACATGTTGAAAAGTAATTAATAAGTTGCCAAAGTCGGAATCCCATATGAATAATTCAGCAAAAATACTAGGCACAAGTAAATGCGTGCTTTACATATTTTTACAGGGTATACTAGGTATACCTCACATTAGCAAACAATAAAAAAATTCACTTCCCAACTAAATAAGTGGAAACTTAATACAAGAACATTTTTCTGCACTCCCGCAAATACTCCCGTTGCAAGCAGAAACTTACAGGGTATGCAACCTGTATGCAGAACCATTATTAAATTTGCTAATTAAGTCATAAGGGCAACCCCGAGCCCAATCCAATCCTTTAACGACAATCAAACTCCACTGAAAACTGAAAGCAAACGGCAAGCCCAAAAAAAAAAAAACAAAAACAACAGCAACAACAACAAACTCTAACGGCTGCGCTCTGCTGCTGTCGCAGGTTTGGCAGCAGACGTCAACGTCAACTTCGCTGCTGACGCCGCAGTCGCAGTCGGCGCATGGTCGACTGAGAGTATATCAGTTACAGACACAGCGCCAGCAACGTTTATTTGCGCTCGAGCAGCGAACGTGGCAGCAAGCAAAAGCATAAAGCAAAGACAAACAGCAAAGCCAAAGGCAACAGCAAAACGCAAAAGCAAAGACAAGCAAAATCAAGTGCGAATCGAATCGAATCAAAGCGAAGCGAATCGTTTTGAATTAAATCAAATCAAATCGAAATAATAAATCAGAGTTCGTCGAGTGTTAACAATAATAATTTAATTTAAATTTGAATTAAATTTGTGCAAAATTGTTATTGTTGATTGTTGTAATCGAGTTACGCGCTTTCGTTTCAAGTCAATTAAGACCCATCTAAAAATAAAATATTGAGGAAAGATCTGCAAAGAAAATACGACAAGTGGTAATAAATTGTTGTCAAGTGAAATTGACAAAAGTTGGCAAATCATAAATAAAAAAAAAAAAAAACACTCTTTAATCATTTTTGTGTGTTGGGCGTTTGCGCAATTGCAACTCGTTCAAAACAGGCGCTTTTCAATTTCGAATTTCAATTTCAATTTCAAATTGAGTTTCGAATTGAATTTTTATGGTCAAGTGGCAATTGTGCAACGCAGCCAGCAGCCACTTAACCTTAACAATTATTATTACTATTATTTGGCAATAAGACATTTGGCACAATAATTTCATTCAAGTGCGCCAAAATATCAAACAACGGTATCAACAACAACAACAACTACAATACAAGCGCACTTTTACCACTGCGAAATAGACAACGAAAGCAAAACAACAAAAACACAACTCAGCGAACCCACGCGGCGAACGCTAAACTCTAGTGGCAACAACAACAACAACAACAACAACAACTCCGACAGCGACAGCAGAAGCAGCAGCCAAAGACAAAGAGGAAAAAGAAGAAGAAACAGTGCAAAATGGTTGAGAAAACAGGTGAGTTTGAGTGCAAGTGAAGATCGAACACATTGAGCAGAGTGAATGGAATGGAGTGCGGTTGAATGAGTTTTGGGGAAATTACAAATGAAGGTTAATGATTTCATGCGCCACGAGTGGGAAATTTTGAATAGTTTTAATTGCCGAGTAGTCCCCCCTCTATAACAATTACAATTATTTCAATATCTCAATTGTGAAAACATGGATAATCGAAATCCAGCACAATTGAATTCAATAACTTGCTGTTGGCAATCTTCACATTCCATGTTGTTCCTGCATGTTCTATTATGGCAAAGAAAAGAAACTCGACTTGTTTGTAAGCAAGCAATAAAATTTGATGAGCAAATAACTCTCACTTGACTTTGTTTACTTTGCTTCGTGAAATAGCGCGCTTCTTCATAAAAATATTACTACTATAAAAACTAATGGTATGTGAGAATAGATAAACTTAATGGAACCAGAAACAACTTGGCGCTTTTAAAGCATATTTCATTTATTTAATGTTTGATAAAAAAAAACATTATTTATTTTTAATATATAATTATTTTTTTTATTATAAAAAAAAAAACTTGTATATTATTATTTTTATAAAATTTCAGTTAATTTCTTTTAAAAATTTTTATTTTATTTTTGTAAAACTTCAGTTACATTCATTTAAGAACTTTTATATTACTATTTTTGTAAAATTTCAGTTCCATTCATTTTTTATAAAAAATCTGTATTGTAATCTTTAATTTTAAATTATGTTCTTCTTAATTTTTATTCTTTAAAACAGTTATAAAAAGATAAACAAATTCTATTTGACAACTTGTGCAAAAATATTAAAAAAAAAAAATAAAAAAAAAAATCTTAAATAAACATAAAAATGAAATAGTGATAGTAAATAATGAAATATTTATCTAAAGTTGCTTCTATCTATATGAGATAAGAAAATGAAAAGGAAAATAATTAAAATATTGATTAAATTCGATCGCCACAATTCTTAGAAAATATAAATACATTAGAATAGAGTTGCACTGTTAGAAAAATATTTTAAATTACAACAAACACCAAATAATTTATGAATAAAAATGTTATATGTTCTATTCTGAAATTTATATGCAAAACATTTTACTGTTCAGCAACAATGGATACGCTAAATATCATGCGATCCAATTTATTTAACAATAAAAATGCCGATATAATATTGGACTTTGTTGCACCCAAAAATATATTGCGCTATTTATCTAATCTGATAATTTCCTAATGATCGGATAATAAACACAGAAGTTGTACGACAAACTGTGTTATATAAAATATGAGGCAATTTATCAGTTCGAGGTTCAACATCTGTTTTTAGCCACAACGTTGAGCATAAATTTGACACAGCTGAACAAAAGAAGTTTAAAAATAAACCCAGATTAAAAGAGTTGTATTTGTAAAAAGAATATTGTAAGACTTTCAATTTTTCAATTCTTTGGGAGAAGATTAAAAGAGGTTTATTTTTAAAAGATAATTTTTCAGTTCTTCGGAAGCTTTCTTTATGAAGGGATTACGAGTTGTGTGTGTGTTTGAAAGACAATTGTCAGGGAAATCTTTTCAGTTCTTCTTCGGGAGCTTTCTTTATGCATTTGCATATAAGAAGTTAACATAACGCTAAGTGTTGTAAGATGCCACATTAATCATTTAACAAAAAGTGTAAAATCATTGGCGCACGTTTAATCAAAACATGCATGCTAAAGATTGCAAATGTTTTTTAATATCTTTCTTTGTGATTGCTGTTGTTGTTGTGGTTGTTGCTGTTGTAGTTTTTTTTTTTGTTGTTTATCAATAACAAGATGATTGCCTTTCAATATTTTCACCGCGTGGCGTGGCGGCAAACATGACGGCAAATTAACTGCTGACTTTTGTGGCAACAGCTTCAGCTTTAGCTTCAGCTTCCGTGCCAGTTGCTGTTCGATAATTAGATTCGAGAGCTGAAAGTTGCATGACACAACTCCACCTCTTAGAAAGAGAGAGCGAGAGAGAGAGATGATAATGACTTCCTCGACGAAAGCGGATCGTAAAAACAATAAAAATGAAATAACAGTTAAGAGCGCAAGTGAATGAACTGAAATGGCCAGAATCTAGTATCGAGCAGCATCTGGCTATTGAGTACACAACAAAGTCTTATGGCCCATTATTTGTCTCCGGCTATTTGCCTTTTCAACTGGCGTCGAAAATATTTGCTGGGGATAATTAATTTACCCAGCGATTTGCGTAGAGTTCTCTAATTAATGTCAGCCCATATTTTCTTTGTTATTATTTACACACAAATACGCGTCATACGAGTACACAGTCAATATTTTTATTTAAATTCTCACTGTTTGGCCACAAAGTCACAATTTACATGGCTCTGACCTTGGTCACGGAGTTTTTCCGTCTCTGAGTTGAACAATTTTCTTGACTTTGGCTAAAAACGTGTCTCTAATTTCACCTGCTCGTGAAATTGTTGACAATCGGAAGTCGAGACGCGTCGCGGCTTTAAACATTTCTGATGTTATTGTTGTTGATAATAAAACGCAAAAATTGTGAGTCCCAACTATTTTGCTTTTAATCGCCAGTTGACAATTGACAGTCATGACATCACGGTGAAATTCGCATTCGCACACAGTACGATTTAATCACAAATAATGCTCATTAATCGCATCGTATCAATGCGAGTTGAAGATACTTTTAGGCGCCAGTTCTATTGGGATTGGGAACTGAGATTGGAATTGAAACGGAGATTGAGCTTAAATGTGGAATAGGCGTAACAACGTGTTATTAATGAACACAACTTATAATTAAGTTAATAAGCTGCCGTTCTCTCGGATTTAACAAAAGTTTCATGCTCAAATCTTCCCATGGAAAGTTTTTCGTAAACAAACAAAGTCATTATTAGTTGCACACATACGAGTATAATATTATATTTCGATAAACAAAATAGTGATTTTTCAACTCTATTGTGATGCAATTGGTATGCGATCGCCGGAAGCAGTTGATCTCTTGATCACTTGGGATAAGTTTAATCCGAAGATAATCGAATTAGGAAAGCTAACGAGCTTATCGAATCAACACAATTAAAAGTTAAGGCGAAAACATCATTCTTAAGAAATTGTGTTGATTAATGGAATAAAACTATTTTATATCAGTTTAATGATGAAAGCAAATAACTTTGATGTAGTATTTTGTATTTCAAAAATGCTAACTTTATTTCATTAATTTATTATTATAATTTCTTGTTACTTTGATGGAATATTTATCTCTCAGTATTAACAAAATACCGAACTTTAATTCATTAATTTATTGAAATACTTGCTAAATATTAAAGTTTAACATTAAAAACTTATAACTAAAATATATCTTATTTTGTTAGAATATTGATGGCTCACTATTAAAAAATACTAGCGCTATTTCATTAATTTATTGTAATGCTTGTTAAATATTAAAGTTTATTGATGAAATCTAATAACTAAAATGTTTTATTTTTTAGGAATATTAATCTCTGAGTATTAAAAAAATACCAAAATTTATTTCAATAATTTATTGCAATACTTGCTGAATATTAAATACTAACTAAAATGTATTGTATAAGAATATTGTTTAATTATGAAAAATAGTAACTGAAATATGTATATTATTTTATTTTAAAACATAGATATCTCAGTAATAAATAAATACTAAATTTATTTCGTTAATTTATTGAAATTCTTGCTAAATATTTAAGTTGAACGATGAAAACTAATTAGTGAAATAAATTATTTTGTAAGAATGTTGTTCTCTCAGTATTAAAAAAATACTAACTTTAATATCATTAGTTTATTGAAATATTTGCCTAAGTATAGGAATGTCTATAATTTTTACAGTATTTTTTTAAGATATCGACCTTTAAGTATACAAAAAATGTTATCTTTGTTTCATCAATTTGAAAGTACTTATAATTGACAACATTACAAGCTATATTTTATTTAACTTCATTTGCAATGTAATACATCTTCAATACTTTTCAATATAAATTACATTTGAAATTCTCTCGATAAAAGCAACAATTAAATTGAAAAGTAAGCAATCAAAATTTGAAATATTAGCAGATCTTTAGATTGATCTCGTAATGCGAAAAGATCTTTGAACCGAAAACGCCGAAATGTGTGTAAAATATTGCGAATCAAATCAGCAAACGATCAGTTAATGTGAATTTAATCATTCGCAAACGATTCGCCAATTTTTGTTTAATGCTGCTGCGATCATCCAAATTCACAATAGATACAAAAAATAGTGTCTATTAGGTAATGGGAGTAGAGAGAATTGGCGCTGATTTATCGATTCTGTAATCGAGTCAGCTTAAAAGCATAAATTAGCAGGCCATAAAACACACCTCCCGCATACAAATTGAATGGAGACAAGAGACCAGAGACCAGAGAGTTGACTAATTAATAAATTTATAACGAAATTTATGACCGAGCAAAAAAACAAGTTTAGCAGTTATGAAAAACTGTGATTCGATTCGTTTTGTTTTGGTTTTGGATGTTTCAATAAAATCATCACCTAAGCGAGTCAAGTGCTGGGAAGAAAATTAAAGAGATAGAAATCCAAATAATCGCATTAAATTGATTAATTATTGTCGTGGGATGATGATAAAGTTGGAAAAACACGCGCCTTTTGTCTTCAGTTTTTTTTGGCTTTGTTTCTGCGACTTTGCAACTTTGTGACTTTTGTAATTATGGCCAAGGAAGCGAGACAAAGGCTACTAACAAAAATTGATGTGTGTTGCTCGAAGAGCCAACAAAAAAAAAAGCGAAAAAGCGAAAAACGTAATAAAACATTAACCAAACATATGCTCGCATATGAGGTGAATATACGTAAATTAGCCAAGTTATGTACGATTCGCGTGTTTGCAGCTCATAAATGAGTCGCTTGTTCTTTGAACTTATTCAGCATTCGCCATTTGCCATTTAGCATTTTGCTATTTGGCATAATCAAGTTGGCAGCAGGAGCAGAAGAAGTGGCAGCAGCTATCAGAGCTGTCAGTGACATTGCTCATACGCAGCGTGGTGCGTTCATCATTCAATGCCACGCCCCTCACTCATCGCTAGTGATTTCTTAAGGCAGGATTCAGGTGTGTCACACAGCCAAGCCTTTTGACTGCTGGTGTGGCACGTGTGGCATGCCGCGCCTTCTGGTCAAGGCTGCCACAACGAAACTTGCTGCACCTTGCCACTGACACAACATCCTTTTTGCCATGTTCAGGATGTGCCCCAAAAGTCGGAACTCGGAAGTCGGAAGTCGACTGCAAACTGCAAACTGCAGCGCACATAAATTTCTCAGCCATTTTTCGAGCACATCGCGTGACCCCAAAAAAACAAAGTCGAGGTCAAGTCTGTGATAATTGTGGCAAACATATTAAAGCAACTCAACTCATCTGAGCAGACAACTCACACTCACCCATTCACCCACTCGCATTCGTGAATAGTATTCACTAGCATTCTGTCTGGCCTCGTCATTCGCTTTTATCTTATCAGTCTGCACACATTTCTAATGCTCGTAAATTGTTCGACGCTCGTCGGAGCACATAAAAGGCGGACACCGAAGATCGTATCTGAGGCACTCACCGAGCAATGCGAGTACCGCAATATGAATGCCACTGAGTGTGAACAGCCCATGCCATGCCCACTTTCGAGGGCGCAACTTGACAAGTTCAAGTTGACGCTTCTGGACATGAAATTTCCCCAATTTCTTGAGGAAGTCACATAAATTTGCAAATAATAGTTACTAATAAAAATTAAATAGAAAAACACTTAGTCAACTAGTTTATTTTTAGTAGAAAATAGAGAAATAAATTATAATTATTACTAATCAAAATTAAATAGAAAAACAATTAGTCAACTGGTTTATTTTTAGTAGAGAAATAAATTATATTTGCATTATACATTTTTATTTGTAGTAAAGAAATAACTTATATTTAAATTACTTAACTAATATAACTTCTTTTAGTCTTACAATTAAAAAAAAAAATTATTAAATACTATACATGAAATAATTCATTCAATGAACGACAGAAAATTTCAGTTGTAAATTGGAAATATAAATATGAAATATAATTTCAGCAATTTGGATGGAAAATTCATTAAAAATATGTCGTAATAATTGTGAAAAACCTCTCAATTTAGTGATTATATAGTAGCATCTTAAATAAATTACTAAGAAAAATTATTACTGCACATAAAATTATTTCATTTGTAAACTTCAGCCGGAAATAGCACGAAAATTATGTAACAAATAAACAATTCAAACCATTCAGATTGTAAATAAAACATTATTAATTTCTCGAATTTTAAATATAAAAATCATTATCAGTAAATCATCAAATTAAATTTCTAAATAAAATTTCTCAAATTTTAAATTGGAAAATTATTATCATTAAATAACTAAATTAAAACATTGTGTTAAATTTGCATGAACCTTTAAGATAAAATACAACAGCGAAATAAAACAGCAAAAAGAAAATGTAAAATAAATTTTTTCGATTCTAATAATATTTGAAGTAAAGCAATTAATTGCTAAGAATAATTTTTGATGCAGACAAATATAATTATATATGATTAAGTAAGCTGCATTTTAAATAGAAATTGCAAGCAACATAATCTATTAAAATAGAAACCATTCTTAATGTAAATAAGATTCATAATTTATAATGTGAACTGAAAATTTTTTGCTTTAGTGAACTATTAAGGAATTAGTAAAACTTAAAAAAAAACATATTTTATAAAAGAAATAATATCATTTCACGATTTCCCTACTGCTTAAGCAACCCTCGCTAGGTTTTCTTAAAGTAGCCTGAATTTTCTGAAGTTGCTTAAAGATTTACCGCTAGTCAAAGAGGCAAAACAAACCCATTGATGGCACTCAGATGATAGCGAAAGTAGCTTGCATAAGTTGGAGTTCGAGCTCGAGTTCGAGAGTGAGTGTGAGAGTGAGTGTGAGTGTGAGTATTTGCATAAGTACTCGACCTTGACATTAGAACTGAATTGTACGAGCTGTGTGTAGTGTGTTTGTTAGTAATTCAACATATGTATTTTATTTATAAACAACAACTGAAACGACATCAACAGCAGAAGCAACGGCAGCAGCAGCTAAAGATTATAATCTTGCCAAGCCAAATGCGGAAGAGTTCAGTCCAGAGTCCGGAGGCAAAAAGCGAGCTCGAAACTGTGCTTCTACCTGTTTTGCATAACAATTTCGCGAGTACTCGCCGTTTCGAGTATGGCATTCATTTGCGCATTATTCGCGCATCGCTCGTTATTCACGCCAACTCGCAAATGGGTTAACAACTATTACCTGTTAGCTGGCCGTTTGAATGTGTTTTGTTCTTGGCTGTGCCACTTTCCTCGCTCCAGAATTCCGTTAAGCGTTGAAGGCGGATCGCATTACACATGCCACTGGAATATCAACCAGCTGCCGCTAGGTGGCGTTTTTCTGCTGCCCGACATCTCCTTACACATGCCACTGGAATGTCGCCCAACTGCCGCTAGGTGGCGTCTTTCTTCCGTCTGCCATCTCATTACACATGCCACTGGAATGCCAGCTAACTGCCGCTAGGTGGCGTCTTTCTGCTGCCTGACATCTCTCAATTAAAAATCAATGTTATTTGTATTTGATAACAGGTTGTTTTCGAGTACTCATCGTTGTATTCGTTGTACTCGGATGCGCACTCACTAATTAATTTCTATTGAACGCTTGTCTTTGGCCTCGACTCGACTTGAATCGACTCGACTCGTGCTGCGATTAAATGGTTCGGAAAAGAAAGCCTTTAATTTGTTAATTGATTCAATTAGACGCCATTAAAACAATACTCTTTAATTTATTTGCGCAGATTTCGTGTGTTTCCATTAGATACACGATCCGAGACATTTGTAGCCTTGCTCGATGTTATTTATATTTATATATATTTTCGTTTGTTTTTATTTATCTCTTGTCTGTTTTCAGTTTTCTGTTTGTTTGTTGAGGGGGCTTTTAAGTCCATTCAATGTCTTGTCGTCACGCCCTCACAAGCAAAAATAATAATCATAATAATAACAATAATCGCCTTTCATTTGTTGCTGCCTTTTTGTGTGTTTATGTGTAAATTTGATTTGATTGTTTCGCTGGCAACAATTATTAATGTGCCCAAAACAATCGCAATTCATTTGTTTGCCTTTTGGCCATTTTCTTAGACCCATTTTCAAACCCAAGATCAGAGATACTCATCTACAACTCTAGTCCAAGGATGTCTAATAAATATAATATATTGTAGAAACAATAATAATAATAAATTTCATCTGCACACGGCACGCCCTGACATTGAAGAATGTTGAAGCGAATCCATCCATTCATCCATTTTGGCATCCATGACACCATGACATCCAAACAAGCGAGTACTCGTGAATAAGTGGGGCCATAAACCTAGAGAAATTCGCTGAGTAATTTACGGGTTGATTATGCTCTGGCCATCAGATTGATAAGATTCGTCCAAATCCACAGAAGTGGACTTCTGATTTCTGATTTTTGCTACTCAACTTTGCGCGACTTGTGACTTAGCTGATAAGCCAACTCTAACTGTTGGCCAAATTGTTGCTATCTTTACGAGCATTATCCGAGCAGTAGCCAGCCACAAGTTGAATGCCATAAAAACTCACACACTACTATTTATATTTGCACTGCGAGCAACTGAATAAATGCTGCTTATGGTAAACAGCAGCTTGTGAGCTTATTTCTGTTTCTATTCCTAATTTTAATTTCCCAGTTTAGCTCGTTAAATAAAAGAGAATCTTATCTGGATTTCACTTGCCTTACTCTTGACTCTCCAGTTGTTATATCTCTATAGTTATTTTTGCTGCCATTTCGACTCAGTCTCAATCTTATTTTCACTTGGAGAGCAAGCAAGAGCCGAGAGCTATTCCAGGTAAATAATTTTGGATTGACTTGAAAGCGAGTGATGACAGCTGAAAAAGTTTCAATTAAAAAGTGTTCAATTTAATTATCAAAGTTGTAGTAATTAACAGGTGTGAAATAATGGATTGTGGAATAATAGAACAAAAAAAAAAATAATAATAATCATGCAGCTACTTTCGTTTCTTATAAACTTAATTAAATGATTTCAATTTCATTGTTTTACGTTGTATTCTGCGCCTTAAGAAATAAATAAAGCAATATTTTTATATTGATAATATGCAAAATAAAACAAAAAAAAAAAGTTCTTTAGTTTCTTACTCAATCAAAATGAAGTTTGTCACAATACTTTATTTTTTTCCCCATATCTTACGATATACTTATTGTGTTTACTTCATGTTTAATATTAAAACTTAACTTGTTAACAAATTTACTTATTTTGATCAGTTGTCATTTTCTTCTAATACAAATAGCGACACTTTATAAACACATATTTTGTGCTTTACATTTTCTTTTTTTGTATATTCTGTTCGCTGCACACGTTTAAGTATCTAACAGATACTTTTGCATTGAATGTGACGAGCACGTGCTAATACTTTCTAATCTGAGGAATTCCATAGATATATTTTTGATTTATTGACCACGCTTCCAGAAAGAAATGTTTAAATATGGAACAAATACTTTTTAAGCTGACAAATGGAATCTATTTTAGTATCTTATGTATAAAGACAGCTAATATCTTTAAATAACTTGGTTTCTTTTGTATTTATTTAATATATTAAACACTTAATTTATTTTAGAGTAAAAAGAGAGTAGTTGAGTGGCTGCTATTTCTCTTTTATCATGCAATAAGTCAGGGATTAGAACTCAAGCAACAAAGGTTCATGTCTAGGCTAAGCTAAGCTAGGATTACTGTAGTAGAGTGCTTTGAAGTATGGCAATTTCTCAAATCA